>OX596272.1:7698970-8270970 GCA_951394255.1 Polyploca ridens
ATCTTATGAGGTAAGCATTGCTTATTTGCCTATATGGAATGCACGCCACTGATCCGTTTCCATTTTTTGATAGGTAGCTATAGTACCAAGCTTATGTCTGGGCGCCCTGGACAGGTCAGTAGTAGCCATTTAAATGACGGAAGTGTAACATCTTTGGAGGATAAAATCCAGTGCCCTAAGTGTTCCCAGACTCGCTTTTTTAAGGGCCTAAGGGGGCTGCGCATTCACAACAGTCGGTGTCATAAATTAGATGTGACCAGCATATCACTATCGCCTAGCAACCAAACCCCGTCACTCCAAACATCTCCACCATCACAATTCGAATTTTGGCAAATCATCTCAAATTTAAAAAACACAACCCCAGTCATCAAACGCATCCCCCGTGGCGCACGTATTGCTGTTGCAAAAAGTTTATCCAAAGACATTAAGCTCACAATCTCTCAAAACTCAAAGCGTGCCTGGGAACATTTACTTAATTTTCCTTATCGTGTACTCCATGTTGTGAGAGACCATAGGAATAATACATCTCTAACTAATAGAATTAAAAATAACTGTATCAGCAATCCAAATTTTGAACAAACAAAGCTACCACTTGGCAGCGACCTTGATAGGCTAGCCTATTTATAAGTTAGTTATATTTTTTTTTTTTTTTTTTTTTTTAGTTTTCTTAAGATTTAGTTTTAATTATTAGTATTTTATTTTTTAGTTTAAGCTATTTAGTATAGTTTTGTTTAAATTATTTAAATTAAAGTAAATCCAAATAAATTAAATAAGATGAAAATAATAAATTAATTAGTACCGATGACAATACAATAATTTGGTACCATCGAGCTGATCTGATGATGGATCCGGAAGGTAGGCACTGGAACTCCATAACGGAGCAACGTTTCCTAGCCGTGTTTGGGCTTTTTGGAATTGTCATGAAATGAACTTTGACCATGTATGGTTTTCAGGGTCTGATGATGGAGTAGGAGAGTAAGCACTGGAACTCCATAACGGAGCAACGTTTCCTAGCCGTGTTTGGGCTTGTTGGAATTGTCATGAAATGAACTTTGACCATGTATGGTTTTCAGGGTCTGATGATGGAGTAGGAGAGTAAGCACTGGAACTCCATAGTGGAGCATCGTATACTAGCCGTGTTTGGGCTTGTTGGAATTGTCTTGAGATGAACTTTGACCATGTATGGTTTTCAGGGTCTGATGATGGAGTAGGAGAGTAAGCACTGGAACTCCATAGTGGAGCATCGTATACTAGCCGTGTTTGGGTTTGTTGGAATTGTCGTGAGATGAACTTGGACCATGTATAGTTTTCAGGGTCTGATGATGGAGTAGGAGGGTAGGTACTGGAACTCCATAACGGACCAACGTTTCCTAGGCGTGTTTGGGCTTGTTGGAATTGTCGTAAGATGAACTTTGACCTTATATGGTTTTCAGGGTCTGATGATGGAGTAGGAGGGTAAGCACTGAAACTCCATAGTGGAGCATCGTATCCTAGCCGTGTTTGGGGTTGTTCGAAATGTCGTGAGATAAATTTTAACCATGTATAGTTTTCAGGGTCTGATGATGAAGTCGGAGGGTTGGCACTGGAACCCCATAGCGGAGCATCGTATTCTAGCCGTGTTTGGGCGTATTGTAATCGTATTATGTGCATTTTGGCCAAATATGGTTTTCTGAGTCTGTTGGTGGAGTCAAAGAGTAGGCACTGAAGCTAAATACTCATTATAAATGTGAAATAAATTGATATTGGGTGAAAATATGGTATAAGTAACATAATAAATGGTATGAATAATTTATGTTGACTAAAAAATAAAAAATAAATTACAGTTTAAAAAAACTAAAAAAACACGCTTTAAAAAGCCCTGCACTAAAAAGTGTTAAATAATTATAAAATTAAACCTAAATATATTCTCTGTCTATCCCGTAAGGGCCTAAATGTAAGCAATTTTTGTAATTCAGTTCAATATTTGAATGAAAAGCGTGGGGCGCTTTTCCTTGTAACCCAATAGAATTTCTAAGCATTATCATGAAGAAATATCGTAAATTACAAAATGAAAAGCGCCACACACTTTTCATTCAAATATTGAACTTAATTACAAAAATTGCTTAAATTTAGGCCCTTACGGGATAAACAGAGAATATATTTAGGTTCAATTTTATAATTATTTAACACTTTTTAGTGCAGGGCTTTTTAAAGCGTGTTTTTTTAGTTTTTTTAAACTGTAATTTATTTTTTATTTAAAAACAGACCAAATGATAATTGAATTTTTTTCGGTCCTAAAAAGATTTTGATGACATATGAACAAACGCAGCATTGAAAGCCATTTTGATTACCAAACTAACATCAACAAATCATGTAATGAGGTCCATTCCCACTTTACTTGAAAACTAGACCCGATATTTTGAAACTTATTTGTTCTGCATATTAATACGAAACAACTGCTTAGACGTCACTAAGGCTAACATAGTAATTGTTAACGCATAGTATATTGTAAAGGTACAGTAGGTATGTAGGCATACGAAATCCAGGGGGGGGCAGCTGCTCTCCCCTGCCCCCCCTGGGTACGCCCATGATTTTCACCATTTTCTGTACTTCCAAATCGGTTGCGAATTTAAGGTGATCAGAACCACACATAATAGCTGTATCGATATGCCAAAAATCATAAGTACCACAATTAATGTTAAATTGATTACTATCAAATTCTACTGTTACTATAGGTACTTTCAAAATTCAAATTCAAATTCAAAATCATTTATTCAAATAGACCTTCGCAGGCACTTATGAAAAGTCTGACTCTAATACTCTAATACCGGTTCGGAAGGTTGCATTTGCTGAGAAGAGCCGGCAATTGAGATCGGCTTTGGTTACAATATTCGACATAACTTGGTACCAAATAGATATTACGGCTGAACATGTTGTTTCACTAATGGATAGGTTGAGAGTAAATAAAATGATGAATACTTAAAAAATACTTTTATATCATACATTCAGTCTCACATGCTTTAAACGTACATTTATTAATATTTAATTATTATTTAACTTAATACAGTATGTAATCTAGAATCGGCTAGAACTAAAAATTCTATTTAGTCCGTCATTTACATTGCCAAAAAATATTAGACACGTATTTTTTCTTTTGTCAATTAAACAGAAAAAATACGAAGACATCGTGTGTTGAAGTTCCGCGTGACGCCACGAGCCCCCACTCCCGAACTTTGAGGTCTTTGTGAATTTTTTATAATTTAGTAAAGCAAAAAATACGTGTCCAATATTTTTTGATAATCTAACTGACGGACTAATTATTTGTATCAACGTGAAAGCTTTCTTTGTTGTGAAGAGCTAAAAACACAGAAATACAACTCAGTAATGGGAAAATACGGCGTACTGTGCGGGTCCTTTAAAGATTTACAATAAATTATTTAATCAGTAACAATTATTAAAAAAACAATCACAGCCACTTTTTTCACATTCACAACTAAAATAAGTCGGCCATAGTATATTTAACTTATCATTTAACAAAGCATTCTCTACATTATTCACAACAGCATAAGGTTTATCTTTACAATAAACTCCTTTTATAACTAATGGTTCTCCGTAAGTTTTTGTTACGGCATTTTTAGCTACTTCCTGAACTTTATCTAAGTTATATTTAAACTTATCATAGACTATAGGTATGAAATTAGCAACTTTTGTATCAGTAGCTTCAATAATTAATTTAGCTTTTAAAACTTTTAACTTAGAGTACCAACCTTTTAGATTAATATTAGAATCATCAGTTTTTATAACAAAAGTGTTTTCTTTATCATTTATGTATTTTGCGATACCTATATTACCTAATGGTATGCTTACATTTACTATATTATTAAAAAGATTGTTTTTAAGAATTTCTGATGATTTTAGATTTTTAATTATGTCAGATTCTATATTATTTGATAATTTATCTATATTATAAGACAGTGGTGAATTTTGTTTTTCATTTTCTACCATTCGGTTATTATTTGGCGGATATAGCATATTTCGTGGTTTGGTATTAAGATTCAATGCTGAACTTTGTTGCCAAGGATTAGAGTTTATATCTCCTTGAAAGATCATATCATTTAATTCGGAAGAAATTTGTGGAGAAGATAATATTGGTTTTGTTTCCATCGGTGATTGAAATAATAATCTAGGTGCATTCAATATTGATTTCTGTGCCTCAAAGCTATAAGGGTTAAAATACGTTTGACTAACTTTTTCAAATGGTTTATTATAAATATAAGGAGAAGAAGTTTGAACAGAGTTTATGTTATTTGCAATTGGTCTTTCTGATATTGGAATAGGGATTAAATTTGATTGAGTTATTGCTGACTGAAAAACAGATGGGGAGCTAGATGGGATTATATTTGAAGTTCCGAATGATGGAACAAACGGATTTTGAAAATTTTCATTGGTTAAAGTACCACTACCAGTAGGGTTAATGGGAATTTTGATTTCTGATGTCGGAATAAGATTTAAATTAGATTGTGCTGATGTCGGCTGGGTAATTAAAGAAGGAATACCTACGGAAAATCCACTTGGCGATTCAAGAGATGAAATAAATGATGTTTTAAATATCGTTTTGGTAAATTGATTATTATTAGCAATAGCAGCATTATTGAAAATTGGTTTGTCAGGTATTGCAATAGGTTTTAAATTAGCTTCAGCTAATGGCTGGGCTAAAGATGAAGATGGAGTTACTGAAGAAATTAAGCTAGGTAATACTGTGTAGTATGATGGGGAGGTTGTATAAGTTATAGGGTTATTCAAATTTGATACTTTTTGTATTGGATTAGAACTTAAAGTTGGACATCTAAGTGGAGATATACTTGGTGAAATAGAAAAAGGATTGCGTGACTCTTCAATGAAAGTAGGATTGCTTACTACTTGATTAAAATAATCTGCTGCAGTGGTATATGGAATAGCACTGTTCGGGGTTAGGTTGAGTGGAGGTATCGGAAATATATTTTCGCTCCCAGGATTATTTGCTATTTTTATATTAGAGGCTGGAAAATAAGTCTGGATATAAGATTTAGGAGCAGCAAAAGCTAATGGTGTAACTTGATAATTATTTGCGCTTGGAAGAAAGATGTTTGGTTCAGGTTTTTTTAAGTTAGAATAGAAAGAAGCTAAATCAAACTGAGGATAAACTGACTTTGCAAGCACTGGCAAATCCGTAGACAATTTCTGATTTGATTTTAATGTTGTTGGTGGTAAGTTTTTTAAAGTTTCTGAAGAAGAAGATGTGACTGATAATGACGGTGGTCTATTAAATAGATTTTCTAAGATATTATTTGATGAAAGAAAGTTTGATTGTGAATTAATATTTCCTGATTTTAAAGGAACATCTACAGGATTTGGAAATGGGGTATATCTAGATTCTACAGATGATCGGTCGACATTTAATGATAGAGGTGAGGCAAGGTCAGTATATGAAGTAGTGGTCATAACTTGTGGATAAAATGATGATTTAGAAGGTGATTTTTTATTTGATTTTACATTTAATGGGTAAGGTGCATTTGAAATAAAGTTTTCGGATATTTCCGAAGAAATAGGTATAAATGGTCCACTAAGTGGCGTATTGACAATATTACTTGGTGAAGTTAAACTTGACTGTGGATAGATATTTATAGATTTTGTCGAAACTGATTTGGTTGGAAATCCTAATGGCATATTTGCAGGTTCTAAAGATGGTTGGTAATTATTTGATGATAATGTTAAATAAGGATTTTGTATGTTACTATATATAGTAACTGTGTTTAACTGCGGATATTCTGTTATTGATTTTGCAGTCATAGAAGGATATTGTGGAATATCTATTGGTTTTATTGTCTGTTCGTTTAAGTGGGATGATGTTGATGGTTGAACAGTATTGATATTTTTTAAATCATAGAACGATGTAGCTTTATTTGATTGTGGAAATAATTCTCCAAAATTTGGATATACTGATTTAGTAAGACTTGAAATTGGAGTATTTAATGATTCTAATGCAGGTAATTTGTTAGAAGGTGATAATCGTAAGGTGTCTGGGCTTCGTAGATTACAAGGTTTGCTAAATTTAGAATATTTATTAGGTAGAAGAGAATTTGTATCTAATGACTGTACATCATTGTTAACCGTGGTTAATGGTGTGTATGAGTTTTCTATGTAGGATATAACTGAATTTGGAGTTCCAGGCTTAGAAAGACTTGGAAGTAAGCCATGTGGAACGCTTAAATATGGTACTTCTGCTGGTTGTTCATGAAAGTAACTCGGAGTCAATGGTAAAACATTTGGATTTTTTAGGTTATGAGATGAAGGTTGAAATATTTGTGAGTAAACTCCTGTTGATTTTGCTGTCACTGACTTAGTTAAATCTGCAAATGAGTTCTGTAAAGGTTCTTTTGGTAAGAATGAAGTAAAATTGTTTGGTGGATCTATATCCGTTGAAGTAATACTTGATTTTGGAGCAAAACCTGCTGATGTTAAATATACTGGTTTACAAGAACTTGAAAGTGCTGACTGGTACATACGATATGATTCTGTAGTAACTGACTCAGGTAAATTTGATACAAAGTTCTGTAATGTTCCTATTGTGGGAGTTCTTATAGGCAGGTGATATGATTTAATAGGTGATAATTGTGAATAAGATGATATAGCATTCAAAGTTTTAGGTATTACTAAAGATTCTGATGGAATATTGGAGAATGTTTCTAGTAGAGGTGTTTGAGTTGTTACAGCATTTAATTTGACGGATTCATTGGGAGGTTTGGAAATATATTTTAAAGCTGGTAAAGATTTTGTTATTGCTTGTTCATAATTATTAGTTGAAGATAGTGGTAGATAATAAGGTAATGACGCATCTAAAGGCACTATATTTGATATGCTTATAGTTTCTGAAGGACTATTGAACAATATATTTAGTGAAGAAGTTGTATTTGGTGTATTGTATTGGATGGATTCATAAGGAATCACCGGTTTAGGTAGAATTGACAAGTTTTGTAATGTTCCAAGAGAAGGAGTTTTTAGTGATTGTTTATATAAATTAGTAGGTGATGGTGGTAGAACATAAGAAGTACTTAAAGATATAGGATTTGATATCGTGTTTGGAGAAATATTTGAATATATTTCTAGTAGAGGTTTACTCGTCGGATTATAAGGTTTGAAAGATTTATAAGAAGACACTGGCTTTGGTAGGTTTTCCAGAAAGTTTTGTAATTTACCTGTTGCTGGTGTTTTTATTGGCCGTTGATATGAGTTAGTTGGTGATAAAGCGTAAGATGATGTACTTAAAGGTACAGAATTTGTTATTCCCATACTTTCTAATGGTCTATTTGAAAATATGTTTATTGGAGAAGATGTTATTACTGGTGTTGGTAGATATAACAAAGAGTTTTCTAAAGATTCAATAGAAGGAGTTGTCATTGACTGTACATTTAAGGATGTTGGTGATGCAGGTAGAGTATTGGATAAAATACTTACGGGGACAGGATTTGCCATCGTTTGTGCAGGGATGCTTTGGAAAATTTCTGGCAGAGACGTGCTCGTTTTTGGGGTATTAGAGTCAAATAACTCTTTCAAACTCAATGATTTTGAGAGATTAGTCAAAGAGGATTCTAAAGTTCCAAAGGAAGGACTTTTTAGTGACTGCTTACAAAAGCTATTTGCTGATGGTAGGTCATAAGATAATGAAGCAGTCACTGGAACATAATTTGCTAAAGATTTTGAAGGTGTATTAGGTAACTTTTCAAATAAAGGTTCCCTAGTCACAAGATTATAAAATTTAATTGCTTCATTAGCAATCACTGGTTGTGGTAAGTTTGACAAAAAGTTCTGGAAAGTTCCTAGAGAAGGAGTTTCACTTGATTGCCCATATAAGTTTGTTGGTGAAGGTAGTAAAGGATAAAATGATGAAGAACTTAAATGCATTCGATTTATTAAAGGGCTCTTTGGGATCAACTCTTGTAGAGTTGCGTGTTTTGGTAGATAAGGTTCGTTATAAGGCACTGGTTTTAGTAGGTTTGGCAATATTATATTTGAATTACAATTGCTATATGAATCTATAGGACTTAGACTATTAACAGGAATTTGTGTATTAAACCTTTCTATGCATTTATGATTGACAGCCTTAACATTATTCAAATTATTAGCAACATTTGTTACTAAATTGTCTACAGCACCTACTTGTTTTGCAAGATCATGATTTATGTTGGGGTTATAGTCAATAGTATTAGTACTGCCTTCATCGTCAGTAACGTAAGAATTTATACCATTTTGATTAAGTTGTGTTATATCTGAATAATTAACTTGAGGGTTATTTTGAAATACAGGTTGCATATAATCTGTTTTAGGTAAAAGTACGTTGCTCATTGATTTGATAATAGGTATTTTTGAATTATCTATTTTATATAATGGTAAATCCTTAATTGTGTTTAAAGGCAGGTTATTACGTGGACATTGAGCTATATTACCAATATCATTTTTATGAATGTTTAAGCAATTATTAAGTATTGGTTTGAAATCAATAGGAAATGCTAAAGTAGATTTAGCTTCATAATATTTAGGATATAATACAGCATCGTTGTTTTGCTGGGTAGGTAGAGGCCATTTTTTTTGTTCATCATTCGGTGCATAAAAACTATGCATAGGTAGTAACGTTGAAGATGATTTATTTGGTACATAAAAAGTATGAAATTTTGACTCTCCAGTCTTTGGAAATGGTAAACTAGAACCCATTGTGAAATAAGAATCACATTTGCTTTTATTAGATTCTATCAAAGAAGCAGGAATTTGTGTAACATGACAAGGTTTAATATTATTTTCTAGATTAAATTCTTGGACATTTGGATCATATTGATTGTTTATTATATTTAGTTTTGAGCTTTCAATATTATTGACCATGTTAAAATTTGGTTTGTATAGTTCATCATTTTGTTTTATGACATTATTTTTTGTATCAAAGGCAGTTGTTAAGTAGTTTGGATGATCATTTATTGCCGATTTAATATAATTTTTAGTACCTTCTTGTAATGGTATAAATGGTACTTCATTGCAAAATACATTGTTAGCCAAACTATGTCCACAGAAATTGAAACGTTGTTTAAAATCTGGTCTTATTTGATTAGCACCTATATTAGACAGATATGTCTGTTTATTAGCAAGATAAGGCTTTTCAAGTATAGGTTCAATGTTTGGATTACTTATTATATTTTGATTATTATTTAATTTATTTATTATTGCCGGTGCAGTGTTACTTACTTTTTGTGTATCTATAAATATGTTTTGTAGTGGTACAGATTTTAAAAGGTTTGTATTTAATTTTGGAAAATAATTTGAAGTTGGCCTTTGTATATTTGGTATTCTAGAATCTACGAGACCTTTAGCTTCAAATGATGGATAGGAATATGGAAATATATTTGCAAAACTTTCTATTGGTAATGTTTGACCAAATGCTGGTTTCAATTTGTTATTTTCAATAGATTCAGTGCTTTGAAGCAGAATTGGTTGATTATCTACTGATTGGAGTATTGGCTTAGCATAAGGAGTATTTGCTTTACCATTAGCAAAATTATTCATTGTAAAACCTCTTTGGTTATTTTGGGCACATATTTCATCTGATCTATGATATATTTCATTCACATTATTTAGATTTCGTTGAAGGTTTGGCCATTTTACTATTAGTGGTATAGTTTCTTTGATATTAGGTGTACTTACAACAGGATTCAAAATATGGTATAATGTTGAAGCATCTACAGCTGTTGATTCCAGTACTTCATTATTTTTATCAAATTTTGGATATGTACGTAAAAGATTATCTTTATCTTGATAGTTAGTGTAAAGTGTTTTAATATTATTGGTATTGCTACCAATATTTATTGGTATTGGATATGTTTTAGGAAAATATTGAACCATATTCGTAGGCAAGTCATTGTTAATATTAATATCACTAACACCTTCATCTATTTTTTGATTTTGCAATATAGAAGCACTTTTTGGTGTTGCATGATTGTTTGATAAAAATTCGGGGGTAAATATAAATGGTTCAATTTGACTAATAACGTCATTATTTAGTCTATTGACTGGTTTATTTGCTATTCTATTTAGACCTCCTTTTAAATGAATGTTAGGATTTGCAACTGGTATCCAATATGGTGTTTCTATAGATGGTTCTAAATTGTTAGTGTTTACAATTCCTTCGAGTGTTTTAGTTTTATTTTCATCGGTAACATCATATTTAACAACTGGTTTATTAAATATGTAAGTTGGCTTTGGTCTTTGAACTATTTTATTGAATTCATCCCTAGAAATATAATCTATAGATGTTTGCAATTTGTTTAATCCTTTATCAATATCTTTATTACTGTATGAAGTTAAGATTAATGAGTTATCTAATATTGGTTTTAAATTTGGTCGATATTGAGTAATATACGCTTTAGTTGGTGTTAAAGATTTGTAAATTTTTTGTGTTTCTGTTTTATCTTGAACAATTGGATGTCTTTCATTTATTACGTTAGGTATGTCATACGTTTGGTCATATAGTGGTGCTACTTGAGTTGATTCAGCTATTTTATGTGGATTTATTTGTAAATAAGTTCTTTTGTTTATATTACAGTCAATATTAGGACCAATATTTGATTTAGCATTGGGTAGCATAGCTTGGGCATTGTAGTTTATTGGATTTATATGACTAAAACTGGGTTCTTGTCTCAATTCTTTGAATGCATTAATAAAGACTTTATGGTTTCGTATATTTAGGTCTTTTATATAACTTGGAGCAGGTAATAGGCTTGCTTGAGGTGGAAGAAAATTATTAATCATTAAATAAGAATCTTTATCCGCTACTGAACCGCAAGCTATGGCACCATTTTCCAAATCATTTTTAATATTATCATTAACTATATTATGATTATATATAGTATTAGGATTGGCAACTTCTTCACTTCTACCGTTAACTAGATTATAATCATTATTTACTGAGTTATGTAGTGGTTTCATATTATTAGTACATTGTTTAACTGCGTTTTCTGAACCGTTTGGAATATAGTTTATATTTTTAGTATTCAAGTTACTAAAAACCGTCGCATCATTCAAGGGTAGTAAATTAATATTTGGTAAATAATTATTTGAATTTATTTTAAACGAATTAGGTATATTTAATTGGTTATCTGAATTGATACTTGAAACAGTAGAATCATGTAAAAAAGAAGGTATTTTTAGTATCTCCATATTATTTGACCACATTGTATTATATTTATCATTTTGCCTTCCCCCTAAATTGAATTTACTGTTAACAGGTGATATAGGTTTATAGTTTAGATTGACGTAACTTATATCGTTGTTTTTCTTTAGTAAAAAGCCATTTTTATTTGCTATATTATTTATCTGTGATTTGGAATTAATATTTGGTGATAATGTTCCATATTTTGGTGTATTGAATATTATATTATTATTATAAGGATTAAGATTTACCGAATTAATATTTGATGGCGTGTTAAGCTTATTGAGCTGTAAGTCAGAACATATTATTTGGGGATCTGAATATTTGCTATTATCAAATGGGAAGAATTGTATTTTTTCTTTTAGATTTTGTGTGTTAGATAAATCATTCACTAATAAATTATCATTTATACTATCTAAATAATTAGATTTAACAATTAATCCTGGCGGTTCACTAACATCTAATGACAGTAAATTATTAATAGTTACTAATTTGTCATCATTGCTTACTACTTTTTCATCAAAAATAAACTTATTTGAACCTAAATCACTGTTAAAGCTTTTACAATCATTTAAATTGCCAATAATAATATCATTATCTTTTGCTTCAATTTCATGAGGTTTTTTATCGTAATTATTAATTACTCTAAGACTATCATTGTTTTCCTCTACACATTTTTCTGTTTCACTATTGACATAAACATCTTCTATACATTCCTTATCTCGTAGTTTTAAAACATCAACTCTATTTTTATTCATGTCATCATTAAATTCAACTTCTTTATCTGCATTTATATTTGTAGTTTCATTATTACAACTGCGATTTAAATATAAATGGAAAGATATAGGATTAAATATTATATCGGATTCTTTTGGAACGTGTACTTCGAACCGATTATTTTCTTTGTCATATCTTGATTCTAGTTCAATATATTTATCAGTATCTTGATTGTTGATAGTATTTTCTAATACTATATCACCTTCATTTGTTTTAACTTCTTCATTTTTACTACAAGTAGGAACGGTATTTTCAAAATTATTAAAATGAATATCAGTCCCATCTATATTTGGACAAAATCTTTTGAAAACAGTTTCAAGTTGATCATTTCTCAAATCATTAGTAACATCTTTCGTATTTGGTACAATCTTAAAGTCAGCTATGTACCAAGAATTACTTTCTTTGCTATATTTCTCTAAATAATTAGGACATAATATGTAATAATGGCTGTATTTCATGAGTTTCTGCTTTAAGATCTCTAAATCTATCATTGAACAGCCCAAGTAGTTATATTTAGAATCTTTATACACAAAAAATATTATTAAAACTTCTGTGCCTTGATCTGTTTGTATATCATACATTAATTTATATATTTCGTTATCATAACCAGCAATACAGATAGTATTTGAAGCTTCCAGGTCTAGTATTTGAGGTTCTTTAGCTAGATCATTATTTGGTATTTCTTCTACATTGTTTAGTTCAGTATCTATATCAGGAACTTTCTGTTCTTTTGTATTATCTAAATTACAATCATGTGTATGAATAGGAGTATCAAGTATTTCTATAAATTCTTCTTGCTCTTCTGTATCTAATGTTGGTGATTGTTTTGTATTGACAGTAAATGTTTTTGCATTCGACCATTGTTCATCATGATTTGAGTGAAATATTTGATCCGGAGGAGGAATTTCCTGTAAAGTTTTATAGATTAATTAGCATATAACTCTGTCAAGACGTCTGATGACAAGTATAATTAATTCACATTAAGCCCTGAAGAATTAAAATAAATAACCGAGATTTAGAGTTATTTCATGAGAGGTAAATTTCTCGACTGGGGAAGTACCTCCACCTTACAGAATACCGCAGCCAAATAACTTTATGTTGTGTTCCTGCGCGTGAGTAAGTTCACCAGAGCTCATTTGGGGAGGGGGGATATTTCGGTAACACGTAAGTGATGCATCGTGTATTGCAGTCCTCCATATAGCTACGGTAACAGCTAACTACCAGGCGGGCCGCAAGATATCGTCGTATAAAATATACATGAAATTATGAATGAATAATTTACCGTTAATAGTATAAATGGGTGCTAAAGATTATGTAAACGCCATATTTTAGACTCACGCAAAATATGGAGCGTTTACCTCAATATCTGAAGATGACTGTGATCCAGTAGAACTTGACTGTAGACTTGATGCATGATCAGAAGTAATGCTCTCGCTACTGGCATAGTTGATGATGAAGGAACCTGTAAAGTTCGAAAAGATATTAGGTTATTCATTGTCACAAACCATCCAAGTACAGTAGAGGCACGAGTGGTGAGCACAGATAGGCAGTAGTGGGGGCAAGCTCGCGCATGTAAAGATAAAGATGATTTCAAGTGTAAATAAAATAGTTCTACATGATTCGCCTTAACATCATGTAGGCTTGCAAATATACAAATGGAATTGAATAATAACAAGTTCAAATTTTTACTGAAAATAAGAAAAATATAACTAATTAAACCTTGGGTGGGATGTCAAAACAATATAAAATTATAAATAAATTAATTCATATTAACAAATTACAAATTAGAAATAATGAATATAAAATACATTAGTGGCAAATTATAATTATTAATTAACAAAAAAATCATTCAAGCTATAATGAACTGTACACTAAAAAATGTACACTTTTGGCCAAATTACACGCAAGAATCCAATAGACGAAAAGCGTCGACTGATGAACCAATCGTGTGTCCCCCCTCCTCCTCCCTTCTTCAGACAGACCGAACGGCCAAACAGACCGAAAAATTAACTACTGCGCAGGTGTTAATCTGTGCTCACGACTCGTGCCCCCTTACTATACTTATAAGTTAACATACGATTTTGTACTTTTTCGAAACTGAGTTTTATACTCAGTATTATCAAACGTTGATTAGCTAAAATTCCGAAGTCTTTATCTGACAGGTGAATTTGGTGATCGAAAGAGTGAGAGACGGGGCACACTATTACACTGATTTAGTTAAAAAGCGATTATGAATAAGGGGGTAAGACTATATAGGTCGTGAACTAGAAGACTCTTATTGAGCGTTATAGTTTTCCTTGTTACTTCAGTCATTGTTTAATTTACTGTTTATTTTATTCAGATTTTTAGAGACTACACTTTAGCCGTTTATATATAAAAAAATCTCAGATTTAATTTTATTCTGTAACCTGTAATTTTTTTTTAAAGAATCCTGACAATGTTTTTTTACCCAAATATTCCATTTGGGGTGCTATGTGTTTTCTTTTTTCGGTTACATTTTCGGGTTGTACAGCTAATAAGGATATCTATATACAGATGTATAATATTTCGTTTTTTTATTCAACAAAACTTGTTAATCTAGAAGCAATATTGAATTCTTTGGATATACGCTAACTCAAATTTTGCATACAGGTTCCTTAAATAACGTGGGCAACCACCAAATAGGGGTTTAACAAATTCAACCCTTAAGGGGAGGGGGGGGGGTTAATCACAGTCTAGTGAGAAGTAGAATGAATAGAATAGAAGCTACGTTATCCCTGAGTGTTATCGGCTACTTTTGATCCCGGGAATGCGGATGAAACTGCGGGGGACAGCTAGTATAAAAAAAAAGCTTGAAATAATCGTATCTTACAGTAAGATTTACAATTAAAATGCAAGCAGTATCAACAATAAATCTTGAATAATAAATAGCCGCCAGGTGGCGTTATAATGGGTTCATATTATTTTTCTTAAGCAACCAATTTGTAAAGTAAACTAAATGTCTCGTTGTGTAGTCTAGAACTTTGAAAAATAAATTTTGCTGGTATTTTTTTAACTTTAATTTTAAAATTTTTTTTTTTAATTATGCCTTATAATGTTTAGCCATTTACGAACTGTTAAATATTGATATTTTATGTGTGCTTTGCTTTCATTGCGTACCGTATTTTGTATTAACACCTTATCTTAGTGGTTGCCTGCATTATTTATGCAACCAACAAAATGTCATGTTTCTGTAACCTGCGGTTAGGGCTGTGCGTGCATCTGTCAACCAGTCAGTTTCTCGTTTTATATTTAAGATAGAAGCATTACGTAGGTAGTGTATAGACTATAGGGCATAAAGTTAATGCTTCGGAAAAGGGGAAAAATCGATTCGAGACTCGATTCCCGTGAACTATTTACATACCTACAAGTTTTTTCGTAGCGAGTCCAACTCGCACTTGACTGGTTTTTTTAACCGACTTCAAAAAAAGGAGGAGGTTCTCAATTCGAATGTTTTTTTACCCGACTGACCCGGAAGGAGGGTTATGTTTTTGTATGTATGTATGTATGTATGTATGTATGTATGTATGATGTATGTAAAAACAATCCACTATAGAGGCATAGAAATATATAATAAATTAAGTAAAGAAATGAGAGACATTACAAGCCTACATATTTTTTCAAAAGTATTAAAACAAAAGCTGTCTAAGAAGCCATATTATGATATTGATGAATTTTTTAATGACCCCATTTAAACATTATTTTATTAATTTAAATCTATGATTTTGACATGAAAGTTAGCTTTAGAACATTAAGTATATATTATTATTAGCTTATATAAATATGTAACATGTGTGAAGATATGAAATATTATTATGTTAAAATATAAATTATTATTATTTGTTTTATGTGAATGACTAACATAAATTAATTTGGAATGCATTTAAAAAATATTACTTACTTAATTTAGTTTGTTGTAATAATAATCAGATACCTATATATAATTGTATACCTACTCCATTTAATTTTATAATTTTCATGTATTGTCTTTGTGTACACCTGTATTGGTAATTATGTCACAATAAATGAATTGAATTGAATTGAATTGAATTATGTATGTCTATTTCTTTGTGCCGCTCTGCAGCTAAAACGGCTTGATGGATTTAAGCATATGAGGTGTCGTTAGATTCGTCTTGACTGGGGGAGTGTCATAGGGTATATTATTATTATATAGCGCCTAAGAATAAAAAAATAGGGGGGTATTAAAAATAAAAGTTTCGATATATTATAACAATATGGGTATCAAATGAAAGCTTGTAAATAGACCATTCCATATATGTATATATTGTTATACTTTTATGCTACCACGTAAACTGCAAAAAACCACGTTTAGTGCAAGGACAGTAGGTACTGAGCGCTTACCGTACGTAACACAGAGTTGCGATGGTTGTTAGCGTTCCTTTACCGTACCGCTCATTTATTTACTAATACATACAACTCATTCTGTATAAAACTAAAAAGTCTGAAATAAATTAAATTATTACAAATAAACAAATATTACAAAAAAAATACATACTTAGGTTATTGGTTGTCCCCGATTGCAATACCTTATAAAATTCAAGTTATATTCAAAATTCTATAGATTTAAGAGCTTGTGTTTTTCTTTTCAGTTAATTTATGTTTTACGCAGTCGGGTTTTTTGTTTCTTTTAATAATTTAATTTATTTCAGACTTTTTTTTTTATTATTATGTTTGTTACCTCATAACTCCGTCATTTATTAACCGATTTGGAAAATTCTTTTTTTATTTGAATGGGTACACTTCCCGTTTGGTCCCATTGTCATCAGATCAGGATTGGATTACTTCTTAGTGTACTTTTAAGTCGGTTTAAGTTTTTTGTAAAACAGTCCAATTATTTTACTTCAAAGGCTGATTACCTATATCATTAATAGGTTTAATTTGATGAGTGTAGCATAGGTAATTGGACGAGCATTTGCTCCTCACCTCAAGTACCTCAAGCTCCAATTGCAAGCTGTATCTAGTTTTGCGAAATTGGCATCGCAAAACCGTAAAATTCACAGACTGGGACAAATTGTTTACTGACACAGCGCTTCACGGAGCATGTTCAGTTTCACCGAGACGTATGCCAGCCCTAGGGTAGCGATGTGTATTTTTATTATGACAGTAATACACCAAATACCTTTTTGAAGTCGGTTAATAAATCAAAATACAAATATCCTGGGACTTCTTTCACACACGGTGACCCCAAACTAAGCAGAGCTTGTACTATGGAAACCAGATAACTGATATAATACATATAGTACTTTATATAAATACATACTTGATATACATAATTACGCCCTGACTCAGGACATACAGACATGTTCATGCACACAAATGCATGTCCTGTGTGGGAATCGAACCCACGACCTGCAGCGCGATAGGTGGTATCTTAACCATCCGCGCCAGCTGGCCCATTCATAGAAAGATCAGTAATTTTCAGTCGTCACACACGGTCATTTGATCCCAAACGCACAAATTGTACTATGGAAATCAGATAACTGACATCGGCATCGCCAGGGGGGAGGCAGGAGGCACAGCTGTCCCCCCTAGAGATCAAAAAATGTTGATCAATGCAAAGCACCCAAAGTCCTAAGTCCACTCATTTGACTTGCTTAACCTTATGGAGGTCACGTCCACGTCGACGTATCACGTTAGGGTCACCACTATGGATGTGCAAGGTGGATGACACCTCCATTTAAAAGCGAAGATCTTCCACCAGGCTGGGTCATCGTGCCTGGGGACCGCGTTCCAGCTGTACATGTCGGACAGTTGTATATATGCAGATTCTCGAGAAAACTTCCTAAGCGCGATGCAGGATAATGTGGCGCCACGCCATCTATCTTTCCGTGTGTGAACTATCTCAATGTTACTAATAGATGGCTGATAGATGTCGCTACAACCTCTTATTATAATCGCCGAAGGTAGAGAGAGGTAGTAAGACTCGTACTACAAATAAGTGTAAAGTTTTATAAGCTCTTGACTATACCTACTATTCATTACATCCTCCATATACCTATCGACTTGCCCCTCCCCCACCCCTGGGCCATCGGCTGGCGGCGCTCTTGATAGGCACTACTTTTTTTTTATTGTTTATAGGCCTGTATTTGACCGCAACCTCACCATGGTAAGTGACGATACGGCCGAAGGTAAGGTAAGCACACAAAGCCTAGAAGGAACTGGCTCTCAAGTGCAGCTATCGGTGCACACCGAAAGGTGCTTGGCGACAGATTTTCAACTTTAGGGTGGTAACCAGCCAGGCGGGTACTACAAAGTACCCTACCACCGTGCTATGGTTTCCTCACGATGTTTTCCTTCACCGAAAGCTCAAGCTCATTGTAGGATTCGAACCCGGGACCTTCATCTCGGTATCCGACGTCACTACCACTTTAAATTTAAAGGAGTTTAAGTTATTTAATCAACGAGGCGGAGAGGTACATTAAACATCAGTATCACCATATAAACTCAACATTGTAATATACAGTCAGTCCATCGCTTGTATATCCATTGATGAAATTAAATAAAATTCAACTAACAAAACTTTTTCCATTGACTACCAAATTTTCCCTATAATCCAATAACTTTCAACTCCGTAATCCATTTATTTGAAAACTTTGTACAGTAAAGCTTTTTTTTTCAATCGGTTTAATTTAAATTAAACGTGGACGAGTGGAACAGGCTACCTGTCCACACAAGTGGTGTGGCATTAGGGAACTCCAATATGGTGCGGAGGGGCGATGGCTGCCACACGCGTCATACTTGTGAACAGGTGCTGCTTGTGGGGGCTGGTCTGCGTTTTCCATTTATTTACTTATTAAATATAGATTCAGTCTACTTTGTAGTTTTGCCGCCGCGCCGGGGCACGCAATTGTCAGTGCGATTAGAATGTAAATATTATGTAATGAATCTAAGCTTGTTTTGGAAAGAGTAATTGCTGAGTTTATTGCCGGCTCTTCTCAGCAAATGCAGGCTTCCGAACCGGTATTAGAGTCAGACTTTACATAAGTGCTTGCGAAGGTCTATTTGAATAAATGAATTTGAATTTTTAATTTGACGTCTCACCATATACCTGAATTGCTATGGCAACCGATTGTATCTCGCTCATGATAACACTATCACGGACTTTTTGGCGGGAATTTGTAGAGAGACGTTGTGTTTTCATTTTTATTTTCATAAATTCGTGTATTTTGAGTTTTATTGCGTATTATCGGTGGTAAAAAAAACACTATCTCACAATAATTACCTACAAATCTCTAATAGGCATGCGCAAATATTAAAATTCCAATATAAACAGCACTCTTAGGCCCGGCACTCATTTCTCATTAGAAGAACGAGTCAGAAAGTGGCAATACTGCAGGTCATGTTTCAAGATTAAGAGCACTCAAGTCGCCATACTTTTCATACAAAAGCCTTGTACTGATGATGGCGTTGTTAAACATTTTTCGTTAGATGTTTTAAACAAATCGGTATCTTGTGCACTATATCTAGCCGTGTATCTAGGCGAAAAAAGTAGTAAAAGCCTCCGAAAAACAGCGTTTTTGCACAAATTTTACCTGAACTTTGGCCATCTCTAATGTAGCTATAAATTGTAAAAGTAAAGAAAACATTTAGATACCAGGCTTGCAAATGTATTAGAGATTCTAAATATTTAAGATCCGATTGGGGTCGGCTAAACCTAGTCCAGTTGTTGGGTTGACCCAACCAAGACTCAAGCCTGCGCGTTCACCGCTAAGAAAACCCCATGGTCTGTGACTCCACAATTCCAGAACACTTCCTTAAACATCAGCCAAAGCATTGGGATCCTTGGTGTCGACATTTCTGGCGATGTTTTGTTCCGAAGTCACTTGGAAGACAAGGTTAAGCTGGCATCCAAAAAGCTTGGAGTGCTCAACCGAGCGAGGCAGTACTTCACATCGGGGCAAAGGCTGCAACTTTATAAGTCGCAAGTCCGGCCTCATATGGAGTACTGCTGTCATCTATGGGCGGGAGCACCTGGATATCAGCTTGGGCCTTTAGACTCGGTTCAGCGACGTGCCGTCAGAATCGTTGACGATCCCGAGCTCACAAGCGGTTTAGATCCCCTCAGTCTAAGGAGAGACTTTGCCTCCTTATGTGTGTTCTACCGCTTGTACAACGGAGAGTGTTCTAAGGAATTGTTTGACTTGATGCCTACGGCTACCTTCCACCATCGCAACTCTCGCCATCGACGGGGAGTCCATCCTCACACACTGAAACCAGAATTGTTTCGAACTGTGCGGGCTAAAAGGAGTTTTCTTCCGCGGACGCTTGGACTGTGGAATGAGCTCCCCGCCGTGGTTTTCCCAATGGAGTACAGCATGGGGTTCTTCAAAAAGGGTGTGAAGAGATTTCTGCAGGGTCGGCAACGCGCAAGTGATACCCCTGGTGTTGCAAGCGTCCATAGGCTACGGTAACCGCTTAACATCAGGCGGGCCGAATGCTTGTTTGCCACTTAGTGGTATAAAAAAAAAAAAAAAAACTAACTTTTTTTTCACAAACTCGTAAGATTTTTTTCACAGGAAGTATGGGCCTAAAACAAGTTTTATGATATGCGAAATCATGAATGACGACCTAGCGAAGCGGCCGCAAGTGATCAGCGGAATTTACCGACTGATAACCGACGGCTCTGATGCTGTCTCTCTTTTTTCGCAGTCAAACATTACGTTGGATGAAACAAAAAGCTTTTAGACTATGCTTGCGTTGAAGTTGCGCCGGCCACAGAGGGCCGCCTTAATTCACCGCAAATCGAGTTTCATTTCAGTCTTCTTACCCGTCCAGACCTCGACTCCTGCTAGGGTTCGTCAACAGCTTGTGGTGTCTGTATGTTTGCTGTATTGAATACTAACTCTCCTCGCGGTTTCACCCGCGTTGCGGGGATAAAAAGTAACGTATGACCCTCTACATACTATAGTATAAGACAGTCAACATAACATTGTTAATCGACTTCTGGAAACTCACGGTAAAATTAACATAACCTGACATTTTAACCATATCCCAAAGGAGAGGAGATAGCAATGATATGTATTAACCCACCTCGGTTTCAGATCGGCTTTTTCAAATCCCGATGACTTTAAAAAGACAAGTCAGTATTTTATTTGTTTTGTATGAACTTGAGTGTAGGGTGTATATGTTTTAAGAAAAGTAGAGATTAGCGTTATTACGCTCGGCGAGCAGCCTGCTCGTGACGTGAGTAAGTCATGAGGAAAAAAAGAGGCCAAGTGCGAATCAGTCTCGTGCACCGAGGGCTCCGTACAAACTTGTAGGTAGGTATATAAATAGTTCATCATGGGAATCGAGTCTCGAGGATTTTCCCCTTTTTTTCAGATTGTTATTTTTTTTGCGACGTAACTACAAATTTACGGATTTCGGATGTATTCCTTTACTTGTGCTATATGGCCTTGCTTCTTGCCAAATTTCGTGATTCTAGGTCAACGGGAAGTACCCTATAGGTTTTGATTCCCTTGCGGCATAAACGGCTGTATCTTTTGATAGCGTTGACTTAGAAGTTTGATTTTTTCACTGTTCCAAGGGATTGCTAGCTTGAGTATTTGATATTAATTTCAGCTTGTTATCTCCACGCGTTTCTGAGAAAAAGGTTCCGTTCCACAAAGTGATCCTATAAAGGTTCCGTTTTTTCTATATTTTGAGGTACGGAACCCTAAAAAGGCTATTTGGTTGAGAACAAAACATTGCCCAGTCTTCGTATGGAAGTATTTGTAAAGAATCGCTATGGGGTTTAATGTTTAAATACCAACTACAAAAGCAGGAGTATTTCCTAGCCGAGATCAACTGGATCAAATATCAAGTCTGGGCAGCATTTGGACAAAATTAAGTCCTTTATTTAAAAAAAAAGACCGACCACTGTAATTCTTTGTTTCGTTACAATGTGACTTTCTACATACGAAATAGCTAATTGAAATCCATTCTGTCTAAGAACTGGTTAATAAAAAAGTCACTAATTTTGTACAAGCAATGCCACCCCACAAAAGTACGATAAAAGGTAAACACAAAATGGCGGGCGTTCCGAGTAACAGCGAAAGAAAACGAATCTGCAATTGTAATTTGACAGGTAGGTCGCGGTTTTAAAAGCTTAATACTTTTTTTGGAATCTCTGTTTGAGTATCTTTGTAGTATTTTGCATAAATTAACATGAATTTTTTGTTCACTAAGTAACTGTTATTGAGGAACTGCAATGGCGGACTTTGTGAAACTTATAAATTCTAATCCATCTATATCTCAGCAATCGTTGTACATTTCAGCAATCTGATTGTATTGCGTTATGAGCCAGTTGTTGTAGAACATTGTGGACATTATATTTTTCATTTATGAAGCATGTTATAGTCCCACAAACTTATGGCCCGGTGGCCAAAAGAGGAACTAACGACGCCAGTTTGAAATGTCAATCTGCCTGCCATTTGCCATTGAATGCGATAACAGCGCCTCTCTCACCGGGTCAGATATGTTTGTGGGACTATATAATTAGTTTGCATTAATTTACCTAATAGCTTGGACATAAATAAAATACCAGTTGATAGTAAAGTGATCCAAAATAAATCAAAAAATACGCATCGATTCGACCAAATTATCTTTTTATGCCTTTTGCGGTCGAGACCATGGGACCGTGAGGGGTCCGAAGCTCGCCGTTTAACTCGCACTTTGTCATCTTTGATAGAGGCTTCCGGAGACCAGCGGGCGGGGAGCTTTTTCCGCCAACGCGTCAGCTTGGCTATCCAAAGAGGAAACGCTGCCAGCCTTCTGGGAACCCTGCCGTTAATCGGAAGCAGCGGCCGGCTTGCGGAAAGGGGATAGAACCTTTGTGGCATAGCTAGCCGCCGCCATTTTAGTTTTTTTTCAATGTCGCGGCGCACGATGTAACTGGTATATATGGGTAGAGAGCATTTATACAAACAAAAAATGTAAATCAATATAGTGGCCTAAAGTGTCACGTTTCCGAGATATTTGGAGGTAAAGATCGCCATATGAGAATTATTATAATCATTAAAAATTAACTTATTACGTGTTTATATGCATTCGATTGTATTCAAATAATAGTTCCCAGGTTGATTTATCAATTTTATTGAATAGAGTAAAACTAGGAGCACGAAAAACAATATTTTTAATTACTTACCTACTAAACAGCATCGTAATATTCGCTATGAACCACAATGTTGTCAAAGTAGCTCGGATCGTAACTTGTTTTCCATCTTGTCATTATTATACAAACAAAAATGACAATACTTGTCCTAAAATCTATGTTACCAAGTTAATTGGAACTAAAGATCGCCAAAATTGCAACAGCGTCGTAAATAAATAAAAATACCCGGTCCCGCGACCGGCCCGATAATAAAACTTCCACCTAAATGAAAGTCCCGTCTTCGTGGAAGACTGCTTACGTACACACAATGCCAAAAAGGGCGATAGATCAGACCCGACGAATTACAGGCCTATTGCCATCACCTCCCATTCTCTCCAATGTCATGTAGCGAGTGATCACGCAACTCTTGAGATACCTAGAGGATCACGATTTGTTGAGTGACTGACAATATGGCTTCCGCCATAGTCCCTTGGCTGTGATGTGTCTATGTATACACTAGAAGGTCACCAGCCGACTGGTCACTTGCCATCGAGAGTCAAGGTGGCGAAGGCGTTCAATCGGCTCTGGCACTGGTGTCTTCTAGCGAAGTTACCAGCATATGGGCTTCCCGAGGGACTATGCAAATGGATCGCCAATTTTCTATCCAGCAGATGCATAAGAGCTGAGAGATATAAATGCTGGCGTCCCGCAAGGGTCTGTACTGTCCCCAACACTGTTCCTGCTGCATATCAATGAAATGCTGTCTATTGACGGCATTCATTGTACAGAGGACGCGCATCGCCCGCGCCGCACCACCTACCCGGCCCGCTGACCCACTGCCTGTGTCTACTACGTCAGCACCTTTTACGAAGCCCATGCCTGAAAAGGAATCGAAGCGGGCTTGTGATGATGGTTTTGAGATAGTGCAAAGCAGGAAGCACCGTCAGAAAACGAATAAGAACCGATGCGGCACAGCTCCTGTGGAGCCCAGCAAACATCGTGAAGTACATTCGCCAAAGAATAAAGTACTCGCTGAGGGTGCAGCTGTTGGAATCGAGCCGCAACGTCAACTTCAAGGCGTTCGTGGTGCGAGTATCAACATGTTTTCTGCACCTCGTCATGGAAGAGGACTTTTGGCCGCATAACGTGGTGTTCCGTCGCTTTCGCGGACAAGTGCCACATGATCGCACGAAGACATAGTGCAGTGCAGTAGTGTCAACTAACATAGGCTTAAGTGTTTTATACTAACAAAAAAGTTTTATTTTAATATTTATGTTAATTTGTAAGGTATTTATCTATGGGCCACAGTAGCCTGATAATAAAGATTTATTATTATTATTGCAAATATTCCTCGTTTCGTGGTGGAGGAAGCCGCGAACGGCTTGTGTCTGAAATCGAGAGCTCACTAACTAGTGTCTCCGATTACGGTCGACTAAACCTAGTCCATTTCAACCCCACTAAGACCCGAGTCTGCGCGTTAATCGCTAAGAAAACCCCATTTACTGTGGCTTCACAATTACAGAACACGGACATCAGTGAAAGCATCGGGATACTCGGCATCGACATTTCTAACAACGTCAATACGACAAGGTTAAGCTAGCATCCAAAAAATTCGAAGTGCTCAACAGAGCGAAGCAGTACTTCACATCGAGGCAAAGGCTGCAACTTTACAAGTTCCAAGTCCGGCCTTATATGGAGTACTGCTCTTACCTGGATACCAGTTTGGGCCTTTAGACTCGGCCCCTCAATCTGAGGAGAGACTTTGCCTCCTTATTTGTGTTCTACCGCTTGTACAACAGACAGTGTTCTGTAGAATTATTTAACCTGATGCCTACGGCTACCTGCTACCATCGCATGTCTCGCCATTGACGGGGAGTCCATCCTCACACATTGGAACCAAAATAGTTTCGAACTATGCGGTCTCAAAGGAGCTTTCTTCGCTTACAATCAGGCGGGCCGTATGTTTGTTTGCTACATAAGTAGTGTAAAAAAAACCTTTTATTAAAAGGTTTGAGGTCACGGCTTGTTTCTATTATGTGTTTTATTTTATTTTTAAAACAGTGATGCAATATTATTTGACCACTATTGCTTAAAAACAAGAACATAAATTGTACTTAATCAACATTAAACTATTGTCATTCGTCTCATATATACATCGATATTCCAATATCTCGGTAACATGATATTTTAAGACAAGTATGTTCATTTTTGGTTAATAACGGCGACATGGAAAACAAGTTAACCACTACGATCCGAGCTACTTGACAACATTGTGTTTCATTGCGAATATTGCGATGCGGTTTAGTAGGTAACCAATTAATGAGTATTGTTTTTTCGTGCTCCTTGTATTCTATATTCTAATAAATAGTTAAATCAACCTGGGAACTATTATTTGAATACAATCTAATGCATATAAACACGTAATAAGTTCATTTTTAATGATTGTCGTAATTCTCATATGGCGATCTTTACCTCCAAATATCTCGGAAACGTGACACTTTAGGTCATTATTGTTTAACATTTTTTGTTTGTATAAGTGTCCTCTACCCAAATATACCACTTACACCGTGCGCCGCGACATTGAAAAAAAATCAAAATGGCGGCGGGTGGCTATGCCAGCTCCCATACAAAAATGTTCGTACCCCTTTTCTATATAAGGTCCTAATAAATTAGTGAACTTTCTCTTGAGTGATGAATGTATAGGTCATTAATAACCAATTAATTATTAATTAAATAATTTATTAGGACCTTTATATACAGGGTGTTGTTTTGGTCGGCGACAAGCGACCCAGGAGCGGTAGTACAAAATATATATTCCCCAAAAATGGACTTAATTCCATTAAATACTGTAAATATGTTGAGAAATACCTTATTCAATTTGAAATAAAATTACCGCAAAGTATGGTTACTAGGCACGTGCACTGACTAGAGCTAGGCGCAAGCCGCCATCGCCCCACCCCTTTACTCCCTCGCACTCCCGTTGAGTATTATGTCCACACTTTAACTTATTACATGATTTTCAAAAAAAAAATATTTTATTTTTATGATTAAAAAAAAAAGTATTTATTTTATATTTTTTTAGCACCAGTATCTTTTGTATTATCGACCCTGAGTCGCTCGTCGCTGACCAAAACAACGACCTGTATAGATTGTAATTTGTACATATTTTTCATAAATAAAAAATATATTGTTAAACTAATATAATACTTTCTAAAATATATTTCAAAAATCAAATATCTCAGAAGTACCTATATCACTTCGGTGAAGTATTTTTCAAGATGGCGCTCCTCTAGGTATGCTAGGCCACAGATTAAATAGGCTCCATACAACGTCCTCTTTCGTGACTCATACCTACAAGGCCTTTATTAAATAGACAGCTTTATTGATAAAACAAAATATAATGGCATTAATTGTTCGTTCACACGCAATGATACATTAAAAGATGGGGAATCACTCTGTGGAAATTAGATTACGAATTATCTTTTATGTCACAGTCTGTTTTAGATCCCTTCTTCAATAAAATGAAATAGAAAAGCGAATATTATCCAAAACTAAAAATAATACTCGAAAATGAGTTTTCGACCTCGTGATGTAGCTAGACGACTCTCATTGGGCCTTTTTTTCAGATATTTCAGAAAGCCAGTTTTAGTTGTATTAGGTACACGTAACTCATGTAAAAACGCCACTTTAGACCTTAATATTTCATAATATCGACAATTTTAGTTTATGTTAGCTCCCGGGTTCGAATCCTACAATGAGCTTGAGCTTTCGGTGAAGGAAAACATCGTGAGGAAACCATAGCACGGTGGTAGGGTACTTTGTAGTACCCGCCTGGCTGGCTACCACCCTCAAGTTGAAAATCTGTCGCCAAGCACCTTTCGGTGTGTTCCGATAGCTGCACTTGAGAGCCAGTTCTTTCTAGGCTTTGTGTGCTTACCACCTTCGGCCGCATCATCACTTACCATGTGGTGAGATTGCGGTCAAACACAGGCCTATAAATAGTTGAAAAAAAAAAAAAAAGTTCCGAAATAGTGTAAAATTTTAGTGTAGGAACATGTTGTGTTCGCTCCTAGGAGGTTGTTCAGCCAACCATATATTATAATTATAATAGTCTGTAATTTTATATTTAACTGCTGTAACGACCAGTTTGCGAAACTAAAAAAAAATACCGTTTATTTTATTAATAATAAAATACAGTTACATGTTTGGAGGTCTAGCCATTTTGGCTGTGACATACAGACGAATGGCCGCACCAACGTGACAAAACTATAAGGTAATTGATTGATTTTGAATTTTAACTATTTGTTAAAATTAAAAATCATTTATTCATAGGGTCTGATAAGGCACTCGTAAACGTTTCAGTTTACTCTACCACCGCTGCACCGGTTCGTAATATACTTACTGTTTCAAAGTCAATGCCATTTATTCAATTTAGGCCCTAGTAGGGCACTAATGAAGATCAAAGCCACTGTTACCACCAGTTCGTAAGTCGGCCTTACTGAGAATGCCTGTTCTTCTCAGTAAGGCCGACTTACGAACTGTTGGTAACTCAACAAGGTTACATTTTTAAAATATTTTTTGGCACTTTTCATTTTTAAATACGGACCGTATTTAAAAATGAAAAGTGCCAAAAAATATTTTAAACCTTGTTGAGTAGAGTAGAAAAAAAAAAGTAAAAAAAAAAGTAAATAATGTACTCACATAATAAAATCTTCGTCAGTGTTAATCTCCGAAACAATACCATTCTGTCTTTTCTGAATTCAGTTTATCCCCTGTAATAAAATTAACATTTTTATTAGTAACGGCCACGCCAGCTTATTGACTCTTCTTTGACACTGTATAACTTATTAGTTATTGGATGTTGTTTACAAAACCGGTTATAGGCTACAGGTTTGAATCCTACAATAAGCCTACATGAATGAAAACATGAGACAGCCATAGCAAGTGGGTAGAATACTTTGTAGTTCCCACCTGGCTGACTGAACGGGGACAATGTTTTTTCCATTTTTTTTTTATACTACTTAGGTAGCAAACAAGCATACGGCCCGCCTGATGGTAAGCGGTTATCGTAGCCTATGGACGCTTGCAACACCAGGGGAGTCACTCGCGCGTTGCCGACCCTGCAGAAATCTCCACACCCTTTTTGAAGAACCCCATGATGTATTTTATTTTGTAAAAATTAAAACTGTTTTACAAAACACCTAAACCGACTTCAAAGAACGCTAAAAGTAATCAAATCCTGACCTGATGACACTGTATGCAATGGGACGAAACGGGAAGTGCACCCTTCCAAACAAAAAAATAATTTTCCAAATCGGTTAATAAATGACGGCGTTATGAGGTAACAAATATTTAAAAAAAACATACAACCGAATTGAGAACCTCCTCCTTTTTTTAAAGTCGGTTATAATAAATAAATGTTTTGGAAAAATACAGCCAATATAGTCAGATTGTCCAAAAAATATTCTTGCCTGTTCTTCTCAGTAAGGCTGACTTCTGAACCGGTGGTATGTTCAGTAGCTTTGGCCTTCATAAGTGCCCTACTAGAGCCTAAAATTGAATAACTTTGACTTTGAATGAGTGAAAGAATTTTCAGAATTGGATCAGTAATCCTTACCTCCTACATACAAACTTACAAACATTATGAATAAATATGAGTGTAGACTGTAATGATGGGCTTGCATTTGGCCACTGACCCGCCCATAAAGGACAATGCCTATAACACTCTGGGATGGTAGCTTCCTATTACTGAAAGAATTACGAAGCCTGTTTAAATAAATAAATAAATATCCTGTGACATTCCTCACACACGGCTATCTGATCCCAAACTAAGCAGAGCTTGTACTATGGAAACTAGATAACTGATATACTGCGTATAAGTAATACTTTTTTGTTTGTAAATTACACCCACACTCAGGACATACAGACATGCTCATGCACACAAATGCATGTTCTGTGTGGGAATCGGACCCACGACCGGCGGCGTGACAGGTGGAATCTAAAATAAATAAACAAACAAACAAAAAGTCTTCAGCTATATATTTGTATAGATAAAAATAAACTTACGTCATGATGTGATTAGATGGTGATGAAATAACACAAATAGATATCTGACATATTACTATTATTTTAAAACATAACTAACCTCCATACTAGAAAATACTGAAGTGTATTTTTTCATGAACAAAAGTTGAATATTTCTGTTCATGTTTTCAAAACATTTCATGCTTTGATAATCTTTAGTTATGGATTTAACTTTAATATCTCAAATCGCTCACATAATGAGTTAAAGCTGGGAAAGAAAACATAGCGAGACAATCCGTAAAGTCATTCAGATATTAGAGAAGAACTACTTTGTGTAAGCGTGACTTGCGGAATGATGTGTGTGTATGAAAAATGACATAATAGGCGAGCGACAAAAAACTGCAAGCATTTTGTAAAGACTGATTTTTATGGTTCTATATACTATACTCTATGTCACATAGGATGAGTCGTCAAGGTCAAGGGTTTTTACCAATGGGCGCTTCTTCACTGGGGCGACACGATACGTCATACCGTTCCCGATGGCGACAATTGTCGTCGGGCGACTCCGGCAGCTACGTTCTTCACATTAGTCACCGAACTCATGCTATTTGAAATCTACTATAAGCCTCCGTTATCCGTTCGTTCGTCTGTCTTTCAATGGGCTGTATCTAGTGAATCGTAATAGGTAGTCAGTTGAAATTTTCACAGAATGTGTATTTCTATTGCCGCTATAACAAACTACTAAAAATTTAATAAAATTAAAGGGGCCCCCATACTAGTAACGTCTAACGGAAGCCTTCGTGTGTATAGGCTAGGCTTTTTATTTATTTAATACTAGCTGTCCCCCGCGGTTTCACCCGCGTTCCCGGGATAAAAAAGTAGCCTATGTCCTTTTCAATACCATAGGCTACCTGCATGTCAAATTTCGTGATAATCCGTTGAGTAGTTGAGGCGAGAAGGCTTATAAAAAAACCAACAAACATTTATACTATTAAAGTTATGTTATGTAACATTAGTGGAGTAGAGAAATAGCCGTCATTCATCCGGCTTCGTTAGCTTTTGATGGAGGCGGCTTTAATTTTGTAAAAAACTATATACATACCTCGCAACTACTATCTGAAACTTGTAAATTTTGCGAGCAGTATATTTTTAAATCCAGAATTCATTCCAGACTCTTGTTTAAACCAGTGTTTATTAATCTTATTGATGTTGCGACCCCCTAACAGGTTGAAAAATTCTGGCGACCCCCTTGTCAGACAGAGAAAAAAAATATAAATTATAAGACTACGATAATGATTTTCTTTATTTTGATACCTTTACTTATTAGTCTGCAAGAAGCCGCGAGAGGTTTGCAACTAAGTAAGAGGTAAGTTGGACGCCCGCTTGCGCGAAGTCTACCTTGCCTTTTTCCTTCTGCCGGCGACCCCCCGACTAAGGTTCCGCGACCCCCATAGGGGTCGCGACCGACAGACTTACTTTAAGTAAGTCATGCTCACTTTGCTTGCGGCGGTGTCGTGTGACGGGTCGCCCACTTCCCTCAAATTTGGCGAGGAGGGCGATGGCTGCCACACGCGTCATACTTGTGAACAGATGCTGCTTGTGGGGGCTGGTCTGCTGGTTTGCTATTTACTTATTAAATATCTATTCAGTTTACTTTGTAGTTTTGTCGCGCTGGGGCACACAGTTGTTGTCAGTGCGATTAGAATGTAAATATTATGTAATGAACTAAGCTTGTTTTGAAAAGAGTCATTGCTGAGTTTATTGCCGGCTCTTCTCAGCAAATGCAACCTTCCGAACCGGTATTAGACCATTAGAGTCAGACTTTTCATAAGCCTGCAAAGGTCTATTTGAATAAATGATGCAGTATTTAGTCTTAAATTTTCAAAATCACTGACGAACAATTTTTCCTTGGTACCGTATCGCTGTGGACGCTTGTGATGCCACGAATATTGTATCACAAGAGACGCTCGCAACACACGGGTTATACTCATGCGTTACTGACCCTTCCACCTCCCCAATGAGCTCTGGCGACCTTACTCACGCGCAGGAACACAACATAAAGTTATTTGGCTGCGGTATTCTGTAAGGTGGAGGTACTTCCATACTCGAGCTGCTCGCCGAGCAGAAAACTGCTATGCTATACCTCTCTGAATACATATTTCTTGACGGCCCTTCCGATGTATTGCGACTAGCGACATTTTAGAGTCAATAATTAAAAACCAGGCAAGTGCGAGTCGGACTCGCAAACGGAGGCTGAGTTTGCTGAGTTTCTTGCCGGATTGTTCTCAGTTGAAGGCCGAGTTCCAAACCGGTGATAACTTCAGTAAATGTGACCTTCATAAGTGCCCTTCTGGGGCCTAAATTGAATAAATGGCTTTGACTTTGACTTCTGACTTTTGAGGTTTCCGGACAATATTAACTAACTCATTGTGCTATGAAAACAAAATACCAAAAAAAGACGTTTGTTTAATGGGCTTCCCTTTTAATTTTTAATATTATTTCATTTTTATTATTTGTTGTTATAGCGGCAATAGAAATACATATTTGTCTACCTATTACCGATCATGAGATATAGCCTGGTGACAGACGGACAGACAGATGGACGGACAGCGGAGTCTTAGTAATAGGGTCCCGTTTGGCCCAAAAAATGATTTGAGTTTGAGTAAAAAAATTATTAACAAAAGTTACGAAAAAGACACAATAAAATTGATATTTATGTCAAAAAATACGCATCGAAAATGCAAAACCTTATCCTTTTGTCAAGTCGCTTTTAAAAATACAGTAACTAAAGTAGTATATTCCCTTGACATAACCCTGCCAAATAAAATGCTACCCTCCGTCATATTTGGGATATAATTCATAAGAATGATATGACTCAGACAAAAACTAGCCAGGGGCCAGTTATCAATCTTGCTGTGAATAAATAATGTCCGACTTTCTGCTTAGATTTCTTTTGTCTCAGCTTGTATTAGAAACTTATTTTTACGCTTTTTTTTATTTAATACTTACCTGTTACTATTATATTTTTACCCTACGTTTAGTTTAGCTAGATGCCATGTAAAGTGGACTTTTTAGTTGGAGCTTCCATTTACTATTGTGAGATTGTCATCAAATACAGAACTTATATACAGTAAAAAACAAAAAGACATATCTCTAAAAAACACAGCCTGTGGTTCAATCTTAATGAACTTGATTAAAATAGTCTTACTTTTTCTACAATTCTATTATAAATACCATCCCGTCTTGGCTACATTTTCATGTGAAATGTAGCCAAGACGGGATATGGCTCGCACTGTCAAAACCGTTTATTACGGTCTTGCGCGTCATCTTCCGTAAGTCCTATTTCCCTCAAGTCCTTTTGCTGGTCTAACAGCTGTTTTGTAGACTTTGCCTTTCGTTTTTATGGGCATTTTTACATCGCACAAGACACCAGTCAACATACGCCACTTGTTCCAACCAGACGTTATTCTATGAGTTATGTTTGCTTCAATTGATCCATCTTCTGAAAGAACTGAGCCAAGATATTTAAAGGTTTTTACTCTTGGCAGCGTTGTATTGTCAAGCTTGATATCTGCGCTGGAGGTAGCATTAGGGTTAAAGTTACAGAACATGAATTCAGTCTTGGTTCTACTAATACGCAAACCGTTTTCTTCCAATGCCGCTCTCCATTGCTCTAGGCTTTCTTGTGCCTCATGGCTGTTATTTGAAACGAGAACCACATCATCAGCGTAGAGAAGGTTCCACGGTGTTGGTTGTTGAATTTTTGCTGTAAGGTAATTCATGACGATGTTAAATAGTAAGGGACTAAGGGCACTACCCTGATGAACACCGACTTGGATGTCAAAACTTTTGGATGATCCAGCAGGGGTTCTTACGCATGTTTGAACGTTGTTGTACATATCTGTAATAAGTCTTACATAGTTGAAGAGGGATTAATGTTTGAAGTAATAAAACAATATTATATTCATGTTTTTTATTCATATAAAATAACCTACAATTTAATATTATCATCCAGGGAATATTAAATTACAGTTATTTTTTTTTATTAAATAAGGCATTATTTTAAAATAAGATTTTATGACACGCTGCTGCCTACATGGGCAATCTCCTTTAGACTTCCATTCTAACTAAAGCTAAGATTAAACCAACGCGTTCAGCCTGCGTCCGCGGTGGTGTGCACGGTGGCGATCAGATGTTGTGTACAGTAGTACCCAACTGATATGCCTTACCGATGTACCTGCGCAGAAGATACATTTTCAAATCGCGGGAAACCGCTATTGTTCGGTAGCTGCCGCCATGTTAGCGCGCGCCGTGCGGAGGGGTGTGACTTGTGAGTGAGACGGAACTAAGCGCCTTTGCACATTACAAGAAAATTTCTTGTGTCTGATCAGACATGTCTTATAAGACATTCAGTCGCACTGGTTCTTATATGAGACCGTGCACATTACAAGATATTTTTTTTTATGTCTGATCAGACACGTGTCGTCGTCGGCTGCATATTCGACGTCGCGCCTACACAAGACGTCTTGCTTAGACAAGACATCTAATCATATATGGAAACTAGTTCGCGCGTGCACATTCGTCGTGGCTGCGTCAGCCAAAACAACTATAGTGTCCACGCTTTTATTTCGTGTTTAGAATGTTAATTTATTTATTTTATTTAAATCAGCTCAATTTTAATTTTAATACAATAACTTTTATTTTTATTACTGTTTTATTTTTCATGTAACCCAGTTATGTTATTTTTTGTAAAATTAAGAAGTGGATTAATGTTGTTTGAATTATAGGAATTGTCATTTTTATTTTTTACGTTAATTAAACTTTTATCAAACATGTAATGTTACATGAGTAAAATAAAAGTGAATATATTGAACATTTAAGCTCTTTACCAAGATGTATCCAATAATGCCTACAACTACGGCCGTTTTCTATGTCTATGGTACAAGTCAATCACTGTAAACTCTGTCGTCTGTCCATTTGGTACGCGTGTATTGTCCGTCCGTGAAATATGGTTACAGACAGAGGATAAGACGTCTTGCATGAATGTGTACGATGAACCAGACAAGAAATTTGTCGTGTCGAACGGTCGTGTCTGATAATGTGCAAAGGCGATAACAGCTGCAGTGTATTATGAACCTTATAGTAGTGATCTAAGGTTGATTGTAAGTTTTAAGCACTCTTTCGTTAATCTTCGGGGCCATACTTTCTTTTCTGTGCGAACGAAGATTCACGACGCGCCATATCAGTTGGGTACTGCTGTACGAACTAGTAGCAACGTGTTGACTGTTATACATATAAAAAAAGCTCGTTTTAAAAAAATAATGAATTTTATTCTTGTTTTAAGTGTAAACCTGAAATCTGATAGCTTTTAACCCTAAATAATCTTTGAACGCGTAGAACTCTCGACCGGGCAGGGTGTATGAATGAAAACGAACCATATTAACATACATTCAAAGATTTATTTCCCCACTCATAATTGAGTCTGCTATGGCTCCAGGTATTGAGAACAGACTGGTCAAGAACCTAGAACCTGATCTAGAAGAAGGTGAAGATGGTTGCCTCTCTTTCTCCGGCTGCGAGTCCTTTGGATCTATGAAAAAGAAAACTAAATTAAAAAAACTAGAAAAACACGCTTTAAAAAGCCCTGCACTAAAAAGTGTTAAATAATTATAAAATTGAACCTAAATATATTCTCTGTCTATCCCGTAAGGGCCTAAATGTAAGCAATTTTTGTAATTAAGTTCAATATTTGAATGAAAAGTGTGTGGCGCTTTTCATTTTGTAATTTACGATATTTCTTCATGATAATGATAATGCTTAGAAATTCTATTGGGTTACAAGGAAAAGCGCCCCACGCTTTTCATTCAAATATTGAACTTAATTACAAAAATTGCTTACATTTAGGCCCTTACGGGATAGACAGAGAATATATTTAGGTTCAATTTTATAATTATTTAACACTTTTTAGTGCAGGGCTTTTTAAAGCGTGTTTTTTTAGTTTTTTTAAACTGTAATTAATTTTTTATTTTTTAGTCAACATAAATTATTCATGAGTATTTAGCTTCAGTGCCTATATATTTGGCCAAAATGCACATAATACGATTACAATACGCCCAAACACGGCTAGAATACGATGCTCCGCTATGGGGTTCCAGTGCCAACCCTCCGACTTCATCATCAGACCCTGAAAACAATAAATGGTCAAAATTCATCTCACGACATTTCCAACAACCCCAAACACGGCTAGGATACGATGCTCTACTATGGAGTTTCAGTGCTTACCCTCCTACTCCATCATCAGACTCTAAAAACCATATTAGGTCAAAGTTCATCTTACGACAATTCCAACAAGCCCAAACACGCCTAGGAAACGTTGGTCCGTTATGGAGTTCCAGTGCCTACCCTCCTACTCCATCATCAGACCCTGAAAACTATACATGGTCCAAGTTCATCTCACGACAATTCCAACAAACCCAAACACGGCTAGTATACGATGCTCCACTATGGAGTTCCAGTGCTTACTCTCCTACTCCATCATCAGACCCTGAAAACCATACATGGTCAAAGTTCATTTCATGACAATTCCAACAAGCCCAAACACGGCTAGGAAACGTTGCTCCGTTATGGAGTTCCGGTGCTTACTCTCCTACTCCATCATCAGACCCTGAAAACCATACATGGTCAAAGTTCATTTCATGACAATTCCAAAAAGCCCAAACACGGCTAGGAAACGTTGCTCCGTTATGGAGTTCCAGTGCCTACCTTCCGGATCCATCATCAGATCAGCTCGATGGTACCAAATTATTGTATTGTCATCGGTACTTGATAAGTGTGCAAAATTTCAGTTTAATCTGACGTCTGGAAGTCGATGAAAATTACGTTCGAAGATTCCTTTACATACATTCATACATACATAGAAACATACATACAGGTGAAGCTAATAAAAGCGTGTTAATAAATAGACAAGATCGTTGTCGACAATCGTCATCGTTAGTAAACGATCAACCTTTGTATGGGATTGACATAATAATAATAATAGCCTTTATTTAACAATCTTATATAACATAATATGAAAGTAAACTATTTGGTAATTAAATATAAAGTAAATAAGTAGTTGAGTTAAATATATTAATTATTTGACACTGGAATTGAGATTGTCTTGCGTATCCGCAAAGGCCTCCCCTAGAGCTTGCCACACTGCGATTATAGGTTATCCTTCTCCAAGTAACACCAGCTATTTTATGAATATCGTCTTCCCATCTAAGACGCTGCCTTCCTTTCTTTCTCTTATTTTGTCTTGGACACCATTCCGTTACATCCTTAGCCCATTTTCCTTTATTACTTCTCATCATATGGCCTGCCCATCTCCATTTTAGTTTTCTTATACAGTATGTTACATCGTTAATTTTAGTTTGATTCCGTAATGTTTCTAGTTTTATTTTATCTTTTAACTTAACGTTGAGTATGCTTCGCTCCATACTGTGTTGGCAGGTCTCAAGTTTACGCATGTTTTGTTTCGTTAGGCTCCATGTTTGACATCCATATGTCATGATGGGTAAAATACATGAATTAAATACTTTTTTCTTTGCTTTAAGTGGTACTTGAGGGTTTTTAACGATTTCTTTAAGGGACCAGTATCTTTTCCATGCTAGCTGTGTTCTGTTGTTTATTTCTTTTGTTGTAAGGTCATTTGGTGAAATTATCTGTCCAAGGTATGTATATTCTTCGACATATTCTATGTTGATGCCGTTGACTGTGATGGAGATTTTATCCAAGTTTGTCATTACTTTGGTTTTCATTGCGTTCATTGAGAGCCCGACTCTATCACTTTCATACACAAGCTGTTCTAGCATCTCTTGTAGGCTTCTTGGATCTTCAGAAATTAGAATTAGATCATCCGCAAATCTTAGATGGTTTAGTTGCATTCCGTTGATGTTTAATCCATATTTGCTCCAATCGAGACGTCTAAATATGTATTCAAGCACTGCCGAGAAAAGCTTGGGTGACAGTGGATCTCCCTGTCTGACTCCTCTTTTTATAGGGAAGTATTCTCCTACTCTTTCTGTTCTTATTTTTGCTTTCATGTTCTTGTATACGTTGTTTATTTGTCGTATGTACTTATTTTCAACTCCTTGTTTTGCAAGCGCTTCCCATATTTTTGTGTGTTTTAAAGAGTCAAACGCTTTGTTATAATCTACAAATGCTAAATAGTAAGTAATACCGTATTCATTACATTTCTGGATAACTTGTTTTATGGTGTGTATGTGATCGATTGTAGAAAAATCGCTGCGAAAACCAGCTTGCTCTCTGGGCTGGTTTTCATCTAGAGTCTTTGTTAAACGGTTTAGAAGTACTTTAGAAAATATTTTGTAAACGTTAGACATCAGGCTAATGGGCCTGTAGTTGGCTATATTGTCTTTATTTCCTTTCTTGTGAAGTAGTATTATAGTTGACTTGGTCCACTGATGTGGTATATATTCTGAGTCTAAGATTTCGTTAAATAGGTCTGTGATAGTGCCCAATGCTACATCAGATGTTCCAATTAGAAGTTCGTTAGTTATGCAGTCTTCTCCCGGTGCTTTACCTCTTTTTTGTGATTTGATAGCCTTTTCCACTTCTTCTTTCAATATACTTTGGATTTCTTCATTACCATTGATATCGTTTCCAATTAGTTGATCATTTGTATCTGGTGTTTTATCGTCACTATATAGCTCGCGATAATAATCCGTGGCTACTTCTAATATTTCGATTCTGTTTGTCTTGTTTTTCTTATTTTTGTGGTGTATCATACTGTCTATCCAGTTTGTACTTTCTCTTAGCTCGTCCCATGTTTTCTTGACTCCTCCTGATTTATCTATGACATAATTTATTATATTGTTTCTTTTTTTCTGTCTATGTTTCCTGATTTGCAGATTTATTTCTTTACTTAGGTTTACTATAATTTTTTTGTTGTTTTTCCTGTCATTATACAAAGATTTTCTCTTAATCATCAAACTTCTTGCTTCTGGACCTATTTTGTCTTTCGGTTCGTTATTTATTCTGGTTTGGTTTTCAACTTTTTTTAGTTCTTTTTCGAGAGCGTCATATTTTTCCTGAACATCTTTAATAATCTTTGTTGATTTCAAATTACATTTCAATGATTCTAGAATATTTCCTGCAATTGGTAAGGGTATTGGTATTCTACTACTTTGAATGTTTTTCCTCGGTTTTTTTGGTTCTAATGTGTACAATTGTCCTCGTAACATTCTGTGATCTGTGTTGTAGTTGAGTTCATTAACAACATCAATATTCGAAAACACACTTGATTTGTTTGTGAGAATGTAATCTATTTCATTTCTTGTCCTACCGTCAGGTGATACCCATGTCCATTTTCTATTATGTTTCCTATTGTAGTAGCTATTCATGATGTGTAGGTTATTTTCTAATGCAAAATTTATAAGTCTTTGACCGTTATCATTTCTTTTCCCAGTTGAGTATGGTCCGAGTATATTGTCCTCGTTCTTATTCCTCTTTCCAATTTGGCTATTAAAGTCTCCCATTATAATCACTGTTTCACATAAATTTGGCATAATTTGGTTGAGTTTATTGTAAAAATCATCTTTTAAGTTTTTCTGGGTAACCTCTGTTGGAGCATATATTTGAACGATTGAAGTTGGTTGTTTATAGCCAGGGAGTTTTATATTTAAAATGGCAATCCTGTCTGATATTCCTCGGAATTCTATTATTTCGTTTCTCAAATATTTCTTAACCATAAAGCCTACTCCGTATATGCCAGCCTTTTCATTTATGTGGTATAATATATATTTATCGCGTTCTTCAATTATCTCATCGGCTCTTCTCACGTCACTTAATCCTATAATATCCCATTTGACGGATTCCAATGCATGTTCTAGTTCTAGTAAATTTTCTTGCGACTTCATCGATCTCGTGTTAAGTGTAGCCATATTGAATTTATTTCTAGATCTTTGTTTTGTACTTTTAGAGTATTGTTTTTTTGGGTAGTGTTTTGTAGGACTTCTCTGCTGCAAGCTTTTGGGGGTGTTGGTGATGGGATTGACATAAGAGATTGTTAAAAATCACGTGATATTTAGATTTGAAATGTCAATCCATAAAGGACAATGCCTATAACACTCTGGGATGGTAGCTTCCTATTACTGAAAGAATTACGAAGCCTGTTTAAATAAATAAATAAATATCCTGGGACATTCCTCACACACGGCTATCCGATCCCAAACTAAGCAGAGCTTGTACTATGGAAACCAGATAACTGAAATTCAAAATTCAAAAAGCATTTATTCAATTTAGGCCCTGATAAGGCACTTATGAACTTTAACAACTGGCTCTACATCATCATCATCATCAGCCTATAATGTCCCACTGCTGAGCACAGACCTCCTTTCACAAATGATGTTGAAAGGGAATGGGCAATACTCCACCACGCGTGCCCACTGCGGATCGGTGGAGGTAGGCTAGTGGTCAACCTACTGTTGGAATTTTTCAAGCCGCCTAGGAGGCATCCTTAACTTAACGACTATCACAATTAAGTGATAACCGGGACCAACGGCTTTACGTGCCTTCCGAAGCACGGTAACGCTCGATTTGAAATACCACTAGGCGGTTGCCCATCCAGGTACCGACCACGACAGGCGTAGCTTAACTTTGCCGATCGATTAAGAACGGCTCTACATACTCTACTGATATACTACTATCACTATTTTTGTAAATATATACATGCTTTTTATCGACTAGCTGTCCCCCGCGGTTTCACCCACGTTCCCGGGATAAAAAGTAGTATAATACTCGAGAATACTGTAGCTTCCCACTAGTGAAAGAATTTTCCGAATCCGACTGGTAGTTCCAGAGATTAGCGCGTTTAAACAAAAAAAACTCTTCGCTTTATTATATTAGTATAGATTTTTACCATAGATAAGTATACCCATACTCAGGACATGCAGACAGTCATGTTCTTGCACAGATATGTTATACCGTCGCAAGGACTTATGAAGAGGCTGACTCTAACACCGGTTCGGAAGGTCGCATTTGTTGAGAAGAGCCGGGAACAAACTCAGCAATTACTCTTTTCAAAACATTTAGCCTTACTGGTAAACTTAATTCGTATGGCACTTTTTTTTAACTGATTTAGCAAATAAACTTATGCCATTCCTGATGGTAAGCGGTTATCGTTATACCAGAACACTTGTTTTTTTTTTCACCTGCAATTTTTTCAGTGTATGACAAAAGAAACAATTAATACCATCAAATTTTGTATTTCATATTAATTTGTACTTGATACTACTCGATCCCGAGAAAAAATGGTCGTGACAAACAATAAAAACTTTTTACAAAAAAATTTAACCACCGAAAAAACTGAAAAGCAAAAAATAATTTTGAATATAACTTGAATTTTATAAGGTTTTGCAGTCGGGGATAAACCAATAAACTACGTAGGTATGTTTTTTTTTGTAATATTTGTTTATTTATCCCCGACTGCAAAACCTTATAAAATCAAGTTATATTCAAAATTATTTTTTGCTTTTCAGTTTTTTCGGTGGTTTAATTTGTTTGTAAAAAGTATTTATTTTATCATTTTTTGTGTCTATAATCTACTAATTACTAGGTACTTGCTTAATTTTTGATATCTTTTGATGTAATACACAACTCAGCATTACAATCTGTGAGTGAACAATAAATCACCCCTATTTTCCCACCCTTAGGGTAGGTTTTTTGTATTCAAATTTATATGGGACCAACTTCGAGGTACTTTCTTGTACCCTATCAAATAAAAAAAGAATTATCAAAATCGGACTACTCTCTAAAAAGTTATGCGTGATCATACATAAAAAAATAATAATAATACGCGTCGACTTGTAAACCTCCTCCGTTTTTTCGTCGGTTAAAAAGTGATCCTATATGGGTTACTTTCTTCTTTTTGAGGTACGCAACCCTAAAATGTATAATAGTATAGTATATTGTATGTTATAACTTTGACTAATCGAATATTATACAAGATATGGTTGTACAAAGCATATTGCCAAATTCGCTACGGGCCAATGAGCGTGAAAATCTATATATATATAATTCAAAGTCCTGACTGACTGACTGACTGATATATCAACGCACAGCCTAAACCACTGGTCCTAGAGACATGAAATTTAGAGGGTATATTCTTTGTGGAGAGTAGGTATCCACTAAGAAAGGGTTTTTCAAAATTCCACCCCTAAGGGGTAAAATAGGGGATGAAAGTTTGTATGAAAGTCCGTCAGTTTCGAAGTTAGAATCTTCAAATTTTGTGTTTAGGCTGAAGATTGAAAATTAATGTATACGTGTCTCGGCGTTTTTAATAATTCCACTCTCGAACGGGATGAAGTTGTTTTGTTTTCTTTTATTGTTGTAGAAAAATATGTAATTTGTTTCCTGTAGGCCACGCGGACGAAGCCGCGAGCAGAAGCTAGTTAAGTTATAAAAATTAAATAAAAATCCGTAGGTATAGGACAGGGCCGTAGTCAGCCCCCCTATACAAGATGGTTATCGTCATCGTTAGTAAACGATCAACCTTTGTATGGGTTTGACATAAGAGATTGTTAAATATCACGTGATATTTCGATTTGAAATGTCAATCCCATACAAAGGTTGATCGTTTACTAGCGATGACGATTGTCGATAACGATCTTGTTTAGGCATTTTCGGGGGGTGTCGAAATTTTCTTAAATTGTTTGTTAAGGGGGGGTCTAAGCTCAAATGCACAAAAATGGGTTTCTTTGAGAGTCGAGTATGACGTAACGCAATGAAAATACCTAACACAAAAAATAATGTGGACAGAAGAGGGTGTTGAGAAAAATGTTAACCGAATAGAATATTAAAAAGTGCTTTGATATTCCCAATAAAAAATTCGTAAGTTACGTCTAAAAAAATCTTTCGCGTCGAAATTCTCCGTATTTTCAGCGATGACAACAATTTTATTTTTATGAATATATAAGATACAGGGTTATATTAGAATGTTAACCGGACACTTATTCAATTTAATGTATATATTCTGTATAATCTAAAGAAAACCCGTAAATAATAGTCCATTTCATAGAGTCGACACATTTATGATTTTCCATTTTCAACCTTATTCCAGTGAAGAACTAGTGCTGTCAAAATCGTAGTCAGTCCGCGCCTTAAACATAAAAATTACTTTTTCTTCCTAAATTCAATGTTACTTAGGTATAGGTGCATATAGGTACACACGCAATATGATATGCTTTATTACCTAAATGATTAGCCATATAATATAATTTAAAAATTGCGGGGGATGTATGAACACCCATATACTCCTCCAGCTTACGGGCCTGGGTATAGTCGCTTAGAATAACTCAGACTAAATAAAATCCACTCCAAAATGCATGCACCAGGGATTACACTAAGAGCATAAAATAATGATGTAGAAACACTTTATGGCTATATAAGGTACTGTTTTGAAGTCAGTGAAATAGAAGCAGCCCCTGGGGGCCTACTATCAACTTCCTGCGCGTGAGTAAAGTCGCCAGAGCTCATCGGGGAGGGAAGGGTCGGTAACGCGTGAATGCTGCCTCGTGTCTTGCAAGCGTATGCATTATTGCATATGGCTACGGTAACTACTTACCATCAGGCGGGCCGTACGTTGTTTACCGACTTAAAAAAGTGTTGGTACCCGAACCCGTAGGTACCCCAGTTCTAGCGTAGGAAATTGTACAGATATACATGGCCACAGGATGTTGATATAATTAAAGACAGAACCAGCCGTGGTTTTCCCAAAGAAGTACAGGCGTTCTTCAATTATTACAAGGGCAGCTACGCGTAAATGGTGATGTCGTGCCTCTATAGCTTACGGTAACCGTGCCAACAAAAAATACTTTGTAGTCCTCATTTTTCTGAGTTGTAGTTATCCGTTTTTTTTTTTTTAATTAAATGGGCTTGCGTTTGGCGACTGACCCGCCCATAAGGGGCGATGACGAATCCTAAGATGAAACACGCTTACCCAGAAGAAACCTATCCACTTTGGCCTTGTAAGTACCTAGATTATAAGCGTCAGGAAACACAGACGCCGGAAGCAAGTTCCACTCCCTTGCTGTCCGCATTATAAATGAGGATGCAAAACGCTGTGTCCGTATATTCGGTATGTCAACAACGTACGGGTGAAAATTTTCCTGGCGTCTTGTGGTTCGGTGTAAAAATGGGGATGGTGGAATAAGGTTGAACAATTCCTGCGCACACTCTCCAAAATATATCCTGTAGAAAACCGATAAGCAAGCAACTTTCCTTCGATGGTCAAGGCTCGTGAGTTTCGCCTTAATTAAAGACTCATCTCCAATTTGTCTCCTGGCTCGGCGGTCTATTGAGTCAATTCTATCAGCTATTACGCCCAGCTTGTCCAAAAAATCATTAATTCAAATAGACCTTCGCAGGCACTTATGAAAAGTCTGACTCTATTACTCTAATACCGGTTCGGAAGGTTGCATTCTTTCATTACTCTTTTCAAAATAAGCTTAGTTTCATTACATAATATTTACATTCTACTCGCACTGACAACAATTGTGTACCCCGGCGCGGCGGCAAAACTACAAAGTAGACTGAATCTATATTTAATAAGTAATTAAATAGCAAACTTGAGCAGACCAGCCCCCATAAGCAGCAGCTGTCCACAAGTATGACGCGTGGGGCAGCCATCGCCCTCCACGCCTTATTGGAGGGAAGTGAGCGACCCGTCACACGACGCCGCCGCAAGAGTGAGCACGACTTACTTAAATAAGGTCAAGACACCGAGCCATCGCCACTACCAATCACACATTATCCAGACAACCTATCACACATGCTTCATTATAATTCTCACCATATTTAAAGACCAAGTTCATCGGAGGGAAGTTCCCCATGGACTGACCAGGATTTGCCCCAGTTGGTTGCTGGCATGGGCAACTCCCCATGGGTTGACAGCTCGGGCTGGAAAGCTGGGTGTATTGCGTATCATAGACTGCCGGTACTGGGCAAGGCTGGGTGAGTGGACACGGTATACAGTAGAAACCATGGCTTGGTGTTCCTGAAACAGTCAATATCTTTGAGATAGTTCAAGAATAGAAGATATTTTGTACCAGGCCTACCACAAGCTCTTAAAACAAGGTTAAAATAACCTTATTTGTCTTTTGTCCTGTTTTGACGCCGGATGTCAAAGAGGGATAAAAGTCAAATAAGCTTATAATAATATTGTTTTAAGAGCTTGTGGTTGGCCCTCAGGTGATGCAGTTATCTTATTAGAGGCACCCGATTCTCAAATCTTCGACATTGATGTTGCCCTGGCTGTCAGGCGAAAAACATGGTAGACATCTTATATCAATATACAGATATCTGCTTCGTTTTTCGGCTAATCGTCGAATGCGATATTTATGTCAAAAACACGAGAATCCGCCCCTATTTCACAGGTTACCGATAGCTTTCCCATGATATATCTGTTATTGTCTTGTTCTTTCGTAATGAATAGAATGAGACGGCCTGTTAAAACATCTAAGTGTCAAATAAACATAAAAGGCGCAATCTGTCGGCATTTTTGTCTAACTTTCCGCTCGCAGGTACCGCGTCATTTTACTACTAGCGGAGCGGTGCTGACATAGTGAGCGATGGCCTTAAGCTCCTCAGGGCTCGCATTTCGGGAAATCCTTTATTAGTGTAGTAGAGGAATAAATCTTCCTTTCCAAACTCGTCCATCGGTTTACGGCGTGTGTTGTCTGTCATTCAGACGTAGAGTTACATGTATATCCAATAAGTTTAGGTTAAAAAAGTCATTTTTAATAAAAGCTTGTTTTGGTTTCTGTAGTTTTTGTTGACTATACTTGCATTGTCTTCCAATATACCAAATATCAAGACAATCCGACCACTGGATGTGGGTGAAATTCGACTTGCAAGATTCCACCCGAACATAGGTACAAACATTGCAATTTAAATAAAAGCTTGTAAAAAAGAAACGTCCAGAGGTCCAACCACCATCTCTTAAAACAATATTATCATATCATAACCTTAGGTACTTGTATTTTGTCCTGTTTTGACGTCGGATGTCACAGAAGGACGTAACGCAAGTAAGGTTAATGCTGCCAGCCTTCTGGGTACATTACCCACGGGCAGTGATCTAAACTCGATATTTTATTTATAAATATCGAGTTTAGAAAAATATATAGTAGAATAGGAATTGTAAAATTTGTATATATTTTTATTTATATTTTGTTATTTATCTATTATCTATTATTTATTTATCTATTATTTAGCTTAGTTTTAGTTTTTATTATTATTATTAGTCTTAAGTAATATTATTGTAAATAACTATTTCTTTTAATAAAGATCTCTGGGATATAAAAAGTAAGGTTATAATAAAATTGTTTTAAGAGATGGTGGTTGACCCTAATTAGTATATGTAACCTTGCAGAGTTTCTTGCCAGTTCTTCTCAGTATGGCTGACTTCCGAAACGGTTGTGACTTCAGTAGCTTTGACCTTCATAAATGCCCTACTGCCTAAATTGAATTGTCTATCGCTTTGACTGTATATCAGTTATCTGGTTTCCATAGTCTGATTAATTTGGGATCAGATAACCATGTGTGAAGGATGTACCTGAAGATGAATATCATGACATTTTAACTTACCAAACAAAAGTAAAATCGCTAATATTAATGAGAAATAATACATTTTACACACTCAATCACTCTTTCTTAACTAATGGATTTTGGTGGGGTATCCTTCTATTTAAATATATTTTAATTCGACCAGTGTTTAAGGAATATATCATATGAATGCTTCATTATAAGGTTTACATTGTAATATCAGTATTAATCTATTAAGTTACAATTGATTAGCGATTCAATGTCAACAAATGATTAATTTTTAAACATTGTACTATTTGGCTTGTTTTACCACGTGTATACATGGCTGACTGATTTATAGATAGTATTTATTATATAATAGTTTTCCCCCGCTGTTCACCTGCGTTCCCGAGGGATCATACGTTTATTCGGGATAAAAAGTAGTTTATGTGTTAATCCAGAAAAACTGCTGCACTCTCGCTCGATCAGCAATCGCTGCATTAGCTCTAACCGCAACCGCTGATCAAGCTCTTGCCGCAACCTCTGCTGTAGCTCTAGTTGCAACCGCTGGTGTGTCATCCACCTTGCACCTCCATAAGCTTGAAGCTTATGGAGGTGCAAGGTGGATGACACCTCCATTTAAAAGTGAATAGCTGGGTCATCGTGCCTGGGGACCGCGGTCCAACTGTACATGTCGGACACTTGTATATATGCAGATTCTCGAGAAAACTTCGTAAGCGCGATGCAGGATAATGTGGCGTCACGCCATCTATTTTTCCGTGTGTGAACTATCTCAGTGTAACTGATAGATGGCCGATGGATTTCGCTACAAGCTCAAGCTCCGAACTAGAACTAACCGCAACCGCTGCTATATACCTCCTGTCGCAACCACTGCTCTAGTTTTAATTGCAACCACCGCTCTAGCTCCAGGTGCAACCGTTGCACTTGCTCTAGCCTCAAACGCTGCTCTTACTCTAGTTAAAACCATGGCTCTAGCCTTAACCGCAACCACTAGTTTAACTATAGGCGTAACCACAGCTATAGCTTGAGCCGCAATCACGACTCTAGATCTAACCACAACCGCTGTACTAGCTCCAGCCACAATCACGGCTCTAGCTATAACCGCAACCGCTACTTTATAGCTATTGCCACAACCACTGCTCTAGCTCCAGAACTAACCGCAACCGCTGCACTAGCTCCAGCCGCAATCACGGCTCTCGCTATAACCATAACCACTGCTTTAGCTGAAGCCACAACAACTGCTCCTGCTGCAACCACTGCATCAACCGTTGCACTAGCTCCAGTCGCAATCATGGCTCTAGCTATAACTACAACCACTGCTCTAGCTCAAGCCAGAACCACTGCTCCTGCTGCAACCACTGCACTGACTCCAGCCGCAACCGCTGCACTAGCTCAAGTTACAACCGTTGATCTAGTCCTAGCCGCTACTCAATCATAATGAATTTCATTACACCGGTCTTCATTAAAATCCCATTTACGGAGTTCTATTACTTTTAGACCTGAAGCGGGTAAACGGACGAGTCAATGAATGGATTTCTCAAATCTATTCCGCCAAATCTGTACCACCGATAATGCGCTTTGATTGGCTAAATCAAGGGTAAACTAAACATTTCGAAGCAGTAAGTTGTCCTTACTGTTCAACGTTTAAACATACCCGTGCTCACGGCACTTACTCTAGTACAGCCACTTTATAAATATTCTATCTCTATTATACATACACAGTACTAGTTGCGCCCCGCGGTTTCACCCGCGGATCCGGGGGAGATATTGTTTTCCCGGGATAAAAAGTACACAATGTGTTAATCCAGAACATATTCTATCAGCGTGCCAAATTTCATTAAAATCCATTTTGTAGTTTTTGCGTGAAAGAGTAACAAACATCCATACATACAAACTTTCGCGTTTATAATATTATACTAGCTTTCCCCCGCGGTTTCACCCGCATTCCCGGGATATCAAGTAGCCTATATCCTTCTCCATACCATAGGCTATCTGCATGCCAAATTTCATGATGATCCGTTGAGTAGTTGAGGCGTGAAGGCGTAACAAACAAACAAACAAACTCACTTTCGCATTTATAAATGAAAAACACCAAATAATTTAACAGCTATATATTGCAGCGATTATTAAATATATCATTGAAAACGTCCACTCTTGAGGCGAAGTTGACCCTGGGTATGCGCGGAGTCAGGTTGTAGGCGAGCACGAGGTGCCCCTGGGGGTCCAGCCCGAACCCCACGCTGGGGTGTGGTCGCGTTGGACATGCGAGGAGACCTGGAAACGAAACAGCTTAGCTTAGTTATTATCCATAGACTTGTAACCAGGGATATCACCGCTAGTCCCCGTACACTGTCAGCACAGCGCTTCGTCATAGAGCCAGTGTTTCTTTCAGGTACTACTCCGAAGCCGTACTGCCCCCCCCGGGGCGTTTGGAACTTAATCAATAGCAATAGGTTGCCGCTCGCTCACTTTCGCACGTCTACAGCAGATTTACGTATATTCGCGACGAATATTCCTTATAATTTGGCAAATTATTTAAGCCTGGTATCATTTTAGAGCTGGAAACCCTTTATTGACGTGACGTGGCCTGTGGACGTGGCACTCAATCAGGAATTGAGTAGTGCATGACATATTAAAGTAGCCAATGAGAAACGAGAATAGCGCCTAGAAAGAACGCCCTTTTCCTCTAAAGCTATCCCATAACATAAGGCTCTCCCATCCTACTCCCCCCCCCCCAGATCTTTTAACCGCCCCCCTGGAGAATTTTTCCTGAAAGAAACACTGCATGGAGCTCTGGTAATCTTACTTAATGCAGGAAAACAACATCACATTTAATGTTATTTGGCCGCACCCGGAGAACAGGAGAACCCGTCACAACTTTACTGTTTGTCCCGACCCATTACCGGCACGACAAATAGCTGCCACAGCGAAAGACAATGGTGCTGATTCTGTTGTTTACAACTAAACTAAATTTAGTCTCACTATATCTCTTTCTAACAAAGAACATAAGAAAAGGATGTAAGAAATTTAGTCCTGTCAAATTAGTACGATGCTTGTTTTCAACATAAATTTAGTCGCCATCTATCGCTGTTACGTCTAAATACCCGCAAATTAAAACGGCAAAGACTAATTTGACAGCTTTAAATATGTCCTATCCTTTTTCAATAATGTTTGTAAGAAAGAGATGTGATGTGACTAAAATTAGTTTAGTACGATTTACAACAGAATCGGGATCAATATATAAATAACTTTTCTGTTTTTTAAGTTGTTAATCTAGAGGCAAGTTGTAAAGCTTGAAGGGGGAAAAATTGGTACTTCAATACCCTTATGGCTTAGTACCCCTTGGACCTACAGCATGGGTTTCTTCAAGGTTAGAATGAAGAGATTTTTAATATGTTGACGAAGCGGGAGTGATGGTGCTGTCGCGAGTATGGGGCTATGAAGCCTCTAAGGAAGGTGATTATAGCTCAGTGGTAGTGACGTCGGATACCGAGACGAAGGTCCCGGGTTCGAATCCTACAATGAGCTTGAGCTTTCCGTGAAGGAAAACATCGTGAGGAAACCATAGCACGGTGGTAAGATACTTTGTAGTACCCGCCGTACTGGCTACCACCCTCAAGTTGAAAATCTGTCGCCAAGCACCTATCGGTGTGTTCCGACAGCTGCACTTGAGAGCCAGTTCCTTCTAGGCTTTGTGTGTGCACCACCTTCGGACACATCATCACTTACCATGAGATTGCGGTCAAACACAGGCCTATAAAAGTGTTACAAGTAAAATAAATAAAATAGTTACCAAATACAATCAAAATGGCCGACACAATCATTTTAATACAAACTTGATATAAAATTCCGATCTCCCGTCTTATATCCAGATTTCTACCATAACAACTCGTGAAAACCATTGTAAAATCAACTCTATGGTACACGGAATAGGCGTTGGTATACAAGGGAGTTTATTATCCAAAATATTTTCAAAGAATCGGTGAAACTGTCATGGCCGATTAGAGAAATCTGAAAAAGGTAATAATTAGAGTTTGATTACGAATGTTTTGTAAACTTTATTGGATTTATTCAGCGATAGAGACGTCGATGACGAGGTCATGGGTTTGAATCCACTTTCGGTGAAGGAAAACATTGAGAGGAAACCATACCACGGTTGTACTTAAGAATGCGTATAAAGCCAGAAAAATATGGCAATGTCAGATGAGATAAACTTATGTTTAATCTTCCCGTGGCATGAGACGGAGATAGCGTGTTTCGCGGAACAAAAATGAACTAAGCGCTTCTTATCTAAATAACTCGTAAAGTATAGAATATTTTAAAAAATCGTTAGTAGCAGCCCTAGGTGATATGTTAGTGATATTATTTATCGAATTTTTGTCTTAATTAGATACGCAATGAACGAATAAAAATAAAAAATCATTATTATTAAAGGTAGCTTTGTGATTTTTTTTCTATCGAGGAAATTTCGTTCCATTATTTTTTGCTCAGATAGAACCCTCGCGTATTTAATGAAAATACCCATGTAAAAAGATTTTTTCATTTAAATACTATTTACTTGGATTTTCAATTCTAAGATATGTTATTTTGCTTTATACGCACTCTTAATAGTACCCACCTGGCCGGCTACCACCCTTAATATGAAAATCTCTCGCTAAGTAGTTGTTATGGTAGAGACAGATAGAGCATAGCGTTTATTCGCTCATTTTGAAGCTCGAGGTGGAGGCACTTCCACTCCAGAAATATTACTGGGTGTAAAAAAAGGGAATATACATCCGAAGGGTGTGAAGCACACGGCGGGGATGTCTGGCGATAGCAACGCAAACCAATGTTGCTAAACAGAATAAAAACATATTTATTATATTAATTATAGGCGGTGGCCCACGTCGCCCACGCCTTACGCCACCACTGAACGGGATAAAAAAGAGCCGAAAATACTATTATCTCAACAATGTCATAGTACAAATAATATAATATTTATTTTCAAAAAAAAAATGTGACCGTCTACGCTCTAGAGTTAAGATATTAATAGAGCGACTGTACTAGAGTACTGTCCGTGTGCACGGGTACGGTTCAATTGCCTTTAAGTGCGCGTACATAGTTTGAACGACTAAAATACTTATAATGAATGCCAATTTCTCGTTTTTATCGATACTTTTACCGAGAATAATCAAAATCAAAATCAAAAAGGAATTTATTCAGTTTAGGCCCTAGTAAGGCACTTACGAACGTTAAATTGGTACATACAGTTGAATTTACCACCGGTTTACAGACAAGGAATCCATACCGACATTTAGTCTGACTGTAAATCAACTAGTGTACGATATATCTGTGAATGCATATGGAAACTTCTCACGCTTAGCACAAGGTTATGTTTGTTAACGCTATCTATCACTCTATAATATTCTCACTCTATGGTCTACGCTATGTTGATAGTTTTAGACTAAGTTCTATCTCAAATACTAAACTATTTAGGAATTGACTGTATTATGTAGGTGTTATTAAACTTTATGTCACCAACAAATACTGTAATCGCAAATTTATAGTGTAGTTTTTATCATATGTACAGAATCCTAATAGAGGTCCCGCACTTGTCTGATTTTTTTAAACCAAACCTTTTTTATTTTCAGGTAAGCCGGTGTTATTCATCCTGTTAGGTAAGTTTAATAATTATAATTAATTACTAGGGGACCCCGATTCTTGCTTTTTCGACATCAGTGTTGATTCTGTTATTCTCACTATATCTCTTTTTAACAAAGAACATAAGAAAAGGATGTAAGAAATTAGAGCCCCTCCGTCTGAGGAGAGACTTTACCTCCTTATGAAATGAAATGAAATGAAATATGAAATGAAATGAAATAATTTATTCATTCAAATAGGCCTTCACAGGCACTTATGAATAGTCAAACTCTAATACTCTAATGCACTAATGCACGGTTCGGAAGGTTGATTTTGCTGAGAAGAGCCGGCAATAAACTCAGCAATTACTCTTTTCAAAAACAAACTTAAATTTATTACATCAGATGTTTCCTGCGAGAGCGAGCGCTACAACCACGCATTTTTATCATTTAAATATTCTTTAATATTGTAGTAAGCCTTCTGTACTAAAGCGGCCTTTATACGTTTCTTAAACTTTAGTGACGGTAAATTTAAAATTTCATTAGGGATCTTATTATAAAATTGTACACTCAGTCCTAAAAATGAACCTTGCACTTTTTGGAGTCTATAAGAAGAGGTCAAAAGTTTATGCTTATTTCTAGTATTAAAAGAGTGCACGTCACTTTTTTTTACAAAAAGTTTAATATTCTGATGTACAAATAATATGTTTGCATAAATATACTGCGATGCTACTGTAAGGATACCTATATTTTTAAACTTATCTCTGAGGGAAGCTCGAGAACTCATATTATAAATAGCTCGCACTGCTTTTTTTTGCAAAATAAAAATGGTTTCTATATCAGCAGCTTTACCCCAAAGTAAAATGCCATAGGACATAACACTATGAAAATAACTAAAATAAACTAATCGAGCTGTGTCTACGTCTGTTAGCTGTCTAATTTTTCTAACTGCATAAGCAGCTGAACTGAGCTTTCCCGAAAGACATGCTATTTGGCTGCCCCATTGAAGTTTCGAGTCTAAAGTAATCCCTAAGAACACTGATGATTCAACAAGACCTAAAGGTTCATTATTTATCATTAAATTACAGCCTATTTTTTTAACATTTGGTAGCGCAAATTTAATACATTTAGTTTTCTTTGCATTTAAAACTAGATTATTTACAGTAAACCAATTTAATACCCGAGATAATGCACCGTTTACATCGTCAAAATTAGATTTCAGTCTATCAACACTAAAAATCAGTGAGGTATCGTCAGCAAACAGTACAATTCCACAGGTATTTTTGACATAAAAAGGAAGATCATTAATATAAATTAAAAATAGAAAAGGACCTAAAATAGAGCCCTGCGGCACCTAGGGAATGCAAAACCGTGGCAAAATGAAAACCGGTTTTTATTTCGGTTATGAGATGTAAAAACCGGTTAACCGGTTTTAAACCGGTTTTTTTAATGTTCGCTCGTTTTTTCTTTCACGTTTTTTTTTTTTCTTTTATACCACTTAGGTGGCAAACAAGCATACGGCCCGCCTGATGGTAAACAGTTACCGTAGCCTATGGACGCTTGCAACACCAAGGGTATCGCACTCGCGCGTTGCCGACCCTGGAGAAACCACTTCACACCCTTTTTGAAGAACCCCATGCTGTACTCCATTGGGAAAACCACGGCAGGGAGCTCATTCCACAGTCCGAGCGTCCGCGGAAGAAAACTCCTTTTAGCCCGCACAGTTCGAAACAATTCTGGTTTCAATGTGTGTGAATGGACTCCCTGTCGATGGCGAGAGTTGCGATGGTGAAAGGTAGCTGTGGGCATCAAGTCGAATAATTCCTTAGAACACTCTCCGTTGTACAAGCGGTAGAACACACATAACGAGGCAAAGTCTCTCCTCAGACTGAGTGACTCTAAACCGCTTGTGAGCTCGGGACGTTATTTCTATAGCTTGAATTATAGATACTAACCGTGCTTAAGATGTAAAAATCGCAAACTGAGGAATTATTATCAGTTAAAGGTAATGAAGTGGGTATAAAAGGAACATCATCACCATCTGCCTGCCCTGTTTCCAATCATTTGGGATCGGCGCAATATGTACGCTTCTTCCATTCGTCCCTTCTATCCATTATCATCTTTCATACAATTCATCCATCTCTTTTTCATCAAACTGATGGACATAATAGTTTATTTAACTCTGTAGATTCGTTTTCATCAGAGACTCGTTTATATAGACTACTCGGTTCGTTGCTTTTGATTTTATTTTATACGAATGAAATCATAAAAACATATCACGTTTGCTTGGTTTTTAATTGCTATGAGATATGATGACTTTATGTTAAAAAATAGATCAGTAATTAAGAAGTACTTATTTAAACATTTATTAAATTATGTTTCGTACGTTATAATATTCATTTCACACGTAATATTATGAACATGGCTTATTATAGCGGCACAGCAACTTGCGTGTACACAAAAACGTGTATATTACTATACGAATGTTGTCTTTAGATAAAATAAAAACACTACCCATTCTTTGTTGTCGTGCAGACGGGTAAAAAATAACACCAATCAATCAGCTTGCTTTCTGGCAGATACATAAGAGCCTTCATTGACAGTAGTTGCTCCGATAGCATGACATTAATGCTGGCGTCCCGCAAGGCTCTGAATTATCCCCAACACTATTCCTCCAGCATATCAATGATATACTCTCGATTGCCAGCATTAATTGCTATGCAGATGAAATTACAGGGGAAGCTCATTACACGAGCCGTGCAAATATCCCTCGTTCTATATTGGAGAAAAGGCGCGAAGAACTTACGTCTTAAAACGAGAGTACACAAACTAGTGGATTCGATTGGGGTCGACTAAACCTAGTCTATTTCAACACCACTAAGTCACACACAAGCCTGCGCATTCACCGTTTAGAAAAGTCCATTTTCTGTGGCTCTTCATTTCTAGAACATGTCACGAAAAGCATTGGGATCCTTCGCATTAATATTTATAGCGAGACGTTCTGTTCCAAAGTCATCTACAAGGTATCCAAAAAACTCGGTGTGATTAATAGAGCGAAGCAGTACTTCTTATCGAGACAAAGACAGCAACTATATAAGTCGCAAGTCTGGCCCAAATGGAGTATTTCTGACTTCTGTGGGCACCTGGATACCAGCTTGGGTATTTAAACTCAGTTCAGCGACGTGCCGTTAGAATTGTCGACGATCCCGCGCTCACAAGTGTTTTAAAGCCCCTTAGTCTGAGGAGACACTGCCTTCTTATGTGTGTTATACCACTTTTCCAACGGGCAGTGGTCTGAAGAATTGTTTGACCATCAGGCCCAGTTACCTTCTACCATCGTAGTCACCGACGGGGAGTCCATCCACACACATTGGAACCAAAATGGTCTCGTACTGTGCGGTTTCAAAGAAGCTTCCTATCGTGGACGCTCAGGCTGTGGAATGAGCTCCCCGCTTCAAAAAGGTTGAGGGTTGGCAACGTGCGAGTTATAACCGTTATGTTGCCAGTGCAAGCATCCATAGGCTACGGTTATCATCAGGCGCGGGCCGTACGCTAGTTTGCATATGTATTGTAAAACAAAGTTTAACATATTTTATATCATAAAAACAATAATCATTATAAGTTATTTTCTTACCAGCTCAACACACTACACATCAATACACTTCAGTTCATCACAAAAATACTCACTGTTTTGCACTCAGTTTACAAAACGGCGGCAAATCTTCCATTTTTTAGTATTTCCAAACATTGAAATAAAAACCGAAAATAACCGAAAAACCGGTTTTGGATTTATGTAAAACCGGTTTTTTTGTTGGTCAAAACCGTACCGAATAACCGGTTTTTCGATTTTCGGTGAAACCGGTTTGCATTCCCTAGCGGCACCCCCATATGCACAGGAGAACCAGATGATTTAATACGATTGACATCAACACTTTGAATTCTTTCCCCGAGATACGACTTCATCAAATCAAGTGCTGCACCCCTAACCCCATAATAATTTAGTTTACGTATGAGTGTCTGGTGATCAACACAATCAAAGGCTTTAGATAGATCACAGAAGACTCCAATAACATTCTGTGAGTTCTCCCAAGCGTTAAAAATATTTCTTAAAAGTGCTACCCCGGCATCAACAGTTGAACGACCCTTTGTAAACCCATACTGCTCACTATGTAATAGTTTATTCAAATTAAAGTGAGCGAGTAATTGCGTTAAAATAATCTTTTCAAATACTTTACTCAAAGCTGGCAAAATGGAAACTGGCCTATAATTAGTAGGATCACTGGGATCTCCCGCCTTGAACAAAGGTATAACTTTGCTATATTTCATTAAATTATGTGTTGTTCTACCGCTTGTACAACGGACATTGTTCTAAAGAATTGTTCGACTTGATGCCCACGGCTACCTTCCACCATCGCAACTCTCGCCATCGACAAGGAGTTCATCCACACACATTGAAACCAGAATTGTTTCGAACTGTGCGGGCTAAAAGGAGGTTTCTTCTGCGGACGCTCGGACTGTGGAATGAGCTCCATTTTTTGCTGGCACTATAGTAAAAGTTGTTCAGCATGATTATGCCAACATAGGTTTCGAAAATATGCCATCTCGAAATCTCCACCTATATCTGTATACATAAAAGCAAAATGTGTTATTTTGCTTAATCACGAATATCTGATTAATCGCACGAAATCTCAGAAACTACTCGTATAAAGCTTACAAACATAGAATGTCGCAGTTCTCTTAATGAGTATAAGTATTCACTAAGAAAGGAAATTCGACCCATAAAGGGCAAATAATACAGGAATCATCATCATCGGCCTAATGTCCCACTGCTGAGCACAGACCGCCTTTCACAAATGAGGGTGAACCGGAATGTACAGATACCACGCGTGCCCACTGCGGATCGGTGGAGGTAGGCTAGTGGTCAACCTACTGTTGGAGTTGTCAACCCGCCTAGATGGCCTCGGGACCAAAGGCTTTACGTGCCTTCAGAAGCACCAAAAAGTTAAAAGGCGGCAACCCATCCAGGTACCGGCCTCACCATTGGTAGCTTAACTTTGCTGATCGATTAGGAACGGCTAAGCATGCTACACCAAGCGTCATGAATTATATAAAGCAACAACTAACGTCCAAGTTTTATCATATATAGCATGTATGTACCATAGACTATCTAACACGGTCTATGAGAAACAATCTATGCCTGAGGGACTCAAACTGTGGCTATTCAGTACCGAGGCGGGAAATATTTTCGAGTTTTTTTTTGTACTTTCGTAGAACAATATGGATAGATTTTTCAGTGATGCGCGACCGTAGCAGTTCATTTGGCACTTTGTGGTATGAATGTTTGTTGTATAATATGAATCATATTTGAACGTTTCTCACGGTTTCTTAAAAAACCGTCAAAATGACTATTTTTGGGAAATGTACAAAAATAGTTAATCTTAAATAAAAAGTATCAATTCTACAATATGCTAAATGAACTACTATGACCGCTAATCACTGAAATATCTATCCATATTGTTTTAAGAAGGTAAAAAAATAAAAACTCGAAAAATTCTAATTTCCGGCCTCGTTACTGATGTTTAACCTTAAGGCGGCCCTCTGTGGCCGGCGCAACTTCAACGCAAGCATAGTCTAAAAGCTTGTTGTTTCATCCAACGTTATGTTTGACTGCGAGAAAAGAGAGACGGCATCAGAGCCGTCGGTTATCAGTCGGTAAATTCCGCTGATCACTCGCGGCCGCTTCGCTAGGTCATCATTGATGATTTCGCATTCATAAAACTTGTTCCAGGAGTATACTTCTTGTGAAAAAATCTTACAAGTTTGTGAAAAAAAAGTTAGTTATTTAGAATCTCCAATACATTTGCAAGCCTGGTATCTAAATGTTTTCTTTACTTTTACAATTTATAGGTACATTAGATATAGCCAAAGTTCAGGCAAAAACGCTGTTTTTCGGAGGCTTTGACTGAATTTGTTACACACTTTTTTTTAATTACGCCTAGATACACGGCTAGATATAGCGCACAAGATACTAATTTGTTCAAAACATCTAACGAAAAATGTTTAACAACGCCATGATAAGTACAAAGGTTTTGTATGAAAAGTATGAAGAATTGAGTCCTCTTAAGTTAAAACTAAGGCAGCAAACAAGTAAACGGCTTGATGGTAAGCGGTTACGTAACCTTTAGACGCTTGCATTACCAGGGATACTACACGGACGTTACAATCCCTTCCCTCCACCTCGATGACGAACCGACGAACGTAAGGTGGAGGTACTTCCCCACTTGAGCTGCTTTTTGTACCGAAAATCTTTGAGTAACACAATTCGTAATATAAACAGAAATAATAATTAAGAAATTTTAATTAAAATCAAAAATAAATATTTGGAAATTATCCGTTACGGGGTTTCTAGTGAACCATAAAGAATTGTGACGGAATAACATAATTTAATTAATATTTTTAGTATATATAGTGTTGGATCGAAGGTTTTGAGCACAGACCAGCTGGTAGTGGATTCAACATGGCAGCTACAACCGTACTAATTGTTTTCGGTAAGTTTTCTTATTCAATATTTTAACACAGTACATTATAATGAAAATCTTATTCATGTGAGGAAAAACATAAATAACTTTCCTAAGAATAGGAATAAGACACTCATAGTTTGAACACTAGAAATAAGCACAAACTTGCTGTACTTTTAACTCAGCTCAGCAAAGTCCTTAACTCATTCAAGGGGCAATGTATACGTTTCTATAATAAAGTACCCAAAGAAATCCAAGAGCTACCTATACAAAGATTCAAAATGATAGTAAAATCGAAGTTATGCAAGAAAGGGTACTAGGTATAATGTTTCTGATAGTTGCTGAGTTTCTTGCCGGAGTCTTCTCAGTTCAAGTTGTATTTGGAACCGGTGTAGAGTCATTTTGTTAACGTTTCATAAGTGCCTTATCAGGGCCTAAATTGAATGAATACTTTTTGAATTTGAATTTAACACTAAAGAAGTTCTAACAGTTTTTGTGTTTTGGCATTTAGAAAAAAAAAACTTGGCCAGTAATAAAATAAGTTTCAATCGTTAACTAAAATTATATGAAACTTTAATAGCATTACCATTGTAAAAAAAAAACGACAGTATTGTAAAAAAAGTGACAATTGAAGGAAAGACAATTCAAATTATGTAAATTCGAATTATTGATTCAAAATTCAAAATGATATCTTCAAATACATATACCTTCGCAAGCACTTATGAATATTCTGAATATACTAATTCAGAAGGTTGCATTTGCTGAGAAGAGCCGGCAAGAAACTCAGCAATTACTCTTTTCTAACTTAGATTCATTTACATTCTAGTCTCACTGACAAAAATGATCTTTTTTTTAATAATCATAATTATTGTTTTAGCACTATTCTGCGCTTCCCACGCCAATCCATTGGGACAGACAACAGTATGTGAAACAGCTCAAAATCTCCTACCCAGCATGATGCCCGGCTACGGAGGCACTACCATCTGTGAGACCACACCAAACATGATACCATACGGCCTACCATACAACCCCATGGGAACAGCTACTGTCTGTGAAACATCACCTAACTTCGGCCTCGGAGGCATCGGAGGACTAGGAGGCCTTGGAGGCCTAGGTATGAACACATACGGACTAGGGTTAGGCCTACCCTACGGTGGAGTTGGAGGCGCGACGACTGTCTGTGAAAGCACTCCGAATATCCTTGGCTACATGCCCGGTCTGTCTGGCTATGGTTTAGGGTATCCCGGTTACTCGGGTTTAGGCCTCGGTTTACCCGGATACGGAATGGGGTTAGGCGTGCCTAGTCTCGGAGCGACTACAGTGTGCGAGACTGCACCTAGCTACCTAGGTATGGGTTACCCAGTAGGAGGTTACGTTGGAAATGTCAGTCCAGCTTCTACTACGGTTTGTGAAACCGCACCAACTGGGTATGGCCAGTTCGGGCAGTTCGGACAGTACGGTATGCCTTACGGTCGTTTTTTATAAACAGCCATTCTTCCTCTGCGTCAACAGATACTGATACACGCATAGGAATTGGATATCGGTCTTTTTTAAGTCAAAATTCTAAGTCGTCTAAAACTGATAGTTCTATGGCGTTTGGCTTATAAACGAAAATGGTCTCATTATAGTTTGTGGTTTGGTTTATGGATATTCGATAAATTCCGGATATCCAGAAAATGTGTTTGGTTTATTCTCATTTAATTAGTATTGTTAAACTTGCTAATATGAAATCCAAAAAACGTCCGGGCAGATTTTTGTTGGTTTTGTTCTAGTTTTTTCAAAGGTATAGATATTTTTGTATATGATTATTACGGATTCTGCCTTTAAATATTGGAGCAAGGTATGTTTTTGACATCTTTCAATTGCTTTTACGTTCTGTCCGGATGTCCGGTAATTATCCGGATTTTTATAGAATATCCGTAAACCATGTTTTAGTAAGGCATATAAAAAATACTTCAGATTGTCTCTTTTTCAGTTTTGGTTATTGTTTTCAAATTGTCTTCAAAAGGATTTACTAATGTCAATGTATCCAAGATAAGATCGTTTATACTTGCAGTCAAAAGATGGCGTTAGTAGTTCTTTCTGAATCGCACTATCGTTTTGTTATATCGTTTCGCTCTTCAAAACTTAAAATAAATTGTTTTTGTTAAATTTTAAATAGTAGAGACATCTGGATAGAAAAAAAATGTATAATAAATTCAAAATTCAGTATTTATATGTATTTATGTAATTGGTTAATAAATAATGTTTATTTGGATGTATGGGTTTTTATTACTCCATTAATTTACCTTTTCTTTCAAAAGGTGCACATAACTTTGTTCAGTTGTTGTGTAATGTTGTCAGTTTTTGCGCAAAAGCTATGAAATTCATGACGACCGATTTTTCGATTCTACTGATACTACTTTAAATAATGTAATATTTTTACCACTTTTGAGTGTAAATCATAATTCTATTATTCCAACACGAAGTAAAAAATAAAAACACACTATTAACTTGCTGAATTAAATAACCGTACTTTATTTCAATCACGCACACATTTACAAATGTAATCTAAATTATTTACACATAAATATAATACTATACATAAATATTTAAAATCACAGAACATTGAAGGATAGAACGACGTACAGGGCTTATTTCATGAACACGACAAAAGAAGTGATAGACCTCTATGTGGAAAATCCCATAGCCAAAAACCATTCTAACCTTTTTAAGATTCTATGCTTTTAGTAGAGATTGCAAGGGTCACATGGTTGAGGTACGGGACAGGGTACCGGGCAAGGGGGAGGACAAGGGGGTGGGTAAGGCATAGGGCAGGGGGGAAGGTAAGGTGACGGGCAGGGGGGAAGGAAAGGTGAAGGGCAGGGATCATTAACCTGCTGCTGATCCATAGGCTGTTGATGAACGTGACGAATACAAGCGCAGCCAACTGTCCTGTAGGCTGTCGGGGGGTTGGCCCTGAAGCAGATGACAGGAGGAGATGGCACGATGATCCTGGGTGGAGTGATGACCAGGGCGTCAGGGGCTGATGGCTGGACGGGGGCTGGTTGCACCTGGAAGACATGAGTTATGAAATTGTTGCATCTACGTTAGCTGTCAAGTCTTGTATGCAAATGCTTAATTCGATGATTATCCTCCATATATGGACTGTCTTTGTAAGTGATCTACAGATTATTTATGCGGCTTGCAATAGAAAAAACACGACTTAGTTCCATTTATCACTGATAACATGCCTTAGTATAAGATGTCTTTAGACTTTAAGGCAAACTGAACTAATATATAATGATAAATCTGGTAACACCTGCTAGTAAATACTATTGAAATTCAAAACTAATTTATTCAATTTAGACCCTGATAACTGACTTTAATGATTTTTATCACCGGTACTGAGAAGATCATAAGTGCCCTTCTGGGGCCTAAATTGAATAAATGGCTTTGACTTTGACTTTGACTGCGGTAAGAAACTCATTCTCTATCCTTTCCTACGTTTCGGCCATCATGGACTTCTCTGGATATTCAATGTCAAAGTCACAGCCATTCATTCAATTAAGGCCATAGTCGGGCACTTATGAAGGTCATAGCTACCACCAGTTCGTAAGTCGTTCTTCAATTTGTTATCGAACCTGCATGATGGAGCAGTCTTTTAAAAACTATAACTATTGCTATTCGACGAGCTGGTTGGCGTGGTTCGTAAGAAACCATACCTATCATACCACAAGTCAAGGGCACGATTGCCATCAAGGGGCCAACTGTGCCAAGACGGTCTTCTGTCCTTTTTTGACATCGGATGTCAAAGAAGGACGTGAGAAGTAAGGATATTTTTGTTTTAAGCGATGGTGGTTGGCCCTTAAGACAGTGAGCATGAACATGGCTTTGTCTTGAGTCTAGATGTAAACCTCCGCTTTTTTTGGGATCAGATGGCCGCGTGTGATGAATGTCCAAGGACATCATCTACTTACTTTAATAGCAGGCTGTCTCGGCACTTGCACAGGAGGTGGTCTGACCACAATCGGTTGAGGCTGTGGTACGTTCACAGGAGGAGGTCGCACGTAGATAGGAGGTGGTGTAGGTGGAGAGATGGGTGGTGGTCGGACGTATATCGGAGCTGGTGCTGGGGGCTGTACGGACGCTGGTCTGACCCAGATCTGTGGAGGGCTGGGCATCTTGATCTGGCCTGGTCTGACTATTATGGGTACTGGCCGTTGGAAGCGGACCGCACCTGGTTTTACTATTATGGAACCTGTGGAGAATGAAACATGTTAGGCAGAAATTGAAGCTTTTTTTATATGTACTGTAACGGAGCAACGGTTTCTCTGAAACTCCGATCAGCCCACCTGGTAAACCTCCTCCATCTTACTGAATATCGCAGCTTTTTAACTTTACGGTACCTGGATGAGTGACCGCCTAGTGGTATTTCAACTCGAGCGTTTTCCGTGCTTCGGAAGGCATGTAAAGCCGTTGGTTCTAGTTATCACTTAGTTGTGATAGTCGTTACGCTAGTTGGAGGCCTTCTGGGTGGATTGAAAACTCCAACAGTAGGTTGACCTTCACCGATCCCCAGGGAGCATGCATGGTGGAGTATTTCCCAGTCCCTTTCACCGTCATTTATGAAAGGAGGCCTGTGCTCAGCAGTGAGACATTATAGGCTGTTCCTCCACGAGGACGTGTTGTGCTGGCTGTGTGATGGGACCAGTGATGTAGTACCAAATGACAGTTAGGTACTGCGCTTTGTCTCTACCGGTACTAACGCAGCAAACTCATTCTGAAGAGATTTATGCCGCACGAGTGGCACCTCTGCGGCCTTGGTGTTGCAAACGGTAACCGCTTACCAGGAATGCATTGTCATTTAACATTGTGAGATGATGGTCTTCCTCACAAATTCCTCACCTGCAGGTGCCTGTCCATACACGTAGTTAACGGAGGGCTCGCACGGGTTGCATGGGCTGATCTGCATCGCGGGAGACTCGCATGGCTCGCATGGCGGTGGGGTGCATGGGTCTGGGCAGGGGTTGCATGGATCAGGGTACTGGGGTTCGGGCACAGGCTGGCCTAGTACCCCGAGGATGAGAACTGGAAAAAAAATCGTTGTGTTAAAGTTTTTTTTTTTACAAACGTATTAGGTATGAATAATAAAATTAATTTAGGGTTTTTATTTTACTACTACCCTAACCTGGGTAGGTTAGGGTTACATTAGAAAAGTTTATGTTGTCTTTAAGTTTTCTTAAAATTTCTAAGTTTCTGCGAATTTTCTTATTTTTTTTTAAAGTAAGAACCTTCTACGATGTATTAGAAAACATTAACAAAAGATGAATGGAATCGGTAAAGCCGTTCAATTATTTATGTTTATTTTTGAAAAATCCCAAATGTCAGCCTTTAGACATAAATTAAAAAATAAATAATGGGTATAACCTCCATTTTGTTTATAAATTGTTATGTGTAATATTGAACGACACAAAAATCAGAAACAACAACTACAACACAAGAAAATAATAAAGGATTAAATAAATAAATAATAATACAATAAGACAGCATATTACGTGTGGTATAATGCCAAAAGATAATAAAATTTGTGATCACGCGTGTAAAAAATAAATATTCTCCAGGTATGATACGTCAATGTATATTGTAGCAAATTAAACCATTATCATTTGCCTAAGAGTTTATTTAGCGAACTTTGAAAATTGACATAGGACTGTGGGCATTGTCACTTCACAATTAACCCGAGGGGATTACAAATATTGTTTTACTATTAACTATTATATCCCTAAAGGGGTGAAATATCCAGAAATCCTTACTTAGATTTCAATGCCATTAAAGTAATCTATAGTTTAAAAAAATAGCCTGGCTGGTATATTTTTTTTTTCTAAACCATGGCTCACAAAAACTATATTTGACTAAATAAAAAAATTTCTTTGTTTCATTTGCAGCTGCGATTGATAGCATGGTTATTTAGGATTACGTTCATAAAAAAACACTGCAAAATTGGGAAATTTGTGATCACTGTGCCCAGAGATATGGTCTTGGGCAGGGATCACCAATAGTTCAATTGAGGTCCGGACCGCGGTCCGCCATTTGGTGACCCCTGGTCTAGGGTGTCGATTTTAAACACTTTCAAAATATGGCTCTTTGACTTAACTACGTTGCGTGGTTTTTTTTCTTACAAGAGCTGGAGACTAGGCTTTCGCCCAGTACTCATTTGACTTTGAGTTTTGGAAAAAATATACTATAGGATATTTTACAATTAATACATGATGAGACAATTTTGTAAGCGTTTTAATAGCATTATTCAAGTTTATAGTTTTTTTTTATTTTATTTTTTTAGTTTTTTTTAGAAACAGTAGAATTTCAACCACTGGATGACCAGTAGTACTAAATAAATGTATGTATATTTACCAGAAAACCATATGACAGTCCCCTTCGCCATTTCCGATCGTCTGATGAAGAAATAGGATATTTTTTTCATTTATATACTAAAACTTTTTCTAACTAAAATAACAAAGATATTACAAATACATTGCTATGCTAAAATCATACTAATATCCAACTGAATAAAAACTACAATTGAATGTAATCGAGGAGTACATTTTTAACGTGCGTAAAATATTTTTATTTAAAAATGCTTTATTAATTTTACAGTTTAAATATTATTAATTTGCGTTTTAGTCCAATGATATTATCAACGGTTTTGAATTATTAAATTCAAACGTTGTTGGCGTATCAAAAATATTTATTTTAAATTAGTCCGATTATTTTTTAATTCGTTTTAGTCGATAAGTAAAATATGTGACCTTAAACAAGCTTAACCATAGGTACAAGTATTACCTAACTGATAAGGCGCGTCGTGAATCTTCATTCGCACAGAAAAGAAAGTATGGCCCCGTAGATTAACGAAAGAATGCTTAAAACTTACAATCAACCTTAGATCACTACTATAAGGTTCATAAAACACTGCAGCTGTTAGTTCCGTCTCACTCGCAAGTCAAGCCCCTCCGCACGGCGCGCGCTAACATGGCGGCAGCTGTCGACCAATAGCGTTTCCCGCGCTTTGAAAATGTATCTTCTGCACAGGGACATCGGTAAGCCATATCAGTTGGGTACTACTGTATAACAATGGCAGTCCGGCTTTTACATAAAAAATATTAGACACGTATTTTTTCATCAATTTAAAAAAAATTAAGATATCGTGTGTTGAAGTTTCGCGTGACGTCACGTTAGAGTACACTTTTTACTTTAAAGTGACGTCACGGGCCACTCCAAACTTTGACTCGCTGTATCTTTGTCAATTTTTAATGATTTGGTGAAGCAAAAAATACGTGTCCAATATTTTTAGATAATCTAACTGACGGACTAATTAGAATTATTATTATTTTACCCAGGAATCATCCCTATTCCAGAGGTATCACTCATGCTTAGCCAACTCCATCGAAGAAAAATCAAATCCAAAAGACCCACAATGACGTTATTTTTTTTTAAGTCTATTCCGCCAACCACCAACAATAGGCTCTGATTTGTTAAGTTATGGACACATGCGGTCTGATTGGCTAATTCCCGGTTCCTATAAACAAAAACGAATCATTTTGCTTACCAATGGTAGGTTTTTTATTGCCAAACTGGGCATATAGATAATTTCGCAAGCTAATTTTACCTGCGATAGCTACTTCCATATGGGAGGATCTGCTATGCAAAGCTTTGACGTCTTTGCTTCATTATTAGTAAAGATATAAGAGTCTTAATTTTAACTGATAACGGCCATAAGTCAAGGACACTCGAAACAGTTGAGTTTCTTGCCGGAGTCTTCCCGAACCGGTGGTAAATTCAACTGTATGTAACAATTTAACGTTCATAAGTGCCTTACTAGGGCTTAAACTGAATAAATTACTTTTTGATTTCGATTTTAATTTAGATACTGGTGCCGATTCTGTTGTAAATCGCACTAAACTAATTTTAGTTACATCTCATCTCTTTATTACGAACATGATTGAAAAAGGATAGAACATATTTTAAGTTGCAAATTAATCTTTGCCGTCTTATTTTGCGTGTATTTAGGCGTGACCGCGATAGATGGCGACTAAAATATTGAAAACAAGCATTGGACTAATTTGACAGGACTAAACTTACATCCTTTTCTTATGTTCTTTGTTAGAAAGAGACATACTTAGTGACATTAAAATTAGTTTAGTTGTGAACAACAGAATCAGGGCCATTGACTAATTGCGGATTTACACGACTTAGGAACAAGAATGACAGGAATGAAAAGAGGTGTTAAAAGCGAAAAGGATTAAATTAGGTATTGGCAGCACTGCGCCTTCACATGGAGCTCTGGCGACCTTACTCGCCGCAGGAACATAACACCACATTAGAGTGATGTTATATGGCTGCGATCTTCTGTAAGGTGGAGGTTTCACAGTCAGGCCGCTCCATTTTGAACGAGGGAGAACCTGTTATATCCAACCACAGATATTAATCTAAATAGATGACGCGAGTGTATGTACTTCGCGCGTAAAAGTTGTGCAAAAAGGGAGAATAATGCTCTTCTTTTGAAACTGTTTCGGACATAACTCGCATAAGGCTGCATGTCCAACAGAGATGTGTAGCGAGGGATGTGTTTAGCTGACAAATAGGATAGCTTCATTTTCACGTTAAAAATCTAATGCAAGCCTAACTAAATCAATCTTGTGACATTATGGAGGTATAAAAATACCGGCCAAGTGCGAGTCGAACTCGCGCACCGAGGGTTCCGTAGAAAGTTGTAGTTATGTAAATAGTTCGTTCACCACGAGAATCCAGTTTTGAAGATTTTCCCCCTTTTTTCCGATTATGTTATTTTTTATGTGATGTAACTACAAATTTACGGGTTTCGAATTTCTTTCTTTACTTGTGCTACATGGCCTTGCTTCATGCCAAATTTCAATTAATGTAAATATTCGGCATAAACGGCCGTATGTTTTGATTGCGTTGACTTAGAAGTTTGATTATGTCACTGTTCCAACGGATTTCAGACCTGAGTATTTGATATTAATTTTTAGCTTGGTACCTCCACGCGTTCCTGTGAAAAAGGGTCTTGACAGACAGACAGACGGACAACAAAGTGAATCTGTAAGGGTTCCGTTTTCTTTTCTTTTGAGTAAGTACCCTAAATAGTGACACGCTTGATTTTCATACGGATGTACGGACTTGCGTTATCTATTTAGATTTATGTCTGTGATCCTCTTATACCAAAATTCAATCCCAAAGGAGGTAAAAGGTGAAGAATCGCGCCTATACACCTAATACCTACTATAATAAACATTAGTGTAACTACCCATTAAGTTCCCAACAATCCCTCAAGGCACATTCACACGTAATCAAAGAGTAATAAAACATACAGTCGTATAACATACGTTATGGTGCGTCCATGCTATGCGAAGCGAGTTCGAGGCTTCGAACGAACAGGATTCGTTCGTTGCTCGCGATTTCAAGCGTGGACGTACTTAACGAGCGCGATGCGAATCCCTGTCTTCGTGAAAAAACTGACAATCGGCATTGAGCTATTATTACTACGTATAGAGAGGACACCACACATCACAACAACATCCGGCCACACTTGTTGTTGTAGAACGATGAACGAAACGCGTAAGCGCCGTGAAAAATCACTGTGTTTGCGAGAAAAATACTCCTAAAAGCGTTCTGATAGCGCTACGTGTTTCTACTGTCTGCTTAGACGGCAAATTATTGTTTTAGCGCTAAAGAGAACTTTAGTTGACTCAAAATAAATAAATAAATATCCTGGGACATTCCTCACACACGGTCATCTGATCCCAAACTAAGCAGAGCTTGTACTATGGAAACCAGATAACTGATATAATACATATACTACTTTTTGTTTGTAAATACATACTTAATATACATAATTACACCCAGACTCAGGACATACAGACATGTTCATGCACACAAATGCATGTCCTGTTTGGGAATCGAACCCACGACCTGCGGCGCGTAAGGTGAACCTTAACCAACTGCGCCAACTGGCCCGTCAAAAAAATGGGACATAACCTTTGGTTATGACAGCTTCTCTATACGTAGTCAATCGGGCGGAGCGCAGTCGAGCACGCTACGAATGCTCGTTCGAAACTCGCAAGCCCGTCCACGCTACGCGAAACGTGCTCGCAGTGTGCTCGTTCGTGGCTCGGGTCGTGCTCGGTTCGCCAAGCATGGACGCACCATATGAAAAGGATAACTTTAATCTTGTCAAATAAGTGTGAACTATTAATGAATTGGTCACAATATTGTAAACATTTAGAAAAAAAAATACTATATACTCAGAAATATGTAACCTTGCTGAGTTTCTTGCCGGTTCTTCTCAGTAAGGCCGACTTACGAACTTGTGGTAACTTCAGTAGCTTTGACCTTCATAACTGCCCTACGAGAGCCTAAATTGAATAGGTAAATGGCTTTGACTTGGCGATGATAGCTCAGTGGTAGTGACGTCGGATACCGAGACGAAGGTCCCGGGTTCGAATCCTACAATGAGCTTGAGCTTTCGGTGAAGGAAAACATCGTGAGGAAACCATAGCACGGTGGTAGGGTACTTTGTTTGTAGTACCCGCCTGGCTGGCTACCACCCTCATGTTGAAAATCTGTCGCCACGCACCTTTCGGTGTGTTCCGATAGCTGCACTTGAGAGCCAGTTCCTTCTAGGCTTTGTGTGCTTACCACCTTCGGCCGCATCATCACTTACCATGGTGAGATTGCGGTCAAACACAGGACTATAAAAAGTAAAAAAAAAAAAAAAAAAAACATTCACTACAGCATTTATTATATTAGTAAGTAGCATAAAGTTATCCAATTATAGGATATCCAACCAAAAGGGATATTATTAATTGCACCTCTGTTTAAAAATTACGCATCCTCTAATTTACTTATTGCATATCAGAAAAATGTCTGTTGTACTTACAATTAAACTACCTATTCATCAAACATGTTCTATCACCCAGACCCGACTCGGGGCACTCCAAATACAGTTGGCTAGATTAGAACTGTAACAATATCGCGCTAGATGATCATTCAGTTCAAACAGTTTTGCATAAACCATAAAACTGATACTCGGTTTGATTTATTTAGTGTGCGTATTTAGTGTGCAATTCAGTATTTTTGGTTCTAGTTTTGATTTGTTGTGTTGGAATAGAAAGAATTAATAAGGCATTAAATACATGCCCACCAAAATATTATCGTCTTATATCTGAACAAGCTTAGCTTTAACAGTAAGACAGATACCTAAAAAGGCATTCCGGTCACGAAAGCAAACAGTTCGTTAGTTTCCGAGTTAGAGGGGACATACGTGCCGATATTTGCCTTTTGGTATGCGATATCGACATTATGTTCGTATGTCGCTGGTTACATAATATTATTTGATCATGGTTCAATGGCTGTCTAGTAAATTAGCTCCTCAGATTACAGAACAAAAGGCAGATAGACCACGCGGAGCCCGGGAGTGAGGGCAAAAAAACAAATACAAAATGAATTAAATTATTAAAAGAAACAAAAAACCCGACTGCGTAAAACATAAATTAACTGAAAAGAGAAAAACAAGCTCTTAAATCTATAGAATTTTGAATATAACTTGAATTTTATAAGGTATTGCAATCGGGGACACCAATAACCTAAGTATGTATTTTTTTTTGTAATATTTGTTTATCCCCGACTGCAATACCTTATAAAATTCAAGTTATATTCAAAATTCTGTAGATTTAAGAGCTTGTTTTTCTCTTTTCAGTTAATTAATGTTTTACGCAGTCGGGTTTTTTGTTTCTTTTAATAATTTAATTTATTTCAGACTTTTTAGTTTTATACAGAATGAGTTGTATGTATTAGTAAATAAATGAGCGGTACGGTAAAGTAACACTAACAACCGTCGCAACTCTGTGTGTTACGTACGGTAAGCGCTCAGTACCTACTGTCCTTGCACTAAACGTGGTTTTTTGCAGTTTACGTCAAAATGGTAGCATAAAAGTATTACAATATATACATATATGGAATGGTCTATTTACAAGCTTTCATTTGATACCCATATTGTTATAATATCGAAACTTTTATTTTTAATACCCCCCTATTTTTTTATTCTTAGGCGCTATATAAAAATAATATACCCTATGACACTCCCCCAGTCAAGACGAATCTAACGACACCTCATATGCTTAAATCCATCAAGCCGTTTAGGCTGCAGAGCGGCACAAAGAAATAGACATACATACATACATACATACATACATACATACATACATACATACATACATACATTATATTATATTTTATTTATTAGTTTTTATAGGTAATTGTATTTTTCTGATGATGGGAAACGCTTGCTTTCACTGTGCGTGCGCAACCAGTAACGAGTCAACTGCAATAGTTTTTGCCATACATTCAATGTCGTGCGCAGGGTGAATGGCATGTGAACATGTCATAGTATACATGTATCGCTTTATATATATAGGTATTTGATTTTATTATTTTTTTATTTTTCTATCTGCCCTGTACTTTCGTCCGGATTCACTACAGGTGCCAGCTGAAAATCAGCGCTGTTGTTATACAGCAGCACATGCTGAGCTGGTACCCTTTTGACAGCACACCCACCGTTGACGATGCGAGAAACGAACTGTTTTAATTTTTTTTTTTTTTTTATATTTTGTCTGTTTTTATTTTTGTGTTTTACGTATAATTTTTACCTAGTTTTTAATCTTACAGTTTGTTTCTTGCTCCTTTGTATTTACTTGTATTGTGCTGTTAATAAATGTTTCTTACTTACTTTACTCTTAGATACTATACACTCGAAAAACATAACCTTCCTTCCGGGTCAGTCGGGTAAAAACACATACTCATGTCATACTCATGTCTCAAAAAAAGAGAAATAAAGAGATTAAATCCACTTTCTCTCTTACACTTAAATGTCTTTGATATAATCCGATCATGGACATATTTTCTTACAATTTTACAATGTTTAGTTTAAAATAGAATGGCGGTGATTGTGTTGTTTACAACTAAACTAATTTAGTCTCACTATTTCGCTTTCTAACAAAGAACATAAGAAAAGGATGTAAGAAATTTAGTCCTGTCAAATTAGTCCAATGCTTGTTTACAATATTAAAGTCGCCATCTATCGCGGTTACGTCTAAATACACGCAAATGAGGACGGCAAAGACTAATTTGACAGCTTTAAATATGTTCGATCTTTTTTCAATAATGTTTGTAAGAAAGAGTTGTGTTGTGATAGGACTAAAATTAGTTTAGTGCGATTTACAACAGAATCGGCACCATTTTATGAAAATATGCGAAAGTCGAGCAATTACATTCTTATATTTTTAGATAAATAGATTTCTTGTTGTAAAAACTGATTTAAGACTCGATTAATGATAATATTTCAATAAAATATAGTTAAAACATTCTAATGAAAAAATACGTATTTACATGAAACCATTTTTTTCTTATTTGATTTGAAAAATATAATTTTGTGGATTATTTCTTTCTTGCACATTTGCTCAAGTAACAATGTCCGTATCATAATTCTTTTCAAAATTTGCACGATCGTATACAGGTCGTTGTTTTGGTCAGCGACGAGCGACTCAGGGTCGATAATACAATTGATACTGGTGCTAAAAAATATATAAAAAAAATACTTTTCTTTTTTTTAATAATATTTTTTTTTGAAAATCATGTAATAAGCTAAAGTGTAGACATAATTCTCAACGGCAGTACGAGGGAGCAAAGGGGTGGGGCGATGGCGGCTTGCGCCTAGCTCTAGTCTGTGCACGTGCCTAGTAACCATACTTTGCGGTAATTTTATTTCGAATTGAATTAGGTATTTCTCAACATATTTACAGTATTTAATGGAATTAAGTCCATTTTTTGGGAAATATATATTTTGTACTACCGCTCCTGGGTCGCTTGTCGCCGACCATAACAACACCCTGTATATGTGACATCAGACTACCTTATATATATATATATAGTACTCGTGGCGCTATTGCCTCTTAATCGATATTTTTTTGACTTACTTCAAAATATTGTATGCTTCTTTCACTTTCGCAAAGTGTTGATAAGAATCGTGTTATGTCTTTTCCACGCTACTTTGGTATTTTTAGCGTTGCGAAAATATCATAAGTCTATTCCTTAAATATACCAATAAATGAAACAACGTAACTATAAAATATATATCATATAATTTTACCGTGAAATATACATAACATATTAACTTAGAATCACATTTGCAAACACACGAGCCCAATCGAAATAAGTACAGCCATTTCAAAACGAAAAATCAGGTATCCATTACAAAGCCGGGGTCTAAAATAAAATACAATCGAAAAGAGATCTTTTTAACTTATACAATTATCAAAACATATACATCAAGACAATAACTGCTTACCTAACTTTATTCTATCTTTGTCTCTGTCTGATCTTAACAACTTACAATACTCTATCCCACTCTAAAACAGAAACTACAGACAGCGGTGACATCAACGGTGAAAATCGGTACTAATCCTTGTCATTAAAATCAATATGGCGGCAGGGTTAGCTAATTCTCAAAAGTACATTATAGGTGCATTGATGCTTTACCCTGCAAGACCTTGGTTGACTGCTTTCCATGACTACCAGGTTCTTCTCATTGCAATCTACCTCTTGGTGTTTTCTGATTTGGTCAAAACATACTGGGCAGCCATCTATGAATGAAGGCACCTTCTAACTCTTCAACGGTACAAAATCTTGACAGTTCTATGTAATTTTCTGAAACTCTTCATTGACCCTCGAGATGGAATAAGACCATAAACCCATGCTTTTTATGGAAACTCCAGCTAATATAGGTATTTGATGAAGAGTATTTTGTAAGGACCGCTTAGGTGTGAGGAAGCTTTAAAAAATCTTGATGTATGTCTTAAATCGTCATTGTAAAGTCTTATAAGCATCCGCAGGGGTCGGGTATAGGTTCGTAAGGCTGGCATGGCTGGCAGGGATCACAGGGTTGGCAGGGATCGCAGGGTTGGCAGGGATCACAGGGTTGGCAAGGTGAGCAAGGGCCGGCTCCCGATGGCTGTGGCATCACAAAGCCTGATCCTCCTGAGAATCCGTTACCTCCACCGTAACTAGAGCCTCCAGAAAAGCCGGAGCCTGCAGCAAAGCCGGAACCTCTAGCAAAGCCGGAGCCTCCAGCAAAACCGGAACCCCTACCAAAACCGGAGCCTCCAGCGAAGGCACCACCAGCATTCTGACCTTGAGATCCACCTTGGAGAGCTGAAGTTTGGATGCAAATCGTTGGCGGTTGAAGAGAAGCTGGCCTTGGCTGTCTTACTACAATCTGCGGTGGATTAAACGGCTCCGGTATGGGCTGAGTCACTGAGATCGCAGCTGGCTGAATCGGGCTGGGTCTTGGTGGCCTGACAACAACTGGGGGAGGCTGAATTGGTGCTAGAGGTGGAGGCCTGACTAAGATAGCCGGAGGGTTAATAGCAGGTATGCCTGGAGGTCTAACTACTATTGGCCGAGGAGTTATGGGTGGTATTTGTGGTGGTTGCACATTGATGCAAGGGGGGGTGATAGGTGGTAGTGCCTGCTGTCTGACGAATATCGGGGGTGGTTGGATGACTACGTCAGGGGTGGGGGAGACGTAGAAGGTTCCTCCAGGGACCGATATTTCTTGGAAGCCAATTTGACGAAGCCGTTGCGGGATGCAAGACTTCAGCATCTGCACCTTGATTGGTCCGTCACCGCAGGGAGCTGGAAGAGGAAATCAGTTGTTTATTCCTGGCTGCTGTTCCACCTGATGGTACATGGCTACCGTCACCAATGGACATCGGTGATATCAAACATTATGAGGAAATCATAGCATTGTGAGGTGCTTCCTCCTAGTTAGCTACCACCCTCAAGTCGAAAATCTGTTGCTAAACGTACCAATATCTGCACTTGAGAGGTTTCATTATGGTCTATGCGTAAGGTTCCTTCCAATCATCACCGAGCATGGTCAGAAAGCCTAACAAAACCCGTTTCTTCTTGGACACAAAATCTTTTCTATTAAGCTTGGTTTGGACCCAGTAGCTGGCTGACAGTTAAGGTCATTAACTGCTCCTTTCTCCCCCTCAACTCCCTCTATGTGAACAACAAGGAGCCAATTCATGTCATCTAATTTAACGTGCCTAGTAGCTGACGGGCTACTATCCGACTAACCGGCCAGACCACGGTCATAAAAACGGCACACTATTACCTGGCACCTCTTACAAGGTTAGTATGGTCTTCCAGTTATACTTACTAGGCTGTGGCGCGCAGGGATCGCAGGGTGGCGGGCACGGCGGCGGGCACGGCGGGGGCGGGCAAGGCGGGGGCGGGGGCGGGCATGGCGGTGGCGGGCATGGACACGGGTAGAACTGGGGCGACGGCGCCGCCGCAGCTGATGCTATCAAAGCTGTGGAGAAATAAAAAACATAAGAAGTTTTTATAAATGCTGCTACGAGCTGTCTCCCGCGTTTCTGAGGGATACAATTCTTCCTGGGATAAAATAAACCGCATGACGCTCCATGTTATTCCAGACTATGCCAAATTTTATTACAATGAAACTTGGGCCATATTAACGGGTAACTTTTGACAGCCCATGGATCCATGTGCCCAAAAGAGACAACCATATTGCGGCAAAAAGAGATACCTTCTTGTCAAAAATGGCTTCATAATTTAACCATGCTATAGTTGTGCCGTTTAGGTATCAATAGACACAAACAATCTCACTTTCGCAGTAGGATTTCAGTCAAGAAAGAGTATGGAATAAATGGAGACTGTCGATAATTGCTTGGTTGTAAAGTGCTTTGTTGTAGAGTTAGAATATGAAATGGCGAGTAAGAATCCCTGAATGGAGATATAGATTCAGTTCACACCGACACGCGCTGCGACGAGGCAAACTTAGATAGAATAGGAACTTTATTTTACACAAAATCATGCACATTTCAGAGAGAATTCGTGACAAGTGACCCGTGTACCGTTCAGTTTTCTAAATAAAGTTCTATATTGGTGCCGATTCTGTTGTAAATCGCACTAAACTAATTTTAGTCACATCTCATCTCTTTCTTACAAACATTATTGAAAAAGGATAGAACATATTTTAAGTTGTCAAATTAATCTTTGCCATCTTATTTTGCGTGTATTTAGGCGTAACCGCGATAGATGGCGACTAAATTTATATTGAAAACAAGCATTGGACTAAGACAGGACTAAATTTCTTACATCCTTTTCTTATGTTCTTTGTTAGAAAGAGACATAGTGAGATTAAAATTAGTTTAGTTGTGAACAACAGAATCAGGGCCATTCTATTGTTATTTTAAAAAGTGCGAACCGCTTCTCGTCACGTCATGTCTCGGTGTATACTGACCCTTGATGTAAAAACCATAAAATTATCAAAACTCAACCCTAATGGAGTATAGTTATGTTTTCATGGCCGAACATAATTTCATACAAAAACCTTAAACCGCCTTCAAAGTACACTAAGAAGTAACCAAATCCTGATCTGATGACAATGGGACCAAACGGGAAGCGTACCCTTACAAATAAAAAAAGAATTTTCCAAATCGGTTAATAAATGACGGAGTTTTGAGGTAACAAACATAAAAAAAAAAAAAAAAACATTCGAATTGAGAACCTCCTTTTTTGAAGCCGGTTAAAAATATAAACACAAAAGAAGAATTTGACTGATTGATGCACGCAAAGCCCAATTGGTGTACATATAAGGGGTTTAAATAGGGAATTTTCATTTTCAAAGTGCCTGCGAATGTCTATTTGCATACATTATTTTGAATTTGAATTTAAAAATATATTATAATTAACTCACCTATAATACCCAATACTGTTAGACGCCCCATATTCGACAGCAGTGTGAGGAATCAAATAATTTACGTCAATTTATACGAAAAATGCCTATATTTTTATTTGCCTGATTTACTACATAGCTTATTTGATATGCAATCATATAACCATTTATATACAGTTTATATTTAAATGCATCTACGTGGCTTGACGTTATGATTTTAACAGATTTTTTGTAAATCAGGTAAGTTGTTGTATAGACTGAAAAAATATATTTTCTATGACGGACTTCATTTACATTATCAGAAAATATTATTATATTATACGATTTTTTTCTTTTGTTAATTAAAAAAAAACTAATATCGTGTGAAGTTTCGCGTGACGTCACGTTATGGTACAGTTTTTTACTCTAAAGTGACGTCACGAGCCCCCACTCCCGAACTTTGACTCGTTTTATTAAGAGTGCGTACCAAGCCAGAAAAATATGGCAATGTCAGATGAAACAAACTTATGTCTAATCTTCGCGTGGAGATGAGATGGAGATAGCGTGTTTCGCGGAACAAAAATGAACTAAGCGCTTTTTATCTAAATAACTCGTAAAGTATAGAATATTTTAAAAAATCGTTAGTAGCAGCCCTAGGTCATATGTTAGTGATATTATTTATCGAATTTTTGTCTTAATTAGATACACCATGAACGAATAAAACTGAAAATTCATTATTATTAGAGGTAGCTTTGTGATTTTTTTCTATCGAGGAAATTTCCTTCCATTATGTTTTTGCTCAGACAGAACCCTCGCGTATATAATGAACATACCCATATAAAAATATTTTTTCATTTAAATACTATTCACTTGGGTAAATTTCAATTCTAAGATTGTTATTTTGCTTTATACGCACTCTTAACAAATAAAACAACAAAAACTAGTTTTTTTTTATTATGCTACCATAGATAATTTATACCATATTTTTTATATAAATCACATATTATTAAAATAATATAGACAGTTATATGTGTTGTTATAATATTCATAAATTATATGCATAAAAGTTGTTAATTTGTTATATATTAGTAAGTGAAGCATGAACAGATAAAGGTGTTTAAAAAGTATAAAAGTGTATACAGTGTTTAGTGAAGTCACATCATTGGCAACGATGGGTCCGCAATCACTTTTGGTCTTGGGTAAGTACCTATACATTTATATTAGGTCTTTACCTATGAAATTGCCGTTTTGTATGAAAAAATTTAAACGAATTTTTTTCATGTATTTTTTATTTGTATTAATCGAAGTAATCACCCATGCAATCAATGCATCTTTGCCAACGCAGTGGCAGTTTATTGATGCCCTTCTTAAAGAAATCAGCTGGACGGGAGGCAACAAATTCTTCAAAGGCATTTTGTACTGCCTCTCGGGTATTGAATTTTTTTCCCGAGAAGTTATCCATTTCTGGAAAAAGTAGTAGTCTGTAGGCGCAAGGTCTGGTGAGTAGGGCGGATGACGGAGAACTTCCAACCCCAGGTATGCTATTCTGTAAAAGGTAAAGCATCTCGAAAGTCATCTCGCAACTCACCTCGCAACCCGATTTGGCGTGTGAATTATGTTTCAGAATACCAAATCCTATTGAAAAACGTCAAAATACTCACCTGGCGTAGTTCATCTCATTTCCGTCATCACTCGGTGGCGTTAGTGTCGAATTCAATGATTTTAAGAATAGGAAACTCTAATCTCATCGCGGATTCAGAAGTGATATTGCAAATGAACTTTACAGAATAGCACTATAGTTCTTGCAACTCGGAGACCGTCTGCTGTGCAGTATGAGGTCGCGCGTTATCGTGCAGGAGCAGCGGAGACGAGCGATTGACCAATGCTGGTTGGAGATGTGCCAGCTTCTCCATCATTGTGTTCAGTTCTTCACAGTACACATCTGCAGTAATGCTCACCCCGTTTGGTAAGAAGCTGTGATGAATCACACCGGCGCTAGACCACCAAACAGTGACCATTACTTTTCTAGGGGTAAGTTTTCGTTTAGGGCATTGTTTAGGTGCTGAACCAGGATCCAACCAACTTGCTGAGCGCTTGCGGTTATCAAACAGAATCCATTTTTCATCGCAGGTAACAATGCGGTTCAAAATTCCTTCATTTGTGTGTCTGTTGAGCAGTGCAAGGCACGTTTCGACGCGTACTTCGCGCTGGCGATCATTGAGTTCGTGGGGCACCCATTTGTCAAGCTTTTTTACCTTGCCAATTTGACGCAAATGGACCAATATTGTTTTGACGCTAACGTCGAAAGCTGCTGCTAATTCAGCCGTCGATTGTGTATCATCAGCTTCCACAATCGCCTTTAATTCGTCATTGTCGACCAAAGTCTTCGGACGACCGCGAGGTTCATTTTTCAGGTCGAAATTCCCAGAACGGAAGCGAGCAAACCAATAACAGGTGGTGCGTTGGTTTGTAGTGTTAGCTCCGTAAACGTCGTTGATGTTGCGTGCCGCTTGTGCCGCGTTGCTGCCACGACGGTACTCATATTCCATAATTACTCGAATTTTTAACGTATCCATGATGACGAAAAATATTGAAATGCGATGAAAATGTAACACTGATCAATAAACAAATGACTACTTTTGGAAAAAGAATTCCATGTTTTTTAAATAAAATTAATTTGAAATTAGAATTCTTAGCCAAACAAAAATTATTTTGATTTGAAATGGCCAGTACTGCAGAACGGCAATTTCATAGGTAAAGACCTATTATTTAGTAGACTATTTGTCCCCCGCGGTTTCACCCGCGTTACCGTGACATCTAATATTTTTCCGGTATAAAAAGTATCATATATGTTAATCTAAAATATGTTCTATCTGTGTGCCAAATTTCATCAAAATCCGTTCAGTAGTTTTTGCGTGAAGAGTAACAAACATCCATCCTCACAAAGTTCTGCGCTTAAAATTATTGAAGTACCTACATTAAAGGGTTAAATCATAGAGTAAGAATATTGATAGAGTGGTATTGTTAACAACTTCACCTTGTGCAAAGCGAAAAAAGTTTGCATATAGATGCATTCATACATATATCGTACACGAGTGATTGACAGTCAGAAAACATGTCGATATGAATTTCTTGTCATTTTTTTTTTATATACAACTTAATCGGTAAACAAGCATACGGCCCGCCTGATGGTAAGCGGTTACCGGAGCCATATGGACGCTTGCAACACAAGAAGCATCGCTCACGCGTTACCGACCTTTCCTCCCTCCCCTATGAGCTCTGGCGACCTTACTCACGCGCAGGAACACAACTTTACACAACATAAAGTTATTTGGCTGCGGTATTCTGTAAGGTGGAGGTACTTCCCCAGTCGAGCTGCTCTTTGAGCGAATAAACGCTATGCTCTACCTCTCAAAATTATTCCTATCTCATTTATTCCTAGTAAAAGTATCGATAAATAACCTTACGGGTCAGTTGGGTAAAACAAGAAATTGGCAATCATTATGTACGTTCAGTGAAGTTGCGCCCCGCGGTTTCACTCGCGTCACCAAGGGATGTTACTTTCCCGGGATCAAAAGTATCTTATGTGTTAATCCATAACATATTTTATTTGTATGCCAAATTTCAATCAAATCCGTTAAGTTATTGAAGCGTGATTGGTACAAACTCACAAACACACAAGCATCCAAACTTTCGCATTTATAATGAGATGAGATGAGATTTATTCGTTCAAACTATGTACACGCAGTTTCAAGGTACCGTTGCAGATACCCGTGCTGACGGCACATCCTCTAGTACAGTAGCTCTATTAATATTGTATCTCTATGGATTAAAGTTATCTGGATTCCTTCTAGAACAGTAAAGGCTAGCTTAATACTATAACCGCACAGTGAACTCCCTGACATTTCGGTAGTCCGACCGCAGGCTGTCAAGTTTAGACAAATTAGACAACTTCAGTATTGTCTTGACCGCTAAGTGCCGAGAACCAGTTATCATAATTATTTCATGTTTAAACACTAGCTTATTTTATAAAGATAGCAATTTATTTTAGGCATGTTTATCGAACCACTAGATACAGTCAAATGTTACGGTAAAAAAACACTTTATATTGCCAAAAATAGTAAATGATCACCAAAATTAACCACCATTGTCGCGTGAAATTAGAACCAAAAATAGTTAATTACCACCAAAAATTTACACAAAGCACAAACTTGTATCTAGCGCTCACCGGCCGTTGCCGCGGCACCGCTCGCTTCGCTCGCTCGTCTCACACACGGTATTGTCACAGTTCTAGCCTAACCAACTGTATTTGGAGTGCCCCGAGTCGAGAAATAGCAAAATTTACTCATTAAAATTTGGTTATCATTTACTAATTTTGGTGATAATTTACTAAAATTGGTTTCATAGTACAGTTAGGTAATAGATGTTTTTGGTCACTAAATTCTTTTTGGTGGTCATTTTTTTTGCCTTTTATTGTAGATTAAACGATAAATCATGGAAAAATGTTGTTTATTATGATTATGGTTAGCGAATTTCAGATAAAATCATGTAATATTTGGTTTTTAGCCGACTTAAAACTGAATTGTTCCCGAGGGATCTTTTCTTTAATTTTAATTCTAGAGCATACCCTAGAATGTCAAGTGAAAACTTCTTTAGCGGCGTTGTGCACTTTTTGGGATGGGTAAAAAAATTTTAACTCGCGTCAGATGTCACGTGACCCTGATCGAAAATTCGTAAGACGGAGGGAGAGTAGTTGCAAATTAGACTGTATTTATACTGGAGTTATGTTCAAATTCTTATAATATTCTCTAGCTAGCCGGAAGGTAGGTACCATTTTTGTTCCCATTAAAAATAATAAAAAAATCTTATTCAAAAGTATTATATGTACATGTATCTTGAACTAGCTTTCCCTTGTATAAAAACACTATGTGAAAAATGTCTAGTTTCAAAAATGCACAACGTTAATATTCAAGTTTTCACTTCTGCCGGCACTCCCGGAGTGCAACCCGTTGTTTTTTTATCTTATGGTCAATGGAGTTAGAATATTATAGAGTGATAGCGTATATAACGTTACCTTGTGTGACGCGTGATCAGTTTCCATATTCAGAGTGACGTCACGCGGAACTTCAACACATGATATCTTCGTATTTTTTTGTTTAATTGACAAAAGAAAAAATAAGTGTCTAATATTTTTTGATAATGTAAACGACGGACTAAATAGAATTCTTTAGTCATCTAGTCCATTGCTACTCCAAAGAATAAAGTACTGATAACAAGAAAATTTCCAGTTCTGGTCGGCTACGCAGCAGCAGCACCCTGGCGCTGCTACAGGGCGTGTGATGGCTCCACCATCTGCATCGGGAACGCTGGCCAACCCGTCATCGCCCCCCCATCAATCTGCATAGGCCGATCCCTCCCCCCATGCGTGGGCTCCACGACAGTCTACACTCCGGGTTGCCCATGCCCACCCCCGCCTTGCCCACCACCGCCATGCCCACCCCCACCATGCCCACCCCCACCCTGTGATATGCCCTGCCCATGCCCAGAACCACCACCGTGTCCGCCCCCTTGCTATTAAATTGCCCCGTTTTGTGAATATAGAAATTGGGCAAAAAAATCATGTATAATTTCGGCTGTCAAAATTTGATAATGTGAAAATTTGGTGTCAATTTGGTTATTATAACTTTTTTTTGGAATTTCTTTTTGTGTTTTATTTTATTTATGGAAACAACAGTAAAATAAGGGTACCTTTAATGTTTGTAGAGGTTTCAAGTGTTGACAAACAAACAAAAAACTTTTTAACAAAAAATATTTTTTGCTTTTCAGTTTTTTCGGTGGTTGAATTTTTTTGTTAAAAAGTTTTTATTTTATCATTTTTTGTGTCTATAATCTACTAATTACTACATGCTTAATTTTTTATATCTTTTGATGTAATACACAACTCAGCATTAAAATCTGTGAGTGAACAATAAATCACCCCTATTTTCCCACCCTTAGGGTAGGATTTTTGTATCCAAATTGATATGGTACCAACTTCGAGGTATAACCTATCCCTATCCTATAATAAAAAAAGAATTATCAAAATCTGACTACTGTGTAAAAAGTTATGCGTGATCATACATAAAAAAAAAATATACGCGTCGACTTGTAAAACTCCTCCGTTTTTTCGTCGGTTAAAAACGCACTATCGTATTTCTAATGGTATAAGAGCTAGCAACGTCGCGAAAAAAAGAACTTTAGCAAGGCTGGATTTTTGATATTTTCTTGCGCATTAAAACCTGATAGAGATGCGCCATGTCTGGCAGCTGGAAGTGGTTGCGTTTGCTTTTGCGCATCCTATTTGTACTAGTGAAAAATTCGGATTTTTAACCCATTAAACCATTTTAGCACGAATAATTTTTTCTTCACCATTTTCTACAGACTTTTAGCAACCTAAACTTAAATCGACAGAGCGTTATGTGATTGCTACCTACGTGCCAGATGCTATTTTAGTTGTGAATCTTGTGAATGACATATTTTCTTCTAAACCATTTTCTAAAAGCTGAAATTTTAACATTATATAGTTATGCTATCAATGAACCTAAAACAAACCTTGCCAGACGGAAATCTGGTTGCATAAGGGTACAAAGACTAATTTAAGATCAGTTCAGCACACGGAAAGCAAGTACCGGAAATGGAATTAGAGACCCAATCGATAGCAGCAATGAACAAAATGCTAACTCGAAAAAGTTTATTTTAAACCAGAGCCATTTGAAGGAAAGAATAAGATAACTTTATTTTCAAAATCCAAATAAAAAGTTATTTATTCAGGTTAGGCCCTGATAAGGCACTTATGAACGTTACAGTTGAATCTATCAACGATTCGAAATACACTTAAACTGAGAAATCTCCGAAAATATTTTGTACTAATTGTCCCCCGCGGTTTCACCCGTGTTCCCGGGATAAAAAGTAGCCTAACTCCTTCTAGGCGTAACAAACAAACTCACTTTCGCATTTATAATATTAGTTAGGAAGTTAGAATTTAATCAATTTTTTAATATAAATTATGTATCGGGAAGCTGAATAGTTGGTCCGACTTATTTGGATCATTAGAAAGATTGATTAAGTGGCAACACTGACCATAAAATCAATAGCAAAGTTAATAAAAGTTTGCGTGTAGCATTTAGAGGAGGCAGTCTATCGCAAGCACTCGACCTGGCCCCCTAAAAAGGAAGCTAAGCAATATTGCTAACTCAATTCATTTTTTCGAATTTACAGCAGAATTTAAGTAATTCATCAATTCCGAGTCTTTTAATGAATTGAATTGAACATAATGAGTAACTATTTTACCAAAAAGAAAATCGAAAAAATGGATTCCGTAGCAATATTGCTTTAGCTTCCTTTTTAGTCCCCTGTGCACACCTCTAAGTGCAGTTGCTATTTCACCCGTTACTAAAACTTTTAATTTATTAATATTGTAGGTGTAATTAAAGTGATAATTTAATTGTAAAATTACAACAATAAACATGTCGGGACCATGAGGAGTTTCTTGCGTCGCTTCTTCTCCTCATTATTTTTTTCATTTAGATAACACGATTGTTTTTACTTTTTAATATACTTTTACTTTATTTAATTGGTTGTTTTCTTACCCTGTTCCTAATTATATGGAGTCGGTGCAATTTTTGCGCTGCTTCAATTTGACCATTATATCAGCATTTCCTCCTTTCTTACTAATTTCATCTTTCACACAATTCATCTATCTCTTATTCAGACTTCTTTTCGGACATCCGTCCACTATTATAATGAATAATAATATAATGAATTTACCCTCCTTGATACCTTGAACTTATTATGGTCGATGCAATCATCTTTGAGATCTTCAGTCACAATAAACCATGGCATGTCATGGTTAAGCAACATGTCATCGGCATAGCTTATGTTATTTACACAATTACCAGATGGTAAATCACTGATCAGTTGATCTACATATATATTGAATAACCTTGGCGATGTCAGACCTCCACATTCCAGTTTGTATGGATCAGACATTGCATTAGACCATTTAACATAATTTATCTGTTTGTTATACCAGACGGATAGAGTAGTAACTAATTCCACAGGGACAGCTCCCTTTCTAAGCTTATCCCACAGGATATTATATGATGCTAGATCAAAAGCTTTAGAAAGGTCCAGGAAACATGCATTCACGAGGGTTTTCTACATTAAAATGTTTTCTTGCTGTCTTTTGCTGATATATCTCTCCGTGGCATTGGGGCCTTAAGATTATAATTGCAAGGCTTTTAACCCAATTAGAAAGTGAATTTACTTAGTGCTGTGCCATTTCTTGGAACTGCTTTAAATATTTCATTTTTAATTTGATAAAAAAATAACCTTAAGATAAACAATTTGGCAGAAAAAAACGCAAATTTCCAAAATTCCAAGTTAGCATTAGTTAATTTCTGGTGTCTAAACAATTTAAACAAAGAAATTTCATTGTCATATTGACAACCAAGTGACGCCTCAGGGGTAGTCAACATTTTTCTAGACAGTCTCATTATAATTTTAATAATAATTCATAACCTCAGTTAGGAGATACATGATGCTCAATATGGTTTTCGTTAGGGGCTGTCTACTGAGAGTGCTATATTTTACCTTAGAACATACGGTTAAATACTACACAGATAGGAAAACTCTCGTGAATGCATGTTTCCTGGATCTTTCTAAAGCTTTTGATCTAGTATCATATAACATCCTGTGGGATAAGCTTAGGAAGGGAGCTGTCCCTGTGGAATTAGTTACTACACTCTCCGTCTGGTATAACAAATAGATAAATTATGTTAAATGGTCTAATGCAATGTCTGATCCATACAAACTGGAATGTGGAGGTCTGACATCGCCAAGGTTATTCAATATTTATGTAGATCAACTGATCAGAGTGCTCATTTTGGCTGTCATATATCTATATGATAGCCAAATGAGCTCTCTGATCAGTGATTTACCATCTGGTAATTGTGTAAATAACATAAGCTATGCCGATGACATGGTGCGGCTGGTTCCTACGATTGGTAGTATTAGGAAACCATTATTCATATGTGAAGCTTATGCTGAGGATCATGGTTTAAAATATAACTCAAGCAAGAGTGAACTGTTGGTGTTTAGGGGTAGAAATAAAAGTCCGTCATATATCCCTCCAGTGACCCTAAATGGCACTACACATACACTATGGCAACAAGTTTTATTGTGACTGAAGACCTCAAAGATGATTGTGATATAGAAAGGGAGCGTAGAGCGTTGGCAGTGCGGGCAAATATACTGGCAAATATACTGGTTTGCTGGTAGCTCAGTCAATGTCAAGATCCCACTCTTTAAGGCATATTGCCAAAATTTTTCCAGCAGCCTATTGGCTAATTATACCCAAAAAGCATACAACACTCTACTGTTGAGGCTTCCTCCTTACTGTAGTGCTTCAGGCATGTTTGCAGATGTGCATACGGTCGATTTTTTCGCCATAATGCGCAAACAAGTGGCCTCTATTTTAAACAGGGTGAGAGGGAGCACCAACATCATTCTGAACGTGTTTGCTGTGAGGGCAGGTGGGCCTACTTTAGTCAGGTTTATGAAGCTGCACGTCATGCGTTATGCTTCATAAACTGTTTTCAACCAAGTTGTTTATGTGTCTTTATTTCAATTGTTACCGAATAAATAGCTCTTTCAGAATATTCTTTATATTATTGACCGTGTATGAGGAATGTCCCAGGATATTTATATTTATTTATTTATTATTATTTAATCTCTCTGATTTGGGCTTTGACGAGCTTGTTAATGAAGAATCTGAATATGTAATAAATCTTAATATAAACTGATATATTATATAAGCCAATTCTTATAGACGTGCTTGTAGGCATTCGTTAATTGTCATGAATTTCTCTGACAAAGCAGTTTGTTGTCTAATATATTTTTAGGCAGTGATGGAATCCTCATAATTCTTGGTCGAAGGTAATCTAAACAGATATTCGAGTACCACAATATATTCTTAAGCCGATCTTAATCTTTGGATCGCGGTTAAATGATAACAACGAAAAGAATTGTTATTATATATCACATTAAGATTTCTGCTTTTTGAAAATGTTCTTATTATTTTTTTTCACAACTAAAATAGCATCTCGCACGTAGTAGTAATCACATAACGCTCATCCAATAAAAAAATTATTTGCTAAGAGGATGGAGAAAGTGATGAAAAAAATTTAAAAAATGTTTCAAACTCCGAAATTTTCACCAGTACAAACAGGATGCGCAGAAGGAAACGCAACCACTTCCGGCTGTCAGAGTTGGTGCATCTCAATCAGGCTTCTATTAGCAAGGAAATATAAAAAAATCAGCCTTGCTAAAGTTCTTTCTCGAAAACGTTGGTAGCTCTCGTACCATAATAATAAGTATGATTTTTAAATAGGTAACAGTAATCTTGCATTCTTTGGCAGATAGTGACGTAAGCTTATCGAATTGAGGGACTCCGTCCGGTCTGTCTGTCCGTCTGTCACAGCAACATACTAATGCTATCGATTTGAAATACTTATAAATATTGCTGACCCAATTTTTTTGTTATTAAAAAACATCAAAAATATTTTTATTTTCTTTGCAAAAAGTACCGAAATGGCCGACAAACATTTCAAACGAGAGCTAAAAGATCAAATGGGATAATATTTTAGATTTTTCATTGAAAAAATTAATAAAACCTTCCCCCTTATCTTAGTAATCTGAAATAATTACAGTAGGTATATAGAAATTAATGGAACATATTACAGGAAAGAGACAATTTCTAACTAGGTACTTAGCAGTTTTTTCGAAATCATCAAAAATACAAAGAAACTTATTAATGCGGTCCGGTTTTTTTCAACAGTTACGGCCCATGTCAAGAAATTATACGTTTATGAAGGTCCCTCGGTGCGTGAGTCAGACTCAGACTCTTGATCGGTTTTTTATTAAAACGCATTTTTTTTAATGGTTCTTCAAAAGGTTTTGAAATACGTTTATTCCCTCGTTTATTAATTTAGCGACTAAGATGTTTGTTTTTTATTTAATAATTACCGTTTTAAAAAATATAATTCAATAACATTACATTGCCATCTATATATATAAAATTCAAAGTCCTGACTGACTGACTGACTGATTGACTGATATATCAACGCACAGCCTAAACCACTGGTCCTAGAGACATGAAATTTATCTATATATATAAAATTCAAAGTCCTGACTGACTGACTGACTGATTGACTGATATATCAACGCACAGCCTAAACCACTGGTCCTAGAGACATGAAATTTATCTATATATATAAAATTCAAAGTCCTGACTGACTGACTGACTGATTGACTGATATATCAACGCACAGCCTAAACCACTGGTCCTAGAGACATGAAATTTATCTATATATATAAAATTCAAAGTCCTGACTGACTGACTGACTGATTGACTGATATATCAACGCACAGCCTAAACCACTGGTCCTAGAGACATGAAATTTAGAGGGTATATTCTTTGTGAAGAGTAGGCATACACTAAGAAAGGGTTTATCGAAATACTACTCGGGGGTAAAATAGGTGATGAAAGTTTGTATGAAAGTCCGTCAGTTTCGAAGTCAGGATCTTCAAATTGAATATTAATGTAGGTATACGTGTCTCAGCGTTTTAAATAATTCCACCCTCGAAGAGGGATGAAGTTGTTTTGTTTTGTTTTATTGTTGTAGAAAAATATGTCATTTGATTCTTGTAGGCCACGCGGGTGAAGCCGCGAGCAGAAGCTAGTATTGTATAGCAATGCATAATCTTTGTCCAAAATGTAAACCAGCATTTTGGTCACGAGTTGCTTCGACCAGACGCAGACGTCCAGTATATATCTTTGAAAATGTTGTGTGTCCCCACGGTCCCAGCGTTTCAACCCCAAAAGGCTCAAATATGTAGCCGTTGTCAAGGGAACTATATTTGCGCCTTTTGAGGCTCTCCGCTGATTCAGCCGCCGCACCAGCCTTGTTTTATACAAAGATTAAGCATCCTGGCAATGCAGCCAGCATTTTGGTAACGTTGCCTACTGGTAGCGGCTTGTTAGATTAAGGTTATTTATAAAGTTTGTAGTAGTTTTTAGTTTTAAGTTATTTTTTGTCTATTACTGTAACTTAATTAATGTCAATAAAGTAAGTCAGTAAATAATATTTTCCGTTAGATAATTACATGTATTTTTATATAAACCATATAGCTTGATGAAAGCCTGAAAGGAGAGTGAGAGTTAAATAAATATTATAAATAAATAAATAATTATCCTCACACACGGTCAACTGATCCCAAAATAATAAAAAAAAAAATTATTTAGTCGGATAAGGTACTAACAGAAGTGAAATGAAATAAATTAATGAACTAATTTATTCATTCAAATAATGCACGGTTCGGAAGTGTTAGCTTGAATATGGTAACCCTAAAATATCTGAAGACACTCACTCAATATGTGAGCCGTTCGTTCCCCGTTCATTCTTTTTGCGAATGAGGTAGACGAACGGCAATCTTGTTCGAAACACTAGATTGGTATAACGTTAATGTTATAAAAAGCGATTATATTTTGAGTATGTAAATACTTGTTGATTTTAAATTGTATTATGTGTGATTTTCAAGTCCATTGCAAATTCCTACATTCTGAGCTGGTGGCTCACGGAAGGTTGCATTTCCCACTGAATAAATAATAGTACAAGGAGAGAAGAGCCGACAATAAACTCAGAAATTACTCTTTTCAAAAGCAAACTCCCAGTAGAAATGGAAACTAAAAGGAATACATTTTTCACATACAGAGGCTGCAACGAAAATACATAATTAAGCTCCTCCTTTTTCATTCCCAACTTATATCTTTTTACTTGCATATAATAATATCTTGATATATGCAGTTCCATAGGTAAATTGTTAATTTGCGAAGCGTCTCTCCCAAGTAATGCGTTAGGCGAATTCTATAGGTATTAAATTAAAAAGTAATCTTTATTTACAACAAATATGTACAAAATACAATCTATATATAGAAAATTTCCTCAAGCCTGCCGCTGCTTCCAATTAACGGCAGGGTTCCCAGAAGGCTGGCAGCGTTTCCTCTTTGGATAGCCAAGCTGACGCGTTGACGGAAAAAGCTCCCCGCCCGCTAGTCTCCGGAGGTCTCGATCAATTTTGATGACAAGGTGCGAGCAAAACGGCGAGCTTCAGACCCCCACGGTCCCATGGTCTCGACCGCAAAAGGCACAAAAATATAATTGGGTCCAATCGATGCGTATTTTTTGAATTTGGTTTTTTCCGCACTGGCCTCAGCTGCCCCTGCAGCTTTACAAGTCGCCGGTAAGTGAGATGGCGCGAGTGTATCGACACATGTGGCATCCCACACCAGCGACTTGCCGACACTCCAAGGGATCAAAGACATACCATCCGGTCTCTTGCCATCGCCCCGCGCAATACCGACTGGTTCCATTGCGAATGTGAGTTTGTTTGTTTGGTACGCCTTCACGCCTCAACTACACTGAAAAAAATGATCTACAAAACTAGTTATGTAAGTTGACGTTTTGTTGTCGGGAAACTAACTTTAGTTGTCGGGAAACTAACTTTAGTTGTCGGGAAACTAACTTTAGTTACATTTAATCAAATAATTTAGTAATTTTAGTAAGTTTAGTAACGAACAAAAATTAGTTTTGTTACTGGTAAGTTTAGTTCGCAAGTCACACTGTTTAGGTTATTGGTCGTCAAATTTTGTGTCACTGTTAAATAAAAATTTGTAGTCACTCGTCGTCCATTTTTTTCAGTGTAATCAACTGCCGGGCTATTGCGTATCTTTGGTGGTAATCGTAACGAACACCATTCATTATTTCATCCAATGACGCGTACGCGTTATGACGCGACGATGACCATTCGTGGGCCCTGATTGGATGAAATTTATTAATGGTGTTCGTTACGATTACCACCAAAGTTACGCGGTAGAGCCCCGGATCATCATGAAATTTTATGACTTTCAAAATAAATGTATTTTCTTTCTTTCTTCTTTCTTTAAAGGCTCGCAGATAGCCTATGGCATCCCGGGAACGCGGGTAAAACCGTGCGGCACAGCTAATAAGTAATAAATAGGATAAATAATAAATCAATTAGCTATTCTAGTACTATAGAACGCGTACAAACATTTAATGTTTCTTGCCGGAATCTTGTCAGTTGAAGGCCGAGTTCCGAACCGGTGGTAACTTCAGTATATGTGACCTTCATAATATAAGTGCCCATCTGGGGCCTAAATTTAATAAACGGCTTTGACTTTGAATGAGTAATATTTAATGGCAATTGAAGTTCTACTTCTTCGATTAAACGATGTCGATATCCATCGTCAAGTATTCACACAACTTCCTTGATTAGCCCTCGTGTGTGGGCTCCCTTAAGAGGAAAGGATGGCTGCAAGAAATTTGAAAAAATAGGTTTTTAACATATCTATTGCTGTCGCACTATCCCGCCCGAGGGCGATAGAGACAACTACAGCTTGGACCGATTATACCAATTTAAATTAGACGAAATCGCTATATTGTAATCCCCGGATTCCTCATCCAAAACTGGATCGATTTAAAAAAAAAAACAAGAATCATAATAAGAAGGGCTTTAGCTATGTCTGTCGGTTTTCCTTTGTTTTATTATATTAGTCAAATTTGTTCGCTGGACGTCTGATAAGGGCGTTAAAAATGGTAAATTTTTGTGATTTTAGAAGGCTCCTAATTCTTATTAAAATTAATTTATGGAGAAAAACACAACCGAGGGACATACAATGGCACCTACAGATTGCATGGTAAAATAATCATTGCTCTAATGTCATTATCCAGAGAGGAAACTGAGGATTACGTTTGTATGGAAAAAACGCCACCAGCGTTTCATCTTAATGTGTGTCTACAAAAACCAACATACTTACACATTTCTATTTCTACATCATGGATACAGGTCACTTAACTAAATCTGGCACGTTCAACACATTTACACGTCGCGCTTGTGTAGTGTATGTGAATAAGCGCGCGGCGTCACGTCGCACTGCATGCGCATCATCAACACTCTGTCCGTCTCTCTCGCTCGCCACCAAGCTTATGAGTATGAAGGGGACAGTTATTGTTTTGCTTTTGCTACTGCTCATAAAATATAGAGTGGTATTTTATTGCATTCGTCTGTTAGAATTGATTGATTAGAAGTCATAATGTAATAAAACATACTGTATCGTGAAATTGCATATGTGTGAGTACTGTGAACGTGCTGCTTTAATTAAACGACCTGTAGTTATCAGGCCAAGTCTGCTATTACAATTGTGTTCCAATGAACTATCAGTGGTGTCAAAATTGACACATTTTAGTTTTGGTAGTCTACTAACACAATAGCGACATAATGGCGCCATAATAGCTTTCCGATGATTTTCCACTGAAACTACAATCGTGCCACAATGATCTTTTAGTTGTCAGTTTTGACAGTTTTTGTACTAAAATTCTTTTCGTTCATTATGAGACCATTATGAATTAGTAGACTGCGCACATCGGCTCAATGATAATGGAATTGCAATAGTATCGTGTCAGTATGACATTTTAGCAGACTTGGCCCCCGTGTTTTGTTTGGATTTATTATGCTACTTATCTTGCTAAACTTTAGACTATTTAGGGTCCCGTAGCTAAATGGCAAATAAATAGACCTTATAATTTCGTCCTATACGTCTGTCTGCGTGTCTGAAGCTATGGAATTTCATTCAATAAAACTCCATAAATATTTAAACATTTAATTTCTGAAGAGATAGCTGAAGAGAGAGGCTGGGATCTGCATGGGGAACGAGAGCATGGACACCAGCGGGCTCTGCGGCGGATCCATGGTCATGGCGGTTTGAGGCATCGGGGCTGTACTGACGAGGGTCACTGAAACATGACAATCAAGGTCAATACTACAGAGGATCAATTTTACCAACGTTAGATAACATATGTCAGCCCATAATGGCCCAGTACTGAACACGGACCTCCTTTCTTAATAATGAGGATTAAACAATGAACCCAAAGAAGCTCAATGACGCTCATTTTATTTGAAATTAAGCGAATTCTCCACCACCGACAATACGTTCAGATTGACTAAGTCAAGGATAGACTACTACATTCATTACACACTCACACACACAGATCCAAAACATACGCTAACACAAACTCACCCCATTCACACCGACACACACTCTTTTTTTAAATATAAAATAATTTAATTATCGGTCTCTTATATGTATTCTAATTTTAATGATAGCTGATAGAACTGTGGATTTTATTTGATTAAAAAAGAATTATCAAAATCGGACTACTCTGTAAAAAGTTATGCGTGATCATACATAAAAAAAAAAATATATACGCGTCGACTTGTAAACCTCCTCCGTTTTTTCGTCGGTTAAAAAGACCAAATAAGATAAGACCAAACATTTAGACTAGTTTTGTGATTAGATTGTTCGGTTTTACTACTCTTTAGGATTTTTTTCTCGATGGAGCAGATACTCCACCACGCGTGCCCACTGCGGATTGGTGGACGTAGGCTAGTAGTCAACCTACTCTTGGAGTTACAATTCCGGTTGACAGATTCTCTATACTAATTCTGTCGCACACAGCTATGTTTATACTGTGTCTAAGTGACATCGGACGATAGTAAAATTGGGCCCTAGATAAGTATTTGCCTACGGTATTCTGTAAGGTGGAGGTACTTCCCCAGTCGAGCTGCTCGCCGAGCGAATAAACACTACGCTCTAACCCTCTCAAAAATAAATTTTAAACATTGAGCTATTATTACTACGTATAGAGAAGCTATCATAAGCAAAGGTTATGTCCCATTTTTTTAGAGTCAACTAAAGTTCTCGCTTTAGCGCTGAAACAATAATAAGTCGTCGAAGTAGACAGTAGAAACACGTAGCGCCATCAGAACGCTTTTAGGAGTATATTTCTAGCGAACACCGTGATTTTTCACGGCGCTTACGCGTTTCGTTCATCGTTCTACAACAACAAGTGTGGCCGGGTGGCCCACACTTGAACGGAACATAGTTGTGATATGTGGCGTCTTCTCTATACGTAGTAATAATAACTCGATGGCTATAAATGAATATAAACTCACCTAAAAATAAAATCAAAAGTAAAATCTTCATTATTACTTAATAACAACTAAACATAATTTTTAAACATTTACACATTTTATACAAAAAATTTATTTATATAGTAACGCCATTTTTAATGTAAAAATATGAGATAAAAAGTGTTATTACTTTAAATATTATGTTTATGCAATTATGATTTTCGATTTTTTTCAATTTGCGACTCAAAATTGTTATTATTTTAACTAGTTTTCACCCTGCGGTTTCACCTGCGTTCCTTAGGGATTTTAAGTTATCCCGGGATAAAAAGTAGCCTATATTCCAAATTATCACCAATGTCCCCAATTTAGCCGCCGGGACACGCAATTGTTATCAGTGAGATTAGAATTTAAAAGCTTTTATTCAGTTTCACCTGTCCGGTGTCTGTAATCGAATCATACAAGTTAAATTATCACTTCCCGATGTCTGATTGAGCTGAAATTTGGTACACATTAGTATATTGGATGACAATGCAAGAACAGACCACAAAAAGCTTGTATTAAAAAGATTTTTTTTTATGTTAGTATTTGCTTATAAAAGATAACCTACACTATAGGTACATATTTCATGCCAACGAGGAATAGAGCGCAGTATGATGAATATTAGAAAAATACAAAAAATAAGACACATCACATAGTCATAGTCATAGTCATAGTAGTTTATTGGCAACATTAGTTACAGGTCAATGGTGTAGTTACAAAATAATAATAATAATACAATCATAATAATCACATTGTACGAATACAATAACACAATACAATAATAAAAAATGAAAATAGTAATTATTTATAATAACTAAATTATACCTATCTTAAAATTCAATGTCAATTTAATTAATCATGTCGTCAAATTTATAAAATGCCTGCTCAATAAGCCACTTTTTTAATTTGTCTTTAAATAATGACCTTGATGATGACTCTAGTACGTGGTCTGGCAGCCTGTTGTAGACCGCTGGCGCCATCACGTGCACTAGCTTAGACGTCTTCGTTAGTCGCCGCGGTACCGCCCGCAGCCTGTGCTTATACCGTGCATCAGCGCCACATCCGTGCCTGTTTCCAAGCTTCGAGTACTGCTCGAGGTTATCTCTGGCGTACAATGCTGCTTGAAAACATACCAAAGATGGGACAGTTAATATTTTTATGGTCCGAAACAATTCCAGTGCCGATGTGTCTTGTGACACTCGCGCTATGGCTCGAATTGCTCTCTTTTGCATTCGGAAGACACGATCCCAATCGGCAGCACGTCCCCAGAGCTCTATACCATATTGTATCAGGGAGTGCACAGAAGCAAAGTAACAGTTCCGAACCATACTGTGAGGCAGGATTGCAGATACGCGCCACAACGCAAAACAGGCACGCCCAATCCTCTCGCACAGCTTATCTATGTGACTTTCCCATGTGAGACCACCATCGAGGACGAACCCCAGAAATGTGGTGATTTTTACTTGCTCCATATCTATGTTCCCAACTTTTACTTTGAGCGGTCTATAGGTGCGACCTGAGAGGTTGAAGTGCATGAAGTGAGTTTTGTTCGTGTTCAGAATCAATCCGTTGACTCTGAACCACTCACTCAGGTCGCTCGCTACGCTATTCAGCTTCCGCTCCAGTTGATCTATCGATGGTGCAGTCACAATAGCGGCAACGTCATCAGCGTACATTAGTATGTGGCCTTCACCAACATTTTCTGGTAGATCGTTGAGAAGAAGAGTGAACATGATATTTGACAGTGATGAGCCCTGCGCCACCCCAATCACGGTTTTAAGCGGCTGTGACTTTACTGAACCTCCATTTCCTACAACTACTTGATAGCGATCCGTCATAAAGTCAGTCATTAGTTTCAGTGCAGGGCCATCGACACCATAATGTTTCATTTTTGCGGCCAGTACCTTATGATCAGCGACATCGAAGGCCTTAGAGAGGTCGCAAAAAATCACTGCGACTTGTTGCTTACTCTCGCGAGCCTCGAGTATTCGTCGAATCACTTCCCCAGCCAATGAGGTGGTTGATCGGCCGCTTCGGTATGCATACTGCCTATCACTTAGGGATCGACTTGCTACCAGGAACTCGGTAAGTCGACTACTTATGCCGTGCTCGAAAATTTTGGCTATGGCTGGTATTATAGAAACCGGTCTGTAGCTATTTATGTCTTCTTGCTTACCTTTTCCTTTGTACAAAGGAGACACTTTTACTTGTTTTAAGGCTTGAGGATATTTACCTTCTCTACAGCAGACGTTATATAAACACGAAAGAAAGTGTGCTAATGGTCCAGCTGCAGCGTAAACCACTGCGATCGATATATCATACGCATCTTTTGATTTTTTATGGGCTACGCCAGTCGATATAATTCTGAAAACTTCGAATGCATTAAATGGTCTTATCCTGAGGGCACAATCCGCCGGCAGCCTTGCCGCCTCTAGCGCATGCATAGCTGCTGCTACGTCTGCGGGGGGCGCGCCAACCGTCGCCGCTGCGCCCACAAAATGCTCATTCACAGCATCAACGGTATCCTCTCTACTGGGAAAACTCGACCCATCCGGTCTCGTCAGCAATTCAGTATAGTCACGGTGTCTCTTTGTTCTACCAGATTCCGCATTAACCACTTCCCACATTGATTTAGTTACATTATTAGAATTATTTATTATATGGCAGTAATAATTGCCTCTTTCGTACATTAGTAGGTCATCATATTTAATTAGGTATTCATTAATTTTTGATAACAAATTTGAATCATATGGAAATTTTAACTTCATTTCTTGCATGTCAAATAATAATGAATTTAAATTTATAATCTTGTCAGTCACCCACGTTACCCTTTTATTTTTTACATGTACACGTTTTAATGGAAAGCAATCGTCAATCTTAGATTTTATAATATTCACCACTACTTTTGCTAATCGGTCCGGTGAATGTGAGTGCTGTCGCTCAATTTCCTTCCAATCCACGCTATCGAGTGCCGCAACAAAGTTGCACTTATTTGTATGGCTATAGGAGCTGGTGACGCGTGCGGGCGCAGGCCCCGGGCCCACTGCGCACGGGATGTTAGCGCGCACCGCGTAGTGGTCACTCAGGTAAGTGTGCACGGGTGCCGCGCTCGCCGACCGCGACCGTGCCGACTCACAGTTGACGTAAACATGATCGATGCTAGTGCACGTGGAGTCGGTCACTCTAGTGGGGAAATCTACAATGTTACATAAATTATTAAAAGATAACAAGTCATTCATTTTCTTTAAGTCACTATTAATTGAGCTAATACTATTAATATTAAGGTCACCCAGAATTACGAACTCGCTCCCAGAATCGGTTAACTTGTTGAGCAGACATTCGAGAATAGGAAAATACAATGATGTACATGTCAAATTAGATCTATATATGCATATCACAATAAGTTTCTTATCAATAAGTTCTATAGCGGCTATTTCGCATACTTGCTCCACCGAAAGCTGCGTGTAGGTGTCTAAATTTTTAAATTTTGTGTTATTACATACGTAAATGCAGGACCCTCCATGGGCCACTGCTTTTCGACAATAGTAAGATGCTAGTACAAAATTATTTATATGAATCGACTTTAACTCATGGTCTTTTAACCAATGCTCAGTTATGCACAGTACACTACATTTTAAATTACACTGTAACAGTACTTCTAATTGCCTAGTCTTATTTTTTAGCGATGCGATATTTTGGTGGCACACACTTACGCAGCAGGTTTCATTAGAACCACTCACGGCTGTTGTCATCGTAGTCGGTGCTCGCGTACATTGAGGAGTAGATGCATGAAGCGGTGAGTCACGCACCCGAGTCGCCGCCGATGTACTCGTTCCCGTTTTTAATTCTTTGTAGGCTCCAAGTACGTGCGCTTGCGAAAAAACCAATTTGCAAAGCGTATGCCTTGGGGCCATGCAGCTGGCGTTGCAATTTGAGCGTACATACTTTCCGGCATGCCAATTATGAACGATGCGTGCATGTCAGATTTTATTTGTCGTTTCTCTACGAAATAATTTGACTTTATGATCGAGTTCAGGAAATCTTTAATTTGATCTGTAGTGGTATCAACTTTGAATTGCCATGCTTGAATATAGCTCATTCTTTCTACAGCTTGTAGTCCATGGTTGTCTTTTTTAACACCTATAATGACAGGTTGTACTTGCTTCTTACTCTGGCGACGTCGACCAGCCATTTGCCATGGTGCCTTGGAGCCATTGTCTTCTAAATCTTCGACAGGAATTTCTGCCTGTTTCATGGCCCGCTCTGACGTATTCTCGGCTGGTGGTTGTGGTTGCACGTCGGGTGAGAATGTCACAGTATCACAGGTCGTCTCGCTCTCACCTCCAGCGTTAGCCGTATTAGTCGTAGGCGTTCTCGCTCTAATAGACCTCTTTGTAGCGGCGCCGGTCAAGTCAGCTATCGCAGCGACTGCAGTCACCAAGGCAAGGGACGGATTGGTACACGCTCAATAACTAAAATGGAAGTGAGCTGGACATGTGGCGCGCCTACGAGATCAGAGATGGACCAAAAGGGTGACCACATGGGCAGGTCCGCAGGGCAAAAGAAGGAGAGGCAGACCTGTAGCCAATTGGGAAGATGAGCCCAAAATGAAGATGAAGAAGAAGCAGGAGAAGAAGAACAAGAAGAAGATCAAGAAGAAGAACAAGAAGAAGAACAAGAATTTGAAACTTACGAATAAGACGAATAAACTTCAACACTTTTTTTTTCATTTACATCGCTTTTATCTTTCCCAATCTTTGAAAATTTCCGTTATTTTGCAATAGTTTTACATTAAACAGGATAACAACTTTTATAACTTTTAGAATCGTTATATCTCAGAAACGGTGGCTCGTAAGAAAAAAAGTATTGATACTTTTTTTATAGATAATTTTCCTTGAATTAAATGTTTTCCTTACAGGGGAATGATGGGGAACTTCTAGACATTGTTTGTAATTATGTTTTGAACAACTTCACAAAAATTCAGCTTGTTGGGACTTTATGTAACTTCACTCTCATTTTTTGGTCTAAATTGACCGGACTATAGTGTCTTTGAATAAGCGCGCGGCGTGCATCGCAATCGCAATGCATTCGCATCATGAAATGTCTGTCCGTCTCTCTCGCGCGCGGTCAAGTTTGAGTATGAAGGAGGCAGTTATTGTTTTGCTTTTACTATTGCTCATAAATATAGAGAGGTGAATTTTGCTTTCGTCAGTTAGATTTGTCTGACTGATTAGAAGTAATAATGTAATAAAACATACTGTATCGTGAAATTGCATATGTGTGAGTACTGTGAACGTGCCAGCATTCGTTAACCAACCAGGTTATGTGTTCCAATGAACTTTCAGTGGGGTCAAAATTGTGACATTTCGCAATAATGACTACATTATTTCGCTATTGTTTTAGTAGAGAAGCGCTCGTGGTGTAGCATGATTAGCCGTTCTTAATCGATCGGCAAAGTTAAGCTACGCCTGTCGTGATCGGTACCTGGATGGGTGACCGCCTAGTGGTATTTCAAATCGAGCGTTTCCGTGCTTCGGAAGGCAAGTAAAGCTGTTGGTCCCGGTTGTGATAGTCGTTAAGCTAGTTGGATGCCTCCTAGGCGGCTTGAAAAAATCCAACAGTAGGTTGACCACTAGCCTACCTCCACCGATCCGCAGTGGGCACGCGTGGTGGAGTATTGCCCATTCCCTTTCACCTTCATTTGTGAAAGGAGGCCTGTGCTCAGCAGTGGGACATTATACGCTGATGATGATGATGTGTTAGTAGACTACCAAATCTGTAAAATATCACAATTTTGACACCACAGAAAGTTCATTGGAACACAACTGTAATAGCAGACTTGGTCCCTGTGCGGATCAATTGTAAAATCAAGTTCCGAACCCGTAGTAAAGTCAACAATGGCCCTGATTCTGTTGTTCACAACTAAACTAATTTTAATGTCACTATGTCTCTTTCTAACAAAGAACATAAGAAAAGGATGTAAGAAATTTAGTCCTGTCAAATTAGTCCAATGCTTGTTTTCAATATAATTTTAGTCGCCATCTATCGTGGTTACGCCTAAATAAGACGGCAAAGATTAATTTGACAACTTAAATTATGTTCTATCCTTTTTCAATCATGTTCGTAAGAAAGAGATGAGATGTGACTAAAATTAGTTTAGTGCGATTTACAACAGAATCGGCACCAATAACGTTTATAGTGCATGAATGAAGTGGTTTTTGAGTTTCAATTGATTATACAGGGTGTTGTTTTGGTCGGCGACAAGCGACCCAGGAGCGGTAGTACAAAATATATATTCCCCAAAAATGGACTTAATTCCATTAAATACTGTAAATATGTTGAGAAATACCTTATTCAATTTGAAATAAAATTACTGCAAAGTATGGTTACTAGGCACGTGCACAGACTAGAGCTATGCGCAAGCCGCCATCGCCCCACCCCTTTACTCCCTCGTACTCCCGTTGAGTATTATGTCTACACTTTAGCTTATTACATGATTTTCAATTTTTTTTTTTGTATTTTTATTATTAAAAAAAATAAAGTATTTTTTTTACATTTTTTTTAGTACCAGTATCATTTGTATTATCGATCCTGAGTCGCTCGTCGCTGACCAAAACAACGACCTGTATAACGTTGTTTTATTCTACCATATTTTATTTTATTTGCATCGAAACATGCCCGTAAAAGTGCAGGCAAACTTCTGAATAAAACCGGTTTTAAACATATATTTTAAAAGCCGGTTTGGTAGTTTTAGACCTAAAGCGGCTTTAGTCTGGCCGTTTCGAAAGTTTAAGAGGGTGTATCCATAAACAACGGCACGACATTCGCGTATTTTAAGGACAAAATAAGATTACTGTGTAGATCCATACTTAATATATCTAAGCCGCTGAGGCTATCGCGATGAAATTTGGCATGCAGATAGCCTATGGTATGAAGAAGGACATAGGATACTTTTATCCCAGGAATACAGGTTAAACCGTGCGGGACAGCTAGGTACAGTATTACCCAACTTATATGGCGCGTCGTGAATCTTCGTTCGCACAGAAAAGAAAGTATGGCTCCGAAGATTAACGAAAGAATGCTTAAAACTTATAATCAACCTTAGATCACTACTATAAGGTTCATAATACACTGCAGCTTTTAGTTCCGTCTCACTCGCAAGTTACGGCCCTCCGCACGGCGCGCGCTAACATGGCGGCAGCTGCCGACCAATAGCGTTTGAGTACTACTGTAGCTAAGTTTGCCCGTCAATATATTTTAGCTATGGGATTTCTAGCATGAGATTTTTCAAGAAAAAAATAGCAAAGAACATTTCTACAATCAAAAGAGTCGACACAAATCACATCCTATAGAATTGTTTACTTTTTTCCGATAGTTTTCTATTTGTTTCCATGCATTGTTATAAGTTGCAGACAAAAATAAAATCTGTTCTATCGCAAAGCTTGTAGTTTGGGAATCGCTGACTTTGACACAATACTCTTCCGTTTCCGTTGCCGGCGCGTAGTGATGGGAAATGTCGATAATATAATTGTTTTTTTCATGAATAAGTCGTTAAATAAGCATACGGCCTGATGGTAAGCGGTTACCGTAGCCATATGGGACCCTTCCCCCGTTGAGCTCTGGCGACTTTACTCACGCGCAGGAACAATATAAAGTTATTTGATAAAAATTTGATTGGGATATATTTAATTGATTTGGTGCACCCTATATACTTACGCGAGTTTGCTGCACAGAGAAATGTGAAAAACGGACTTTTTGGCGGGAACTTGCAGAGTGATGTTGCTTTTTCATGTTTATTTTCATAAATTCGTGTATTATGAGTTTTATTGCATATAATCGGTGATATTTTATCCAATAAAGATCAATACATGTGCACCAGTGAAGTGAAATGAAATGAATGTGTATTGTGGCTTTTCAAGTTGCCTTAAGAAGTCCGTGAAAAGTGTTAGTACAATGACCACCATTGTACTAAAACATGACTATTATGGACGGTGACTGACTGAGGACTATGTGAAAGTGATTCATTGTGACTAGAACTTATAATATTACTTGAAATTGGCAAAATACACAAGCCGTGTGACGCCATTGAAGAAAAAAAAAATGTGTAAAACGTAAGGTGGTTTGCAAAAATACTTCAAACTAACATAGTTCGAGGTAATTTTTGTAAACTACCTACATTTATATAATTTAATATTTATTAATTACTTTTTGTTAATAATAATAATCAATAATAATCATTTATTTAGACAGAAAGCAAAACATAAAATTAGTGAGCCCTGCAGCCCACACTAGGACAACCTGTGTTGTGGGATACAGTACAGTAAACAATTTAAACAGATAGGATGACAAAGTTTTAAAGTAATAAAAAGGAACAAAAAAGATTAGCTTAAGAGTGCGTACCAAGCCAGAAAAATATGGCAATGTCAGATGAAACAAACTTATGTCTAATCTTCGCGTGGAGATGAGATGGAGATAGCGTGTTCCGCGGAACAAAAATGAACTAAGCGCTTTTAATCTAAATAACTCGTAAAGTATAGAATATTAAAAAAAATCGTTAGTAGCAGCCCTAGGTCATATGTTAGTGATATTATTTATCGAATTTTTGTCTTAATTACATACACCATGAACGAATAAAACCGAAAATTCATTATTATTAGAAGTAGTTTTATGATTTTTTTCTATCGAGGAAATTTCCTTCCATTATGTTTTTGCTCAAACAGAACCCTCGCGTATATAATGAACATACCAATATAAAAATATTTTTTCATTTAAATACTATTCACTTGGGTAAATTTCAATTCTAAGATTGTTATTTTGCTTTATACGCACTCTTAAGAGGGTTAGTTACAAATTCTTAATGGTATGTTATTATTGAAGGGTGTAAGTGTGTGTGTTTGCGACAATGAGTGAGAAGTACATTACAAAGATGAGATAGAAACATAAATAATAATAAAGATATTACAAAAATAATTCATAATATGCTGATATTGAAAGTACTATAAATACACATATTAGTTCATTTATTTCATTTTCATTTTTTGTATAACTATTTGAGGTATTGCAACTCCCAAATAAACCAGCACTGGTTTAACGGGGTGAATAAACAATCTGTATATTTTACTTGAACAAATAAATAGAAAAAAAATTAGTGTGGTATCACAGATTACTGTAACGATACCTCTGTGGCGGTATTCCGTAAGGAGATACCAAAGATTTTCATACGGCATCGTGCCTCAACCCAGATGGATAGTCCGCCTTACTAAAGCATGACATTTAATATCACTCCGCTTGAGGGGCTCCTGAGCAAATCGCTCTCAGTTCGTACTACGCACGGCTGTCATCGCGTCATACTCGCTGTACTGATTAAATAAAAAATGTCAACTTGCGTATTAAAATACGGTCACAACACAAAAACCAAGGAAAAACTAAAAAGCTAACCTTCCATGTGTAAGTATTGCGATTTCGTCACTTTTAATTACCTAAACGTATTACTTTTAAATACTGTCAATTATGGCTTGTTTATTTCGTGTTCCCATAGAGGCGACTATCCTTCTGGACGTTTTAAATTCTTTGGGAGATACGTCCCTAGTCGAGTTGCTCTTTGAGCGAATAAACGTTAACTCTTGGCCGTTTTTTAATATTTGTTGCTATAGCGGCATGGTTCGACAGCTGCACTTGAGAGCCAGTTCCTTCTAGGCTTTGTGTGTGCACCACCTTCGGACACATCACCATGGTGAAACAGTAAAAAGAAAACATCTACCTCTGGATAATTTTATCAGGTACATACTGACGGGCCAGTTGGCGCGGTTGGTTAAGACTCTGGTTAAGATTTCATTATCGCGGGTTCGATTCCCACACAGGACATGCATTTGTGTGCATGAACATGTCTCTGTATGTCCTAAGTCTGAGTATAATTATGTATATTAAGGCGGCCCTCTGTGGCCGGCGCAACTTCAACGCGAGCATAGTCTAAAAGCTTGTTGTTTCATCCAACGTAATGTTTGACTGCGAATAAAGAGAGATAGCATTAGAGCCGTCGGGTATCAGTCGGTAAATTCCGCTGATCACTCGCGGCCGCTTCACTAGGTCGTCATTCATGATTTCGCATTCATAAAACTTGTTCCAGGAGTATACTTCTTGTGAAAAAACCTTACAAGTTTGTGAAAAAAAAGTTAGTTATTTAGAATCTCCAATACATTTGCAAGCCTGGTATCTAAATGTTTTCTTTACTTTTACAATTTATAGGTACATTAGATATGGCCAAAGTTCAGGCAAAAACGGTGATTTTCGGAGGCTTTGACTGAATTTGTTTCACACTTTTTTTTAATTACGCCGAGATACAAGGCTAGATATAGTGCACAAGATTCTAATTTGTTCAAAAATGAAAATGTTTAACAACGCCATAATAAGTACAGAGGTTTGGTATGAAAAGTATGACGAATTGAGTCCTCTTAAATGTATTTACAAATAAAAAGTAGTATTTGTATTATATCAGTTGTCTGGTTTCCATAGTACAAGCTCTGCTTAGTTTGGGATCAGATGACCGTGTGTGAGGAATGTCCCGGGATATTTATTATTATTACTTTAAAGAATAAAAGACAGGAAATAACGCTGGTGGCGCTGCCATGTCAGCAAAGAACCTCAAACGGCGCAAATATAGTAACATAGATACGAACTACATATTTGAGCCGTTTGGGGTTGAAACTCTGGGTCCGTGGGGGCCGAGCGGTCACCAACTTTATCGCAAAATAATAAAACGCCTGGTCAAAGCATCTCGTGTCCAGAGGGCCAACCACAAGCTCTACTTATCCCTTTCCCGCCTTACGGTACTTAGAAGTACCTCAACATTTTTCGTCTAATAACTTAGGTACGAAAACACTTTATGTTAACCACAACTGACGATCCTTTAGAGTACCGTTTCCGTAAGCCAATCACAACGCGTTATTTGAATTACCGCGTTATGTTGCCGAATAATTAGAAGAGTGAGTTACATGTACCTGTCGAACATTTTATCACTTCACTGTGCAGTGTAATTGTTTTTTTTTTATAAATAGAATATCATAGGTAAGTGCTATTTTTTTTACAATTTACGTTCTTTATATCTTTGACAACATTTCTAAAAGCTGGTATAATGTATTATTACTTTATTTTATTTGAATATTTGATAAAAACTGATGTGGACTTAGAAGTACCGTCAGGTGATTGTAGTCCCAAAAATTATGTGTTTTTATGATACACATACTCGATGAAGTGGGTATTTTGTTTTACCATAAACGAATGTTTTTTCAATTTTTATTATTGTTTTGACCTATTTTCTTATTTTTTCAGTCATTGAGATGGACATTACAAACAATAGTGCTCTGATTGAAGCCCTGTTATTAGAAGAGATTCTGGACTGCGACGAAGATTATGATGCAGGTGTGTCCGATGATGAAGTGGAAAATCTTCAACTACCATCACCAAGAGGCTTCGATAAGGTTTTCGAAAGAGCTCTAGACAGTGTTTTTGCCAAAGTTCCGCCATCGTCGCCGTCAAATGAAGATGTAATGGAGTGACCTATAAACCAGGTACCCACATCTCCAATACCCGGACCTAGCGTTCAGACTGATCTACCATCTGCAAATACGTCTTCACACCGAACTAACCAGCGATTACCCGAACCAAACCGTAAATGGAAAAGAGGGTACTAGATACAATTTTACCGGAATACATTGCAGATACTGAAGTAGTAGAAGACTGTTTTGCTCACTGTACCACACCGACTGATATATTTTTAGTATTGATTGGAGATATTATTGACAATATTGTGTAAAAAAGTAACCATTATGCTACTCAGAAAGGCAAGGTATTGAACCTGAAAAAGGAGGAACTCCTAACATTTATAGGTATGAATTTTTTTATGGGTTACGTAGATACAGCCGATCGTTTGAGAGCCCTTTACTGTATAGATCGCAAATCTCCAAAATGGTGGCACAGGTTGTTTTGGGGTCTTCTGGACATCGCATTTGTCAATTCTTATGTCATTCATGGACTTATAATGGAACAGACTACCGTAAAAGATTTTCGAGGCTCTGTTACTCAAGGCTGAAAGATGCTAGTCAGAAAAGAAAGACTTCTACTGATAATACTGCGAAATTCGGCCCTTCCAAAAGGCGCAAATCTGACTATTCCACTATGAAAAACATACGCATGAGTAACAGAGGCATCCATTGGCCTAAGTTCGTAGAGAACAGGGGAAGGTGTGAGGTTTGTAGTTTGAAGAAGATTCAGTCGAAACCTTATAATAAATGTTCGCATTGCAACGTGTTTTTTTGTGTAAATGAAAAGAAAAATTGTTTTGTTGAATACCACGAGGTGAATCTGTAATTAAAAACCTATTAGTTTAATTATTAATGAGTCATGATTGGATCTATTACTGTTATTGTTTCTATCAAAGTTTCTAACATTGTGATGACACGAAGTTCCTGACGGTACTTTAAAGTCTAGGTCTTGGAAATAGTACTTCTAGGTATAATAAAAATCTAAAAAAAATCTGTGCGTTTCCTTTTACCTACCTTATTATAATAATAAAGTTAAAAAGCGGAAATTCGTTAAAAAGCACTACCCCGGGGGGAAAGGGTTATTATTATAAGCATATTTGACTTTTGCCCTCTTTGACATCCGGCGTCAAAACAGGACAAAAGACAAATACGGTTATTTTAACCTTGTTTTAAGAGCTAGCCCCCTGAATGCCAATGAATTCTAAGAACGTTGCCCTCTGACAACGATTTTTTCATTTAGTTTATTTCTTTTCATTCATGTAGCTTGTATTTTTGATTGATTAAATAAAGAACAAAACATTTATTCCATTAATCATTTAATTCTCTTTATATTTGTTTTATAAGCTCTAAAATTTCAATGAATTGCCTGCTTCTTTATAGTGGACGTTTAGAGCAGTGACCGCCCACTCAAGCCTTAAAATATGGTGCAAAGTGTAAGCTGAGAGAGAGAGCGGATAGTTTGAAGAGCGAAAAAGTTTAATGTGGACTGTTTTTTTTACATGTGTGGACTGTATTTTACAATAAAAAAGAAAACATTGTTGTTTGTCTCTTACACGTTTTGGCTTTCAGTTATTCATAATTGGAGCACATCTATTATTTTCTATTTCAAAATCAAAATCAAAAAGTCATTTATTCAGTTTAGGCCCTAGTAAGGCACTTACTTATGAACGTTACATTGGTACATACAGTTGAATTTACCACCGGTTCGGAATACACTTAAACTGAGAAGACTCCGACAAGAAACTCAGCAAGGTTTTTTTTGTGGAAGATCTTTTAATATTACAGCTTTTTTTTTCCAAATACTTATACAATATATACATTATTATTTTATGCTTATTCGTACAATGAGGAGTTTTCCTATGATACTTCTATAGTCAAAATAACTGTCAAATCGTGTATTTAAGGTTCAAATTGGTTCGAAATATCAACAGTTTGACAGGTATTACGATCATAGAGGTATCATAAGAAAACTCCTCATTGTCACTTAGCCAGGGGGATGCAAGTGCAGAGAGAAGCTAGTACAACCATATATTCTTGTCTTCCACGTAATGAGCCACCTTATAGTAGGCTTTGTCAATTTAAAACTACTGCTAGCATATGTAAGCAGCTCTTATTGTTAATTATTAACTTGAGTTATTGCTACGTGTGGAGGGCCTATGAGTTACAAAATGCATCGAATAATTAACCCATAGAAGCGCAATGACGTTCATTTCGTTTGAAATCTATTCCGCCAATCTCCACCACCGATATGTTTTGCATTGATTTCATTGTAAGCTCGTTATAACGTCCACACTTGACATCGCGAGCACCGAACGAATTCTGTTATTTTGTGGCTAGGCTAGTGCTTGGTTCGCGTAACATGGACGCAGTATTATAAATCGGTGTAAAAGCACTTACTAGTTGCGGAATAGGATTGCTCGTTATAACTACTCTCAAGGGATTATCTTCAATGACGAAATGCTACAAATATTATACTTATTACTTATAAACCATAATTACCCAGTAATATGTCTAAAAACGCATACTCTTTTCACTTGCACCAACAGCATGCAAGAGCCTGAAAAATTTCAAGCATAATTTGCTTTCAGATGGTCATACAAATTTTATGTCCTATTGTGTTTTAGAGGTCCGGAAAAGTCCGGAATTCTACGTACCACTATTAAGATTCTTGTTCCTTTTGCCGCCGATTTACCGGCAGCCATATTGGATGCAGTTTGTTTAAAAGGAGGTACAGTCACAGAGAAAAGAATTAAATCTCTTTTCCGTGGGTACAGTAGTACCCAACTGATATGGCTTACCGATGTACCTGCGCAGAAGATACATTTTCAAAGCGCGGGAACCGCTATTGGTCGGCAGCTGCCGCCATGTTAGCGTGCGGAGGGGCGTGACTTGCGAGTGAGACGGAACTAACAGCTGCAGTGTATTATGAACCTTATAGTAGTGATCTAAGGTTGATTGTAAGTTTTAAGCATTCTTTCGTTAATCTTCGGGGCCATACTTTCTTTTCTGTGCGAACGAAGATTCACGACGCGCCTTATCATTTGGGTAATACTATAATAGGGTCCTGTTTGGCACCCTTCGGTATCATATTTGCTTCATGTTCGGTAATAACAGTAACACGTGTGTATGTTTGTAGGTACATAGGCAAAGTGCAGAACAGAGACGGTTCCTGCGGTAATCGAGCGGTGCGGGATGATGAGTTTTCATTACGTCAAATGACAAAGAAATAAAATGAACTCAATTGTATAGCGAGACAGTTCTGATACATCACATATCACCCCTCCCGCACCGCATCACTACCGCAGGATTCAGAGGGCGAACCACAAGCTCTTAAAACAATATTATTATAACCTTATTTGACTTTTGTCTTTCTTTGACATCCGGCGTCAAAACGGGACAAAAGACAAATAAGGTTATTTTAACCTTGTTTTAAGAGCTTGTGGTAGGCCCCCTGGAGTTCTCATTTGAAAATGTCAGCCGTAAAACGTCAAAATTGTGGGCAATAGTGTCGATGTTGCGATGGTGGCGCCCCCTCAGGTTGGTTGAACTTTTTCCACACTCATATAGAAGGTACCTACTACGGCCGTTTGCCCTCCCTCTGGTTTTAATACTACTTTTTAACCGACTTCAAAAAAAGGAGGAGGTTCTCAATTCGAATGTATTTTTTTTTTTATTTTTTTTTTTTTATGTTTGTTACCTCATAACTCCGTCATTTATTAACCGATTTGGAAAATTCTTTTTTTATTTGAAAGGGTACGCTTCCCGTTTGGTCCCATTGTCATCAGATCAGGATTTGATTACTTCTTAGTGCACTTTGAAGTCGGTTTAAGGTTTTTGTAAAACAGTCCAATTATTCTATTCTGTTTTTAAGGTTACTCAACATGAGGCGGAAAATTTGATTTTTTTCAAGTTTTTATTGACTTTTACCTTCGTAGAACAATATGGCTAAATAATTCAGTAATTAGCGACCGAAGTAGCTCATTGGCATATGGTAGAATTGCTACTTTTTGTTTATAATGAACTATTTTTGTACATTCAGTAAAATTTACAGTTTTACGGTTTTTAGAGGAAAGTTCAAATATGGCTCGTACAAAAAACATTCATGACGCAATGTGCCAAATAAACTAATAATAATCACTGAAATATTTAGCTATATTTGAAGGTAAAAATTAATTAAAACCTGAAAGAATTCAGACTTCCCGCCTAATGCTGAGCATCCACCTTAAGGCCGGGTCTAAGCTCAAATCTCAAAAATGGGTTTCTTTGTGAGTCGAGTATGACGTAACGCAATGAAATACCTAACACAAAAAAATACTGTGGATAGAAGAGGGTTTTGAGAAAAATGTTAACCGAATAGAATATTAAAAAGTGCTTTGATATTCCCAATAAAAAAATCCTAAGTTACGTCTAAAAAAATCTTTCGCGTCGAAATTCTCCGTATTTTCAGCGATGACAACAATTTTATTTTTAAGAATATATAAGATACAGAATTATATTAGAATGTTAACCGGACACTTATTCAATTGAATGTGTATATTCTGTATAATCTAAAGAAAACCCGTAAATAACAGTCCATTTCATAGAGTCGACACATTTATGATTTAACATTTTCAACCCTATTCCAGTGAAGAGCGAGTCCTGTCAAAATCGTAGTCAGTCCGCGCCTTAATTTCATCAAAAAATTTTGATCATGTTTTTGTTAACATAAAACTATAAATTCATCTATTCATAAAAAAAATAAGTTCTGAAACGGAAATAAATGTTGTAAAATCCGTGACGCTGTCTCCTTCAGTTTTAATTAAAAGTTTTTCATGTCAATGCCTTATAAAAAGACGAGATGGTTCGCATAGTGAGGGGGGGAGTTAAATGAATTGAAAAAAGGCAAAATGACTCGGCTCCAATGTTTCAACAGAGTGAAATATTTTAAAAAACTCCGTAATAAATAAAGTTTTGCGCTAACGGTTTTGAATTAAAAGTAATGCCGTATTTTGTAAGATCAACGCCATTTTTAGAGACTTTGCGTAAGGAAGTATGGATTATCTAGTTTATAATATGTCGTTTTTAGGGTTCCGTAGCCAAATGGCAATAAACGGAACCCTTATGGATTCGTCATGTCTGTTTGTCTGTCTGTTGTCTGTCCGTCCGTATGTGACAGCCACTTTTATCCGAATCTATAAGAACTATCCTGTTGAAACTTGGTAAGTAGATGTATTCTGTGAACCGCATTAAGATTTTCACACAAAATAAGAAAAAAAAAAACAATAAATTTTGGGGGTTCCCCATACTTAGAATTGAAACTCAATTTTTTTTTTCATCAAACCCATACGTGTGGGGTATCTATGGATAGGTCTTCAAAAGTGATATTGAGGTTTCTAATATCATTTTTTTCTAAACTGAATAGTTTGCACGAGAGACACTTCCAAAGTGGTAAAATGTGTCCCCCTGTAACTTCTAAAATAAGAGAATGATAAAACTAAAAAAAATATATGATATACATTACCATGCAAACTTTCATCGAAAATTGGTTTGAACGAGATCTAGTAAGTAGTTTTTTTTAATACGTATAAATCTTAAACCGCAATTTACCTTAATATTTTTTTTTCATAGCAAAGTTGAGTTAGTTAATATTACACGGAACCCTCCGCGTGCGAGTCCGACTCACACTTCGCCGGTTTTTTTTTCACAAAGCATTTTATTTTACGCTGAAATTATCTAAGTACATTTTTTGACGACACGGTCATTATGTCCTTTATTACAACGCCAATAAGACCGACATCCTGAGGAATTTTTAATTAATCTATCTTGAAACGTTTTCTTAATTTGTGTCAGGAACATACGGTAGCGTCACATGAATGAAATTAATTAAATCCCCACTACTTGTCCTCCGCGGTTTCACCCGCGTGTTGGAATTTTCATCCCAGGCAGATTTAGGGTCATCTTACCCCGAGATGTGACGCGAAACGACTTTTTAAGGTTTTTTTCGTGATCGGTACCTGGATGGGTAACCGCCCAGTAATATTTCAAATAAGCGTTGTTGTCAGTGCGATTAGAATGTAAATATTATGTAATGAATCTATGCTTGTTTTGAAAAGAGTAATTGCTGAGTTTATTGCCGGCTCTTCTCAGCAAAGCAACCTTCAGAACCGGTATTAGAGTATTAGAGTCAGACTTTTCATTATTGCCTGCGAAGGTCTATTTGAATAAATTATTTTGAAAAGCGTTTCCGTGCTTCAGAAGGCACGTAAAGCCGTTGGTCCCGGTTATCAATGAATTGTAAACCTTATTTCAATGATCCTAAACTCAATTCTGAAACGTATCAAAATATGCTCTTCTCTCCGAGCCGGTCTGTGTGAACCGACCTTTAGAAATTGGGTCCGGTAGAGCATTCTAAGTACGGAACCACAGAAATAGAATCTAATTTGTGTACGGAACCTTAAGAGGAAATGCTGGTGGCGTTTGTTCCATACAAACGTAATCCTCAGTTTCCTCTCTGGATAATGACACTAGAGCAATGATTATTTTACCATGCAATCTGTAGGTACCACTGTATGTCCCTCGGTTGTGTTTTTCTCCATAAATTAATTATTATAAGAATTAGGAGCCTTCTAAAATCACAAAACCTTACCATTTTTAACGCCCTTATCAGACGTCCAGCGAATAAATGTGACGAATATAAAAAACAAAGGAAAACCGACAGACATAGCCAAAGCCCTTCTTATTATGATTCTTGTTTTTTTTTTTTAAACCGATCCAGTTTTGGAGGAGAAAACTGGGGATTACGAAATAGCGATTTCGTCTCATTTAAATAGGTATAATCGGTCCAAGCTGTAGTTGTCTCTATCGCCGTCGGGCGGGATAGCTCGGGCACAGCGCGACAGCAATAGATATGTTAAAAATCTATTTTTCAAATTTCTTGCAGCCATCCTTTCCTTTTAAAAGGAAAAATATTAACTTTCCAAAACAAGTAAAGCCGTAGCAAAAGCTTAATAACAATTACACTGCATACATTGACTAATGACGTCCCCCGAGGCCACTCGTGACCCGCAAGCTGGCTGCGATCCGTCACTGTCTCGTGGCACCCACAAAAACCAGAATGCAGTCAGTGTGATGTGGCTGTTCTGTTACTACACTCGACTTAATAATGTTACTGCTAATGGGACTCGTTATTTTGGCCTTTGTTGCATTTCATATTACATCTACAATATTAAAGCGGCCCTCTGTGGCCGGCGCAACTTAAACGCAAGCATAGTCTAAAAGCTTGTTGTTTCATCCAACGTAATGTTTGACTGCGAAAAAAGAGAGACAGCATCAGAGCCGTCGATTATCAGTCGGTAAATTCCGCTGATCACTCGCGGCCGCTTCGCTAGGTCGTCATTCATGATTTCGCATATCATAAAACTTGTTCCAAGCGTATACTTCTTGTGAAAAAATCTTACAAGTTTGTGAAAAAAAAGTTAGTTATTTAGAATCTCCAATACATTTGCAAGCCGTATCTAAATGTTTTCATTACTTTTACAATTTATAGGTACATTAGATATGACAAAAACGCTGTTTTTCGGAAGCTTTTACTGAATTTGTTTCACACTTTTTTTTAATTTCGCCTAGATACACTTTCGGCTAGATATAGTGCACAAGATACTAATTTATTCAAAACATCTAACGAAAAATATTTAATCGCCTGCCTCGCGGTTAAAAATATAACAATGACATCAATTGTTATAATAGGACGCGCGTCCCTCGCGAGTTCATGGGTTAACAACGCCATAATAAGTACAGAGGTTTTGTATGAAAAATATGACGAATTGAGTGCTCTTAAGGCATGTATTTGATGCCTTAGGCTTCGTTTGGGACATATTCCATCCAATAAATTTGGTTTTTAAAGGGATAGGAGCCGTCTCCAAATTGTTTGTTATGTGGTCGATTAGATGACGTTTACCACATATTGATGGAGTGTGTTCGGGGCGAGGCTTTGAGAGTTGCTCTTGGTCCTACACTAATGCAAATTGGAGGATGTAATCTGGCTTTACCGTTTTCGGATAAAGCCAGAATACTTTACAAAATTGTGAATATTAATCGAAGCTCTAGATCTGATCCCAATACTACTTAAACTGACTATAATTATATGTACTTATTGATTTTGATTTCATAGGATGACATAATCGTATATACGATTAAACCCTTAAATAAAGAAAAAACAAAACTATTAATTCTCTCTATTCCAACACAATAAATCAAAACTAGAACCAAAAATACTGAATTGCACACTAAATACGTACACTATATAAATCAAACTGAGTATTAGTTTTATGGTTTATGCAAAACTGTTTGAACTGAATGATCATCTAGCGCGATATTGTCACAGTTCTAACCTAACCAACTGTATTTGGAGTGCCCCGAGTCGGTTCTGGGTGATAGAACATGTTTTGATGAATAGGTAGTTTAATTGTACAACAGACTTTTCTGATATGCAATAAGTAAATTAGAGGAGTCTTAAGTTTGCGTAACTTTTAAACACAGGTGCAATTAAAAATATCCCTAATATGAATATGTGAACAGAAATCGAAATCGAACCAATATGAAGTGTTCGCTTTACATGCTATTTTACTTTAATTATTTCATATCGTCAAATTTATAATAAGATTATTTAAAAATAAATATCCTTGCTGATTTTCTTGCACGTTTTTTCAGTTCACGTGTATTACGAACCGTTGGTAAAATCAATTGTAACGTTACGTAAGTGCCTTATAATAGCGTCAGCGACTGCCAAGCGATACAAACACCATGATTAAGGTTCTGTGGTATCAGGATTCGGTGGGCGTAGTGCAGGCAATGAAACAACGTAATACTATCGCTTCGGAAAACTCCCATATGAGGAGAAGAAGCGACGCAACAAACTCCTCATGGGCCCCGATAGGTTTACTGTTATAATATTACAATTAATTAGGTAATCACTTCACTTCACAATCTTAGTCTTAACTTATAATAAGTTACAGAACCGGGTAAAACAATGATCGTACTGATCTGTGTCTAGCTCGAGAGCTTGTGAAAAACTAACTCCTACAAATACAAATACCCTCACTTTTATATGCTTTGCTATTTGCGTTATGGTCAGTGTTGCCACATCACTCAATCCTTCTACCATAATAATATGATCCAACCAATATGAATAAATATCTAGTAAATATCTAACACTTATTAGGGCCTATATTGAATAAACAATTTTTTTAGGTATATGAATTTTGAATTAGCATATTGCGCGCATGGAGGAGTGTGAAATACGGCATTTTTTTATGGAGGTGTGCAAAAAATTATAGCTCAGCAAATGAACCAATACATTCGCGAATCACTGAAATATCTAGCCATATTGTTCTACGAAGGTAAAAATCTATGAAAACTTGAAAAAATCCAAATTTCCTGCCTCATGCTGAGCATCCAACATAATTTATTTATATTTATGAATTACGGTAGAATTTGGATCACTGAGCCACCACTAAAAACTATTACAACCGTTCATACTACATATTATAATAGTACAACGATATACAGGTTGTTGTTTTGGTCAGCGACGAGCGACTCAGGGTCGATAATACAAATGATACTGGTGCTAAAAAAATATAAAAAAATACTTTATTTTTTTTAAATAATAAAAATAAAATAAAAAAATTGGAAAATCATGTAATAAGCTAAAGTGTAGACGTAATACTCAACGGGAGTGCGAGGGTGTAAAGGGGTGGGGCGATGGCGGCTTGCGCCTAGCTCTAGTCTGTGCACGTGCCGAGTGACCATACTTTGCGGTAATTTTATTTCAAATTGAATAAGGTATTTCTCAACGCATTTACAGTATTTAATGGAATTAAGTCCATTTTTGGGAAAGATATTTTTGTACCACTCCTGGGTCGCTTATCGCCGAACAAAACAACACCCTGTATATAGTACGATATCTATATCAGTAATAAATATTTATACTCAGACACAGAACTAGTAGGTATTCTTGGAAGTCGAACCCATGAGACTCATGGGAGACGATTTTGTATAATTATTTAATGTTGGTTCCCCATAGGGTGTAAAATTGTTTGAAAACTCATCAGAACATTTTAATACGCTGTTAATGATTGTTATAAACTTCGCGACAAATTATAAAGTTGAGTTTTAAAACGAAATATTAATCTGTTTTGGCTTGATAAACAAGTATTTAATGATTTAACATAAAACGTATTTAACTTAATTTGTAAAAATACATTTTCTTTTAAAAATGTTTGCTTTTTTTACATATTTTAACTGTGACGCCCATTGAATAAATTCAATGGTGACGCCCTTGGGAAGTTGCCATATTTTTGCGACGCCCTGGCCTTCTTGCCATACTTACTAGTTGTAGTTCTAGCCTAATAACAATTTGTCAGAGAAATTCTAAATATCATCAGCATCGGTTTTCTACAGGATATATTTTGGAGAGTGTGCGCAGGAATTGTTCAACCTTATTCCACCATCCCCATTTTTACACCGAACCACAAAACGCCGGGAAAAGTTTCACCCGTATGTTGTTGACATACCGACAATACGGACACAGCGTTTTGCATCCTCATTTTTAATGCGGACAGCAAGGGAGTAGAACTTGCTTCCGGCGTCTGTGTTTCCTGACGCTTACAATCTAGGTACTTTCAAGGCCAGAGTGAATAGGTTTCTTCTGGGTAAGCGTGTTTCATCTTAGGCTTCGTCATCGCCCCTTATGGGCGGATCAGTGGCCAAACGCAAGCCCATCGAATTAAAAAAAAAAAAACATTTTTGGACAAGAAAAAGCACTGGCCGCACGCTCCCGCCGCATCACATGGCGCATGGCGCTCACTCGACTCGGTCGCATCGACACAGGGAGCCAACCTATTTAGATCGCCTCACGACGCCCCTGGGATAATACCGCGGCACCCCAGGGCGTCGCGACGCACAGTTTGGGAAGCCCTGCCTATATCCAAAGAAGCGTATGACATTCATTTTGTTTGAAATCTATTCCGCCAATTCCGCACCGACAATGCGCTCTAATTGGCTAAGTCGAGGACACACTAAACATTCAGATGCAGTCATTGGTCAGTACTGTTACTTATCAATGCAAAAACACTTACTAGTTGCGGAATTGGATTGTTCGATATTACTACTCTAAAGTGATATTTTATGAAGATGAATTTAAATTTTAATAAGTACACCCCTATATTGTCATTTTTTATGCATATGTGTCTAATATACGTGAAATGTGATTAATCATATTTACGGTATTTGCTGGCAACACAGTATTTGACAGAATTGATGGATTATTTCCATCAGCCATCTTCAAAGTCATCTTTTAAAGTTAGGGTAACGGAAAAACACATAGCTGGTATTCGGTGTTGAATTTGTATTTGCTTTGTTTAAACAAAGTTTATTAAAAAGAAAGTGTTTCTCGTAAAATAAAATTTGTTAAACAAAGCAAATACAAACGTTTCGTTTTAAATGTGTTTTTCAATTTGTATTTGCTTTTTTGGCCTCACTCCCGCGCTCCATCTGCCTTGTTCTGTAATCTATGTGTATTACCATCTTGTTGGCCAGTTGGCGCAGCTGGTTAAGACTCCACCTATCGCGCCGCAGGTTTTGGGTTCGATTTCCGCACAGGACATGCATTTGAGTGCATGAACATGTCTGTATGTCCCGAGTCTAGGTGTAATTTATATTAAAAACAAAAAGTAGTATATGTATATCAGTTATCTGGTTTCCATAGTACAAGCTCAGCTTAGTTCGGGATCAGATGACCGTGTGTGAGGAATGTCCCACGATATTTATTTATTTTATTTGTTACAGATTTTGAAAGGGTCATTCGGTAATAACAACTGGATCCAAACAAGAGGTAAGTTGTAATCAAAGATTTTCATACGGCATCGTGCCTCTACCCAGATGGATAGTCAGCCTTACTAAAGCATGACATTTAATATCACTCCGTTTGAGGGGCTCCTGAGCAAATCGCTCTCAGTTCGTACTGCGCACGGCTGTCATCGCGTCATACTCGCTGTACTGATTAAATAAAAAATGTCAACTGCGTATTTAAATACTGTCACAACACTTATAAAAACCAAGGAAAAACTAAAAAACTAACCTTCCATGTGTAAGTATTGCGATTTAGTCACTTTTAATTACCTAAACTTATTACTTTTAAATACTGTCAATTATGGCTTGTTTATTTCGTGTTCCCATAGAGGCGACTATCCTTCTGGACGTTTTAAATTCTTTGCATAAAATATAGTCTTAATTCTACAATGGTGCCGATTCTGTTGTAAATACTACTAAACTAATTTTAGTCACATCACATCTCTTTCTTACAAACATTATTGAAAAAGGATTGAACATAAGTCTTTGCCGTTTTAATTTGCGGGTACCTGAAGTTACCACCGGTTCGGAAGTCAGCCTTACTGAGAAGAACAGGCAAGAAACTCAGCAGGGTTAATTTTTTTTTATATTTTTTATCACTACAGTCAGTATTATAAATTTTTATATTAGATGTAAAAAAATACGTTATTAATAATCATTTAACTCCTAAACTCGATTGTAATATCAAATCCTACCCTAATCTACCAAATCATAATAAATTACCACAGACAAAATGCATTATGCCAGAGCCATGACCATAAATTCAAATAAAAAAGTATATTTGTCAGAAAAATCAATAAGTATTCTCTATGGATTTGTAATACAACCCTCGGTAAAGGTATTTTTAGGGTTCGATCAAAGAAAATAAATTATTTATTTTAGGGAGGTATCTTTATTGAAAAAGAGTTTTCCTTGTTGCATTCTTTAGGTTTTTTATTGTTATGGAATTGTATTTTATAAAGTAGCTGTCCCCCGCGGTTTCACCCGCGTTCCCGGGATCAAATTCAAATTCAAAAAGCATTTATTCAATATAAGGCACTGATGAGCCCTGTAAGGCACTTATGAACATTAACAAATGGCTCTACACCAGTTCCAAATACAACTTGAACTGAGAAGATCAAAAGTAGCCTATGCACTCAGGGATAATGTAGCTTGCTATTAGTGAAATAATTTTCTGAATCGGATCTGTAGTTCCTGAGATTACATCCAAATTTACCAACTAACTTTAGCTCTTTTTAATATTAGTATAAGGTAGGTATAAGTAATTTAGTATATATATAAGGTCCTTCTAAAGTCTTGGCGGATATTTTGATGGATGAATAGGTAGTAATAAAAAAAAATAGAAAAAATAACCCGTCTGATGGTTAAAGAAAAAAAAAAAAACAAAGTTGAACTTTACGTAAGTACCAAGTATTAATTTATAAATAATGTAGTATTTTCAATATACGGATTATTTTTCTAATATTTTTTTTTATTACTAATTACCTATAATTACTTTCTTTGTTAACATTTTGTAGAGATGACCGATAAATTGTTTACTAATCTTAAAGAAAATCGTTAAAAAGGTCATTAAAAATATTTGAATTTTTTATTAAGAATTTATTATTCATATTACTGACGATGATGAGCCAGGAAATTCATTTTATTTTATTCATACTGCAACCTTATTCAGAATCGGATAATTTTACAACAATTAATCAATTTTATTCATAGTTGAATAGTTTTTACACCATCTCTTGAAATTTTAAATCACAAGTGTCACCGAACTCATGCCATTTGAAAACAATGCTAGTCCCCGAGATTAAAACGTTTAAACCAATAAACTAAGCTTTTATAGTATTCATATTACCATAGCTAATAATTTACTTAGGCGATCCCTCTTTTTTATATCAATCCATTCTAAAGACTTTGATCACTTTGATTACGTTTAAGAGGAAAGGATGGCTGCATGAAATTTGAAAAATAGGTATTTAACAAATCTATTGCTGTCGCGCTGTGGCTGGGATATAAATGTATGAGGGACGATAGAGACAACTGCAGCTTGGATCGATTATACCTATTTAAAATAGACAAAATCGCTATTTCGTAATACTGGATCGTTTTTTTTTATTTTTTCAAGAATATAATAAGAAGGGCTTTGGCTATGTCTGTCGGTTTTCCTTTTATTTTTTATATTCGTCAAATTTGTTGGCTGGACGTCTGATAAGGGCAGTAAAAATGGTCAGTTTTTGATATTTTAGAAGGCTCCTAATTCTTATAATAATTAATTTATGGAGAAAAACACAACCGAGACACATACAGTAGTACCTACAGATTGCATGGTAAAATAATCATAGCTCTAGTGTCATTATCCAGACAGGAAACTGAGGATTACGTTTGTATGGAACAAACGCCATCAGCGTTTCCTCTTAAGTGTAAGTCAAACTCGTATACGGACGGTTCCGTACATTATTAAATAAAACTGACTTCAGAAACACTGTAAATCAATTGTACTGTTCTCTATCCCAAAAAAGGTAAAAAAATACTTAGGAGCATTCGAAACGACGTAAAAAAAATATACGTTAGTTTAAACCATTTCAACCTTCATCCTTCTTCATCATTCTTCGTCATTTCATCCTTATTCTTGCAAATAAATTAATTTCATTTCATTTCAAAAACCTATTCTGAACACTTTGCTTATGTGGGTAATTTGGTTCTTTCAAATTTATTTATTTTAAATTATTATTATATGTTAGTCTTTGGGCTCTACAAATATATAAACTTAATAGATGTACAAAAAAACTAGACGGAGCGTCGCCTTATTTGAAAGTGAAGCCACTTAAGTATGCCAGACCTTCTTGTAAATGTAATTTCCCGCCGACGGGCCAGCCGGCGCCGGCCAATCGTGGGTTCGATTCCCGCACAGGACATACACTTGTGTGCATGAACATGTCTGTATCTGGGTGTAATTATGTATATTAAGTATGTATTTACAAACAAAAAGTAGTATATGTATTATATCAGTTATCTGGTTTCCATAGTACAAGCTCTGCTTAGTTTGGGATCAGATGACCGTGTGTGAGGAATGTCCCAGGATATTTTTTTATTTATTAAATACAAGTCTCACGCCCACATGTTCACCATAGTATGCTGATCGGCTATCATTCAGTGTTTCTCTTCCATATAAGGCTTAAGACCGGCCGCATACTATAAGAAATTTTCTGTCAGAATTTTTCGGACGCCGCTTGCTCATACATTTTTGGACGTCAGACACGTCAGAACTTTCGGATAGTAGGCGGGGTCTAGAACAAAATGTATGGGGAATGTGCCTTCAGAAAATTTCTTATAGTATGCGGCCGGCCTAAAACTTAGAAGTATTTTTTTGACAACCTAAAAGAACAGCAGGTTCCATTTGGACTCACTAGGAGCGGAACCCTAAAAACTATTGCAACAACCGATACTAATAACTTTCACTCTTATAATAATAGTAATAGAGATCAAAATCAAATGCTTTGTTGATTTGTCTATGATATTGCACCCCTAATTTTATCGTGACTCATTCCATTTAGTATCCTATAAAACGCAGTGGAAGCAACACGCATTGTTGATTAAATCAATTCACTTTTCGTAAATAGAAAAACAAGTTTTTCAAAAATCGAATTTGTTTTAACTTTTTAATTTGAGAAGTGATGTGATAGTTTTCAGAGAGTTTTATTTAAAATTTTGTGCATTTAAATACGCAATAAAATATTTGGTGTTTGTGATATTGAACAGATTCTTATTGGATTTTTAATGTCAAGTAAGTTTATTTTATATATTTTAAAATTTATTAAACACTTTTTACTTATAAATATTAAAAATGTGACATTGTTCCTAAATCATTTCAAAAACATAGGCGGATAGTATATTTTCGACTCTGTATCACTCGAACGTAAGTTTGTCGCTATTTGGACCATGCTGTATAGTTTCACTCGCGTTCCCGTGATAAAAAGTAGCCTATAATATTCTGGGATAATGTAGCTTCCTACTAGTGAAAGAATTTTTCGAATCCAACTGGTAGTTCCAGAGATTAGCCCGTTTAAACATACAAAAAAAATCTTCCACTTTATTATAGTAGTATAGATAGGTTCTTATTTGCTGAGTATTAACAGTATAATCGACCCCATAAGTCGAATTAAGTTCTTTATGAAATAAGTAATTTAAAAAAAACACAATTTATCTTCGTATTCATGTTTTTTGTTATTTTTATTATAACAGCATTTTCACATCTTGTAGGGATGTATCGGTTCTCTATCTACTAAACGTTGTATACTTTAATATATATTTACACCCAGACTAGGAAAAAAACAACAAAGTAGTGAATTTACGAGTGCGTATAAAGCAAAATAACAAAAAGAAATTTACCCAAGAAAATAGTATTTATTTAAAAATAATTTTATATGGGTATTAACATTATATACGCGAGGGTTCTATCTGAACAAAAACATAATGGAATGAAAATTCCTCGATGGAAAAAAATCACAAAGCTACCTCTAATAATAAACATACAATTTTTATTCGTTCATGGTGTATCTAATTAAGACAAAAATTCGATAAATAATATCACTAACATATCATCTAAGGCTGCTACTAACGATTTTTTAAAATATTCTATACTTTACAAGTTATTTAGATAAGAAGCGCTAAGTTCATTTTTGTTCCGCAAAACACGCTATCTCCGTCTCATGCCACGCGAAGATCTGACATTGCCATATTTTTCTGGCTTTGTACGCACTCTTAAGCTTGTTTTGAAAAGAGTAATGGGTTAGATGACAAAAAAAATCTATTAGACACATATTTTTTCTTGTGTCAATTAAACAAAATTATACGAAGATATCGTGTGTTGAAGTTCCGCGTGACGTCACGTTAGAGTACACTTTTTACTCTAAAGTGACGTCACGAGCCACTCCAAACTTTGACTCGCTTTAACTTCGTCAATTGTTAAAGATTTGGTAAAGCAAAAAATACGTGTCCAATATTTTTTGATGATCTAACTGACGGACTAATTAGTTTTTTTTAACTAAGCATCATCCCAATTGCTGAGTTTCTTGCCGGCTCTTATTTAAACTAAAAAACTTATGGTGACAAAGCTTATGTCTTCATCTGGCTGACATCCAATCAACTCACTCATAGAATTAAACTATTAACCATGAACACATTGTCCTAACCAAAATTTGGCATCGCTAACATAATACAAGCCAAAAATGAAGCGGGGTCGCGGCCAAAAACGAGTGTTGAATGGAAAGTTTTCAATGAACTATGTTTGACTCTGTAACTTAGTGATGCTTAAGCATTCCTGAGTAACACTTAACTTGAGATTAATGTGCTGGAAGAATTTTAGTATTGGTTAAGTTGGCGTACACTTTTGTCACTACCAAGTGATAATGAAAAGTTTGTTTACATGACTGCCCCTGCGATTAGGGTTACTAGATTCAAATCTAAGATTTCCTGGCAAAATTCATGATTTTCAAGATAAGATAATATTTATTTGTTGCAAAAATAATAGTGACAATTAGTATTAAGCTAAAATTCAAATTGACAATGGTTAAGTAAGTCAAAAGTCAAAGTCCAAGCCATTTATTCAATTTAGGCCCCAGAAGGGCACTTATGAAGGTCACATTTACTGAAGTTACCACCGGTTCGGAACTCGACCTTCAACTGAGAAGAATCCGGCAAGAAACTCAGCAAGGTTAAATTTTTTATATATTTTTTGGCCAATCTGACTATGTTTGGCTTTTTTTTCCAAATAATTAACAATAAAAAAGATATACCTAAGCATAGATACAGACGAAAAAGAACAAGAAAATAAATAAAAAAATAACCTTAAAAAAAAAAGTAAAAATCACTATATCAATATTAATAGTACAGCTGGTACTTAAAATAGGATAACCCTGTGCTATAACCAGCAACCTTCAGTGACACAATTTAATGAGTGATTTGTTGGATATACAGTTCTAGTTGAATTTAAAACAAAAGTACATACAGTGATTATCAAGCAAAATTCCTGACATTTACTGTGATACAATTTTTACACACTCGCTCGTAAACTGGCTCTTATTGCACCGATTTTAGTTTCATAATGCAGCTATTACGCACTAGTGCTTTTTACTTTACATTACCGCACAATTTTTTTGATAGGTATAATCCCGATAATGTTAAGTTTCTACCTCACTGCAAGTGATATGTGTGTAGACCAAGCATTCTTAATTTAAACGGGTAAAACAGTAAGACAGCGCATAGCTGTTATAAAAAAAACTGCGCGCCATTGTTAACTTTCTCATTGTATGGATGATGATTATCACACACATTGAAACCAGAATTGTTTGGAACTGTGCGGGCTAAAAGGAATTTTATTCCGCGGACGCTCAGACTGTGGAATGAGCTCCCCGCCGTGGTTTTCCCAATGGAGTACAGCATAGTGTTCTTCAAAAAGGGTGTGAAGCGGTTTCTTCAGAGTCGGCAACGCGCGAGTGATACCCCTGGTGTTACAAGCGTCCATAGGCTACGGTAACTGCTTACTATCAGGCGGGCCGTATGCTTGTTTGCCACCTTAGTGGTATAAGAAAAAAATACAAGTCTATTTTTTTCCTCGCAAGTGTTGAAAAACGTCGTATGACACGCATTTGTATTGATGATTACACTCTCAGCTTCCTTATCGCGTTCGCCTGCGGCTCAAACGCTTACCGTCTCGTCTGTAATGACCAACTTAGCACACATGTATCGTAATATACACTCCTGAACTTTGACTCGCTTTGTAAATATACACACCGGCACAATTAGCGGAACAGAAAAAAAAGTGAGACTATGAGATAATAACGCATATATTTGACGAAAATGTAATTAGACACAAAATAACAAATTGATTAACATCTTTTCAACGACTTTGAAAAGTCTTCGTTATTTTTTATTGAAAAATAAAGAAATTTGAAATAAGTGAAATTTTTAGATGATTATGAACCATTACAAAAAATAAAAAAAAGTAAGCATTAAATGATTTAACAATAAAATTAAAGCAAAATTAATAACGAGTGTTTCCCTCTCTTGCTCTGATTACGGTTTCCATTCGTCTGGGCATGCTACAGATTATGTTATCGATGATTTCTTGAGGCAACCGCTCCCACTCCTCAAGTAATGCGTTTCCAAGTTCATTCAGGTTGGGGGGTGGCATTCTGGATTTAACCCTTCTTTTTAGCAAGTCCCAGACATGCTCTATCGGATTCATATCGGGGGAATTTGCTGGCCACTGCATCACCGGTATACCTACGTGGCTCAGATATGCCTGTACCGATTGTGCACTATGAGCACGAGCATTATCTTGCATTAGAATAAAGTCGTCACCAATAAATGGGGCAAATGGTACAACAGGTTCTTCTAAAATGTCTCTGATGTATCGATCTGCTGTCATGGTCCCTCCTGTGAATATCACTAACTCCGTGCGAGCTCCCAAACATATCCCTCCCCAAACCATAATCGAGCCGCCACCATAAGCCACTGTGTGTTCAAAATTAGACTGTATGTGGCGTTCTCCTTTGCGTCTCCATATTCGCTGTCTCCCATCGATCTGTTTTAAAAGAACTCTGCACTCATCAGTAAAGAGAACCTGCTGCCATTAGTTCAAATCCCAATGACGATGTTCTCGCGCATAGCTTAATCGGTTTACGCGGTGACGTCTCTCAAGTTTTGGGCCTTTGGCAGGTATATACGACCCTAAACCAACTTCTTCAAATCTCCTGCGAACTGTACGCTCACTTACTCGTACTCCTCGAACGTCTTCCAGTTCATTTCGAGCTTGTACAGCCGTTAATCGCGTATTCCTACGAACTCCAAGTTGTAAAAAACTGTCATCTCGCCTCGATGTACATCTTTTTCTACCTTGACCCCTCCTCCTCACAAGAGAATTAGACGATCTGTACCGCTGGATGCTGCGATGAATCGTTGATACTGGTCAACGAAGCCTTGAGGCAATCGATCTGTAGGTATGGCCATTTCTTCTCATTTCATCAGCCCTAATGATTTCCAGTGATGTTAAGTCAGGCATAATAAAGAGCTTTTAATAAACAAAATTGCCTATAGAATAACAAATTTATAAAAAACAATTAAGTGCAATTTATCAAAAAAATTACAATTACGTAGTTATTACTCGAACAAGTTGACAAAACGTATTGTTCGGGAAAATAAAACAAATGAATGAAAAATGGGTATGTCATCTAATTTTCTATTTTCAAATTTGACAATAAATTAAAAAAATATCATAACTGGCCAGTTCCTCAAGTAAAAGATTTTAAAATCCTGCTTTTTTTGTGTTCCGCTAATTGTGCCGGTGTGTATATAATGATTTGGTAAAACAAAAAATACGTGTCCAATATTTTTTGACAATCTAACTGGCGGACTAATTAGTATTATATTTTTTTAAACAGGAATCATCCCTGTTGTAATAATAAAAACATATTAATGGCCGTACAAAACCATATGCAAACAAATGACGTGATGCCCCCAATATGACGATTATTGCTTTTCACAAATAAGCTGCGGTCATTCCAGGCTTTCAACTAAAATACCAAACTACACCGCCGGTTGCATACCTAATTTCACATCACGAAATAGGGTTGCCAATTATAAAATTCTTTATTCGCGAGAATGGGAACAATTTTGTGATTTTGATTTTTTTACGAAGAATTTTTTAAACACCTATGCATATTACACACGTTAGGACAATACTATCAGGAGTACTGTCTCGCCACTATGATGCAGGTGACAATGGTAGGTGGCGACATTAAATTCGCGGGGGTGGGGGGTTTGGAGTAAGTGTATCCCCAGACTAAGGACAAACAGACATTGATAATTAATTGTACTAGGTAGGAATTGAACCCACAACCTGCAGCGTGTTTGGCAGGGATCTTACCACTGGCCTTTCAATGCGTCAAGAGTAACACAAATTAACATAATTAAACTAGCTGTCCCCCCGTGGTTTCACCCGCATTCCCGGGATAAAAAGTAGCCTATGTCCTTCTCCATACCACAGGCTATCTGCATGCCAAATTTCATGATGATCCGTTGAGTAGTTGAGGCGTGAAGGCGTAACAAACAAACTCACTTTCTCATTTATAATACATATATTAGTATAGGATTAGCTATCCTCCGCGGTCTAACCCACATTCCCGGGATAAAAAGGAGCCTATGTCCTTCTCTCACTTTCGCATTTATAATATTGGTAAGGATTAATGATAATAATTTTTTATACAGGGTGTTGTTTTGGTCGGCGACAAGCGACCCAGGAGCGGTAGTACAAAAAATATATTCCCCAAAAATTGACTTAATTCTATTAAATACTATAAATGCGTTGAGAAATACCTTATTCAATTTGAAATAAAATTACCGCAAAGTATGGTTACTCGGCACGTGCATAGACTAGAGCTAGGCCCAAGCCACCATCGGCCCACCCCTTTACTCCCTCGCACTCCCGTTGAGTATTATGTGTACACTTTAGCTTATTACATGTTTTTTTTTTATTATAAAATTTTTTATTTTTATAATAAAAAAAAAAGTATTTTTTTTATATTTTTTTTAGCACCAGTATCATTTGTATTATCGACCCTGAGTCGCTCGTCGCTGACCAAAACAACGACCTGTATAATAGTATCGCTCCTGCAACTGGCAACCCTGCACCTCACCCACACGTCCAGTGTTGTGATGGGTACATTTTCAATTTTCGTCGGCCGTCCGCCGGTAGTACTGTGGTCGATTACTACACAGATTGGATATTGCTTTATCCAATACGTCCGAAATATAACATTATCAATATGATGACCTATTAAAATTATAATAATACACAATGGAAAGGGGCCATAAAAGTACGCCTTGTACTAGGCGCACAGATCGCGAAAGAGAACATTTTATAATAATATTAGCGAGTGACGTGAAATAATGACTCTCACAAAGAATTTAAAACGTCCAGAAAGATAGTCGCCTCTATGGGAACACGAAATAAACAAGCCATAATTGACAGTTTAGGTAATTAAAAGTGACGAAATCGCAATACTTACACATGGAAGGTTAGTTTTTTAGTTTTTCCTTGGTTTTTGTAAGTGTTGTGACAGTATTTTAATACGCAAGTTGACATTTTTTATTTAATCAGTACAGCGAGTATGACGCGATGACAGCCGTGCGCAGTACGAACTGAGAGCGATTTGCTCAGGAGCCCCTCAAGCGGAGTGATATTAAATGTCATGCTTTAGTAAGGCGGACTATCCATCTGGGTAGAGGCACGATGCCGTATGAAAATCTTTGGACCCTCATTGAGCGGCGACACGTTGGTTATGATTTTAATTCAATAAACTTTGAAGCAAAAATTTGGTATGAATTTTTGAGTAATTTATTTAGAGCTGAAACTTTTTATAGAGAGTCTGGACCTGATGTAGTCGTCATCCCTTTCGGATGTATATACCCTTTCCATTACACGGTGAAGAGAAATCTCTGTACTTACCTTTTTTAGCATATCAGAGGCACAGTGGCTTTTTAGTTTCCCCAGAAAAAGGTAATGATAGCTCAGTGGTAGTGACGTCGGATGCTGAGACGAAGGTCCCGGTTTAGAATCCTACAATGAGCTTGAGCGGTGAAGGAAAACATCGTGAGGAAACCATAGCACGGTGGTAGAGTACTTTGTTGTACCCACCTGGCGAGAAATCTGTCGCCAAACACATATCGGTGTATACCGACAGCTGTACTTGTGAGCCAGTTCTTTCTAGGCTTTGTGTGTGCACCACCTTCGGACACATCATCACTTACGATATACTTACATACATATTTTTTATATTTAATTTGATGAATTACGTCATAAAAACAGCTTTAGAATAAAGAGATAACAAGGAAAACTATCAGAAACGGTTATTTAGTTCACGAGCTATAGTCTAGGAAATATCTAGCCGCTAACAAACTTCGCTGCTCAAGCGAACTACCTACTCGGTCCGTAATCTGATAGCCATAGTTACTTTGTCGTGTAAAAGTTGAACTACGAAAAAAGAACAAAAAATCGGATAATTACACTGGTCAACAAAAAAACAACTTTTGCAAACCCATGAGAGGAATTCAACTGATTTTAAGAGAACAATAAAAAACGTTTACAGTGGTAATAATGTTATGTCTTAGTTAGCTCGGGTTTTTTGTGGATATCAACAAAAGACTTACAGCTCAGTTAATAGTTTACTTATGTTAAAACATTGTTTAATTTTAAAAGTGTAACGTTGAACTACTTTTTCTTTTATAATCGAGATCTACAGCTTCTTTTCTTAACGTCCAACAATAGTCTGCTAGCATAGCAGGGCTCCACTTTCCCTCATAACGCTGTTCCATGCCTGCTATATCCTGGTGGAAACGCTCACTGTGCTCACCACTAACGTCTCCCATATATTCGAGGTAAAAAAATAAATGTGAGTCCAGAATATGTATTTTGAGGGACATTTTACAGCCAATAACGCGCAAGGCTTCAATCATATCTTTTACAAGTGTTTTATAGTTCTCAGCTCTCACATTTCCGAGAAAATTAGTAAAAACTACCATGGATTTCCAAGCCTTGCTCTCTTCATTATTAAATTTAATGTTGAAAGATTGTCGTTTATCATCTTTCGTATTTAAGGCCCTATGAAAATTCTATCTTTTAATTTTCCCAATGTCATTTTTGGATATTATTTTTAAGATATTGAAAAGCGTCACTTTTGCGGTTAAGAGATTTAACGAAGTTTTTCATTATCCCCAATTTTAGATACAAAGGTGGCACAATAATGCTCTGTGTTTGATCTAGTGGTGGATGGAGTATATTTTCTGATCCTGGAATGAAACTTTTCCTGAGTGGGCAAACTTTTCTGACGTCAGAACTCAATTAAAAAGCTAAAAATTCACTTAACAAAAAACACTATTCAAACTATTTGTTAGCTACAGATTTAACACTTTACGTTTAGTAGATTCAAATTCAACACTTTATATACTTTGTTTCTGTATATCATACTCGTTAGATATAAGCCATTGAACAAGAAAGAACACGTTCGTGGGTATGCGCACCCAATCCTAGGAACGCGGTTGAAAACGCAGGTCATACATGTTACAACAAGCACACCATGAGCATAACTTAGAAAATCGAACTAAGCCAGCTGTGAAACGTCTATGGTTGATGAATAGTCACCGCGTACTTCTTGATATTACAACTCATTATCACTGGGCAAAAACCTTGTCGACCAGTGTTATTATAAGCAAAATCTTTCACTCCTTTTGCTTTTGCACGCACGTAGGAGAATGAGATTTGGCGTATTTAAAGTTTATATGGGGAAAATGTTAACAAAGCTAATATTTTGATATACATAATAATGAATTTTAAATACATTATTTTGATTAAAAAAAAACGTTACACACACTACAATGCGAAACATTACTACCATGCGTTTGATACACCAAACATTGGTGCCGATTCTGTTGTAAATCGCACTAAACTAATTTTAGTCACACCTCATCTCTTTCTTACGAATATTATTGAAAAAGGATAGAACATATTTTAAGTCGTAAAATTAATCTTTGCCGTCTTATTTTGCGTGTATTTAGGCGTAACTGCGATAGATGGCGACTAAAATTATATTGAAAACAAGCATTGGACTAATTTGACAGGACTAAATTTCTTACATCCTTTTCTTATGTTCTTTGTTAGAAAGAGACATAGTGACATTAAAATTAGTTTAGTTGTGAACGACAGAATCAGGGCCATTATAGTCTTTTGTTTATTTTCTTCTTAGTTTTGTAGTATGACAACCAAATTATTTTTCAGACTTATTTTTGCCAGTGTCAAATTTTATCATTAGTTCATTTGTGATAAAAAATTATAGTTTAATTTCGACTCATGGGCGACCTCTAGTAGAAAGAACAAAAAAGAAGGAAGAAAGAAGTTGTATTCCAGACAACACACAACATTAATTAACGACACAAAATATAAAAAAAATAACAAACAAATATGTATAAAAATAAAATCATCTAGAAAATAATGTAACCTGCGTGATGCCAGGAATAGGTCTCGACTCAGCATTGTGCTTAGGTTATTAAAAAAACTAACCCTCGCGCTGGTTTTCAGTCGGGGCCTACGTCCATGACATGACGAACATACATTGACATAATAATATAAACATACAATAGAAAAAAACCAATAATAACAAAAGAGAAAAAAGATGTATTAAATTACTAAAGTTCAAAATAAAAATTAACTTATTGTGTCAACAGAAGAGTGTAAGAAGATCATAAACTAAGTTAGTAGAAATCAAAGCCATTTATAAAATTTAGGCCCTATTAGGACACTTATGAACGTCAAAGCTACTAACGTTACACCCGGTTCGGAAGTCAGCCATACTGAGAAGACCCGGCAAGAAAACCAGTTACATTTTTAAAATTTTGAACAATCTGACTATATTGGCTATTTTCCCATATATTTTTTTTACAAAGTGTATTCGCCTTACTGAATATATCGTTTTTTTTTTTAATTTTAGTATTTTTCCTGTTATCCGTATAACAATTAAAAAACACGTGTCCAATAAAAAATCTTCGTAACCCCCCGATGTTACCAGCATAAAAATACAAAGCGCGGCTCGTTATCAAAGAATTAGTCAGGTAATTAATTCTCGCGCTCAGCGAACTTCGCCCAGGCTATACATCAATGTCTGGTATATCTGACATGGACATCTACCGCGAGGGTCTGCCCAGGGTAAGTTATTCACGAGAAAACTGTGTTTTTTGTTTTAAAATTTTCTGTTCTTTTGTTCTTTACAGTGATAGATTAGTGACATGGTTAAATTGAGGTATGTTTTTAGTTTACATGTTATTATTACTAGGTGTTTCATGGCGCCACCAGTCATAAGAAACAGATTTCTGCTATGCTATTCTGTAAAAGGTAAATCATCTCGAAAGTCATCTCGCAACTCACCTCGCATCTCGATTTGGCGCTGAATTATGTTTCAGAATACCAAATCCTACTGAAAACCGTCAAAATACTCACCTGTCGTAGTACATCTCACTTCCGTCATCATTCGATGGCGCTAGTGTCGAACTCACTGATTTTAAGAATAGGAAACTCTAATCTCATCGCGGATTCAGAAGTGATATTGCAAATGAACTTTACAGAATAGCACTACCGTATTTAAAAACATGATAAAATAATATCCTGGGACATTGTCCTAACACATCTGGGGCTCAAGTCTGCTATTACAATTGTGTTCCAATGAACTTTCAATGGTGTCATAATTGTGACATTTTACAGTTTTGGTAGTCTACTAACACAATAGCGTCATTATGGCGTCATAATGGAGTCATTGGCCATTATGACGCCATGATGAATGTAAAATATCACAATTTTGACACCACTGAAAGTTCATTGGAACACAATTGCAATAGCAGACTTGGGCCCCTGACCTCAAACAAAGCAAAGCTTGTACTATCCAAACCAGATAACTGATACACTACATGTGTAAGTCCACTACTTTTACAAGCTTTTATTTAGTTTCACCCACAGACTACGGAGGACATATTCTCGCTAACAAAAAACTGTGTCTATGGAGTCGGCCACCTCTCACGCACACTTTAGTTGGCTATTCCGCGGGAAATTAGACTGTCGCCGTTTACATAGAGTTGATTACTCGCGCTCAACTAATGTGTGAATGTGTGCGTGCCGGCTTGTACACACGGCTACAGATCAAGCTATACATTTCCAATATAAGCTGACCTCTCATTGTACGAAAATCCTATACAATGCGAGATCAGCTTATACTGGAAATGTATAGCTTGATGTGTTGCCGTGTGTACGTACAGCGTGGTGGCCGACTTGAGTAACACAGTTTTTTGTTAGCGAGAATATATCCGACTTTTTTTTATATCTGTGGTTTCACCAGCCCCCCTAGACAAGATGGTTGTCGACAATCGTTAGTAAACGATCAACCTTTGTATGGGATTGACATAAGCGATTGTTAAAAATCACGTCATATCTCGATTTGAAATGTCAATCCCATACAAAGGTTGATCGTTTACTAACGATTACGATTGTCGACAAACCATCTTGTCTACTGGCCCTGTCCCGTTGTCTGTAATGGAAGTTAAAATTTGACACACTTTCCGGTTTCCGATTGAGCTGAAATTTCGCACGAATATGCAAATCGCGTGTAAATGCAATATTATGATGACGTGGAGCTAATCTGATGATGGAGCTGGAAGGTGGCCATAGGAACTCCGTAAAACCACATAACCACATCGAGTTTGGGCTCGTTTGATTCGTCTTGATGAGTACTTTGTCGCAAGTACAGTCAACAAAAAGTACAGTGACTAAAAAAAAAGCTTGTATTAAAAATTTCATTTTTAACTTATAACTTGTTACATAATAATTCTTCCCAGACTCAGAACAGACGGATGGGAATCGAACTCACATTGTACAGTACATATACCTATGTATATTCAATTAAAAGCAAATAATCCATCGACAATTCTCAAGAGAGTCATTTTTTCCCCTTAACACCATGTTCTGACCCCCTGCCCATGCCCTTAGTGGGGTAAGGGTGTCCCCACATCCTGTCTCGTGACGTCACGCTCGTGGCACGTGTCGACCGTCCATCATTGTAAGCAATCGTGTGGGGTGACCAGTTGTTATGTTATTTGTAGGATAAGTATTGGAATACAATTTTCCTTTAACCCCCGCGGTTTCATCCGCGTTCCCGGGATAAAAAGCCTATGTCCTTCTCCATACCATAGGCTATCTGCATGCAAAATTTCATCGTGATCTTTTGAGTAGTTGGCGTGAAAGCGTAACAAACAAACAGTTACTGGTGCCGATTCTGTTGTAAATCGCACTAAACTAATTTTAGTCACATCACATCTCTTTCTTACGAACATGATTGAAAAGGATAGAAAATATTTTAAGTTGTCAAATTAATCTTTGCCGTCTTCATTTGCGGGTATTTAGACGTAACCGCGATAGATGGCGACTGAATTTATATTGAAAACAAGCATTGGACTAATTTGACAGGACTCAATTTCTGACATCCTTTTCTTATGTTCTTTGTTAGAACGAGACATAGTGACATTAAAATTAGTTTAGTTGTGAACAACAGAATCAGGGCCAGTAACAAACAAACAGTTACTTTCGCATTTATAACATTTGTATATTATGGAAGTATATGGATTAAAAATGCGAAAGTGAATTTGTCCTTCTTTCACGCAGCAACGGATCGGTGTGATTTTTGCATAGACATTTTAGGCCTGAGAGTATCATAAAGCTATTTTTTATGCGCGGAAATAAACGCGGAAATGCGGAAAAGGTAGTAAAAAATAAAAACTGGCCAAGTGCGAGTCAGACACACACGAAGGGTTCCGTACAATATTAACTAACTCAACTTTGCTATGAAAAAAAACGGTTCTTGTATGGGCGCCCCTTTAATTTTATTATTTGTTGTTATAGCGGCAATAGAAATACATATTCTCTGAAAATTTCAGCTGTCTAGCTATTACCGTTCATGAGATACAGCTCACTGACAGACAGACAGTGGAGTCTTAGTAATAGGGTTCCGTTTGGCACCCTTCGACTACGGAACCCTAAAAAACGTTTTCAAAGTTGGTTTGTATTAATGAGTATAACGTTGTAGGAACTCCAAAATAACTTGCTCCTTTTTTGAAGTCGTTTAAAAATATACGTTTATTATAGTTGAATGTTATGTATGAGTTATAAAAACAATGAAGAATAAATTATTACTTGTTAAAACAAAGTATTTTAAATTAGATACTGTTTTTTTTCTTTAGTGTTGTCTTTTTATTACATTCAACTATGTTTTAAGGGACTTAACTGAATTAATATTTTTTGTTTAAAGCTAATAGGCGATGTATGATAATTATTTTAATCTTTACTTTCTAAAGTATGTAAGTATCAATTAATTATTTATTATGGAATGTATTAATTTTTTTTAAGTGTTTTTTTTTTTATTTAATGTTTTTGTTCGCCAAATAGGCATAACATGCACGAAACATATTAAGCAAATAAATTACTAAAATCAACCTTTAAAAAAATAGGATTATCTCTCCAAAACCATAGTCACAGTACCAAACGTCACTTTCGTATGATCAAAGCCTAGTATAATGCTCGCGCGCCGGTCGCGTGCCACGTCATAGATACTAGCTGTGCGAGGGGGACGGCAAATGTCTATTTGTTTCCGTTTATTAACTGCAACATGATTGATTTGAATTTTGGACTGGGCTTTTGTATTTGTACGAAAATAAATTGAGGATTTTTCACTTTGTAAATAATTAATTTTATTCAAACTTAAAAAAATATACTGTCGAATTTCGACGACTGGGCCACAGAATAAATAATAGTACTAACGTACAGAAGTTGCACTCTTTTGATCTTGAGGGAATGCCGCCGTTTTAATAGCCTACAATATTTACAGAGCACTACGTTCATTCAAAATTACACCTTAACGCTACGCGCAATAGAGCGCAATTCCTTTGTATTTAGGCTTAACCGAAATGACCTTTCGAGCGTCAGGGCTACCTACCTATACTAACTACACCTAATTAATTAGGATACTGATTAAAACACCGTGTAAAACAAACAAAATATGTATATTTCTTACATTTCAGAATCTTGCAGTAATTTTAAAAACAATAACTTTTATTTTTTCTGTTTATTGATGGTTTATTGCGACAGCCGTCCACTCAAATTATTAGTGTTACGGCTCTCCATTATGACAAAATGCAGTGGATAATTGATAAATAAATATAGTTCCTAGGTAAACATCGCACAAGAAAACAAATAAACACGCATTCTTTTTATCGTTCCGACACAAGTGAGTATCGTGCGGTCGGCGAGTGTTTAGTGGAGCCCGTCTCGAAGCGAGCTGTAGGTGCTTATCGCGGTACGTATAGGCGAGTGACAGAGGCCTGACTGGGCGACGACTTGTTGTAAATGATTGTATTACATACGACATGATTTTGATTAATTTCAATTACATTATTGCAATAAGTTGACGAGAAATATAATAAAAGTCACTTGTAACGTGCCATAGAGTTCTTTCTTCTTACTCGTTCTTTGACACATACATTTTTACTGTCAATTTGGTGTTTTTTTAAGTTAATATTTATAGAACCCTCCGTGTACAAGTCTGACTCGCACTTTTTTTTATATACCACTAAGGTGGCAAACAAGCATATGGCCCGCCTGATGGTAAGCGGTTACCGTAGGCATATGGATCCTTGTAAGAGAAAACACATCGCTAACGCGTTACAGACCTTTCCCCCTCATGAGCTTGCCAATCGTCATCGTTAGTAAACGATCAACCTTTCAAATTCAAAGTCAAAGTCAAAGCCATTTATTCAATTTAGGCCCCAGAAGGGCACTTATGAAGGTCAAATTTACTGAAGTTACCACCGGTTCGGAACTCGGCCTTCAACTGAGAAGAATCCGGCAAGAAACTCAGATTTCAAATCGAAATATCACGTGATTTTTAACAATCTCTTATGTCAATCCCATACAAAGGTTGATCGTTTACTAACGATGACGATTGTCGACAACCATCTTGTCTAGGGGGGCTGGCGACTATCACTCGCAGGAACACAACTTTACACAACATAAAGTTGCGGTATTCTGTAAGGTGGAGGTACTTCCCCAGTCGAGCTGCTCTTTGAGCGAATAAACGCTACGCTCTACCTCTCTCAAAAAGTTAGGTACGAATATGCTGGTATTATAAATGCTACGCACATCCAGTGTTGCCAACGTAGGCGATTTATCGCCATTTAGGCTACTCGGGACGAAAATTGGCGACGATAAATTCGTGATGGCGACTGGTCGCCTTTTAGGCTACCTCAACGACAAGGTAATAATATAAGCCAAATCACAATTTATGAGCTAAATCGTAAGAAATATAGCTGTCCACCGCGGTTTTACCCGCGTTCCCGGGATAAAAAGTAGCCTATGTCCTTCTCCATGCTATAGTTTCTGCATGCCAAGTTTCATGATTATCCGTTGAGAAGTTGAGGCGTAAAGGCGTGACAAACAAACACTGTTTGTGATTTGCTAGTGATTTGGCCAAAAGTGTATTTGCGTGAGCTTGCCCCCACTACTACCTATCTGTGCTCACCACTCGGTCCTCATACTGTATCTGCTACATGCAGTGAAAATCGCGCACGGGTGCTCACGCGAGTGTATTTTTTTCCAAATGCCACGTATGTATGTATACTGATTTGAAGAAACTAACACCCACACTCGGCGCCGGTACACGCCTAACGTAGCGGACACTATACTTTATTGTATTTTTAAGCTACATTTAGAAATTTCAGTAAAAAATTACGAGGTGGTCTCTTGCAGGGAACTCACTATGTATAGTCATAAAGAATCAGCTCCTAGCATTCTGACAAGCAATTAGAAGTAAATTTTGATGACTTTTAGCAACTTGTGATAAATAATTTTGTTCGTATTGTGACGTAGAAGCAGAATATCGAAAAAAATTCTTGAACAAATTTCATATCTTTCGTAGATATGAAATTTGTTCAAGATTTTTTTTCGATATTCTGCACAATATTTTTAATGCCCTTATTAGTTTCTACAATATTCAGCTCATGGTTAATTTCAGCGTTTTTTTCTCTGACCTGTAGTCCAAAATTTGCCCATACTGGCTAGAAGAAGAAAACATCCTGTATATAAATTAATTAATAACAACATCTTAATTTTATTCATAGCTTTATTGTGGCTTTTGGGCTACTTTAGGCTACCTGCTCTGAAATTCGGCTATTTTAGGCTACTTAAGCTGTGAAAAATGGCGACATTAGGCCCAGTGCTGTTGGCAACACTGCGCACATCTCTTCGAGAGACTGGGATTCCTTGGCGGGAAATTGAAAAAAGCGCACGCGGAAAAATTTGAAATTACATTTTGTAATTTTTTTTTTATTGTGTAAAAGAATAAATTCACTTTTAATTAATACCAAAAAAATAAAATGGATGGGAATGAGGGGGGCGGGGACAACCCGCCCAACTCCTCCAAGCGGCTTCGGACTGATGAAGTGAATGATGATAGCGGTGGCGGTGAGCGTTCTGATGTACTTTATGTGCCTTATTTTAAACCTAATTATAAAAGACAGTATCCAGAAAACTCAAATAAAACAGAGTTTAAAGTTTTTGTTGAGCATATCAATCACAAAGATAGATAGGGCAACAAAAGTCCTATATATCTCAATCATATTTTCACGACGGATGTTAAAGGTGTGATAGCAATACAGCGATTGAATGCAAATAAAATAGCAGTTATGTTCAAACAATATAATACAGCAAACAACTTTCTAAATAACACTGCATTCTTAGAAAAGTACAACGTAAAGGCTTACATACCGGCTACCCAAATAGAAAAAACTGGCATCATAAGATTTGTCCCAGCAAATATCTCAAATAAGGACTTATACACTAAGTTGAGTTCCATTTACGAAATTATCTGTATAAGACGATTCACAAAAAAAGTAGGACGGGACAGAGTTCCTCTGCAAACAGTCAGTATCACTTTCTTATCCAATATCTTACCTGACAATGTACAATATGATCTATTCTCATACAGGGTATTTGAATATATCCCACCGCTGCAACAATGTTACAAATGTATGAAATTTAATCACTCGGCTAAAATATGCTATAGAAGTGTTCGATCTGCTCTGGTGAACACTTTTACAAAGATTGTGATAAACCTAAAGAGATATGTTGCGCTAATTGCCAAGGCCCACACCTAGCAATAGCAAGAGAATGTCCCATTAAATTAAGAAAAATAGAAGAAAAGAAAAGTAAAATAACATACGCGAGTATCGCACAAACAAAGTCGATCGAATACCCTGCATTGCCATTGTCTAAGAGTCAACTTGTAAATCCCCCTGTAAATAATGTAAATATTCCAGTAAATACTGAAAAGAAAAATGTTAAAAAAAATGTTAATAACAAGCCTGCTCCACAGGCGCTGAACCCACAAGATCACCCTATGGACTTCATTGCCCAGGTTATAGCTAATAAAGAAGTACGAGCGGCCCTAGTAAAAACATTGGTAGAGATTGGTAATAAGTCTGATCCCACCCCAATTACTTCATTATTCATTGAAGAAATATTAGTTAAAAATTTATCCCCATAATGGATTTAAGTCCCCCTAAAACGTCCCAATTACGGATTGCGCAGTTTAACATCCAAAGTGCCAATAGTAAAAAGCCCTTATTAACTAAGTTTATGCTAGAACAAAATATTGATGTATGCTTGCTTAATGAAACTTGGTTTAAAGACCATCACAATTTTAGAATCCCCGGTTATAATCTCCATTCCAGAACATCTAAGAATCCTCACAATGGTGTAGCAATATTAATTAAACCAGAGACTAAATATAATATTTTAAACACAACATTCTATGAGGACATTCAAACTATAGCTATGTCAATATCTACCGAGCGTGGCAGTGTGACTATACTCTGCGTATATTGTCCTCCTTCCAGTGGGCACATAAGATTGCATAGACTGCGCAATATAATACGAGACCTACCTAAACCTATTTTTATAAGTGGTGATTTTAATGCTCACCATATTGCATTTGGTTGCCTATCTACTAAGGGCCGCGGACAAGATTTATATGATGTTATAGATGAGTGTGATTTGTGCATCTTAAATGATGGCAGTTTCACTACAGTGAACCGTCCTAGAACCAACGCTTCAGCCATTGACGTCACCTTTGCTAGCGCATGCTTAGCACCGTTATGCGAGTGGTCTGTGCATGATGATTGTATGGGAAGTTACCATTATCCAACTATAACCGAAATATCCCTATCCATACAAAAATACCAAATTAACCCTCCCATTGATAAATTTTTGTACAAAAGAGCTGATTGGCGCCAATATAATGAACTTTCAAAAAATGCGTTTGGCGATTTTACAATTAATCAAGTAGACCCACTCTCTTCCTATACCGATTTTTGTATACGTCTTGAGTCCCTTATGCAAATAGTTGTTCCAAAGTTCACTAAGTCTGCCCACTTTGCTAGCAGACCTCCAGCACCTTGGTGGAATGAGGTTTGCGAACAAAGTGTAATAGCATCCTATAATGCTTTGAAACTGTACAGAAGTGATTCTACAATAGATAACTATATAAATTATAAGAGACTTGATGCATTAAAAAAGAGAACCATTTCTGAGCAGAAGTCAACTGGATGGAATGATTTGTGCAATACTTTTAATAGAACTACCCCTATAAGCAAAATATGGAACATGATTAAGATTTTTAAGGGTGTTAAGTCTAGCATTAGATCCCATAAAGATGAGTTCATACCTACCTTTTTAGATAAACTGTCTGATAATAGTGGTTTAAAAGAGACTAGTAACTTAATCAACTATTTTAACAGTAACAATAATAATAGCAATTCAAAATTTTTATTGGAACCATTTACATGGAATGAATTCACATCAAGTCTACAATCTAGGCGTAACTCAAGTCCAGGTCTAGATAACTTTCCATATATTGTAATTAAAGAACTCCATACATCTGTTCAGCACCTCTTTCTTGACATTCTTAATGCTTTATGGCTCAAACAAATTATCCCTGAATCATGGAAAACACAGTGTGTTATCCCAATACTGAAGCCTGATAAATCTCCAGAACAGTCCAGTTCGTATCGTCCTATATCTTTGTCCTCATGTCTCGGTAAACTATTCGAAAATATGATTAAAGTCCGTCTGGACTGGTTTGTAGAGGCTAATGGTATCATCCCACATGTGCAGTATGGTTTCCGTCGTGGGCGTAGTTGCGCTGACAGCTTCATGTCACTCATCTCAGACCTGAAACGTGCAAATAATTTAAAATCACACACTGTTTGTGTATTTTTAGATGTCCAAAGAGCTTTTGATAATGTCGACCCAGGTATCTTGGTCAACATTATGTCTGATGTGGGTATACCTGGTCTACTATGTCAGTGGATCTATAATTATTTAAATGATAGAACCTTATATGTTAAGTATAATAACATCTTACATGGTCCTAGAAGTGCATCGAAAGGCACAATGCAAGGCGCCACTCTTTCACCATTACTATATAATTTGTACACATGTGAAATATGTAAATTTGTAAATACTAGTGAAGTAAATATTTTGCAATTCGCAGATGACATTGTTTTGTATAGTAGCAGTCAGAACTTGCAAGTTGTTATAGATAATATGAATAGAGCATTAAATCAGTTGAGTCTATACTATAATGATAGATTACGTTTAAAGATCAATGCTACAAAAAGCAGTTTAATGATTTTTGGTGATGATGATCCATCTAGTGTTATTTCGTATTGTGGAGAATCTATAAACAGAGTACATTCAAAGAAATTCTTAGGAATCATCATAGACCAAAAACTGACTTTCGAAGAACATGTTCGGTATATTTCTAAAAATGCTTTAAGAGCTATTAACATAATAAGATGTCTGGCTGGAGTGTCATGGGGTGCTGACCCCAAAATATTGTCTATTCTATATAAAGCTATTGTGAGAAGTCATTTTGACTATAGTTCTTTGGCATATATGAATAGCTACCATGCCAAAAAATTAGATATCCTGCAGAATAAATCTCTGAGAATAATATCGGGTGCAATGTGCTCAACTCCCATAAGGGCCATGGAAGTAGAGACTAAAATTATGCCACTGATCTTGAGACGTCTCCTACTTGCCGAACGGTATTGCCTTAAACTACTGTACTCTGATAACATGCAAATTATTAACAAGATTATACCTTGTAGAATCAATGTGTCAGGTCCTTTAGCAACTGGTGAGAGCCTCCTTATTGGTAACTCCCCAATGTTGTATCACATTTTTCTGGAAATTGAAAACAACAGCTATAAACTCAAAAAACAGTGCCCTTGGCCCTGCTATTCTTCCCAGTTCAAAAGCATAATGCACCCAATTACAGTAATAGATTCAATTACAAATAATTCAGAGATGTTGCAATTTTTATCAGAAAATAATTACTACACTTTATATACAGATGGTAGTAAGGGTAAGGATTATGTGCGCTGTGCTGTGTATGATCCTCAAAAAAATTCTTCTCAGAGTTTTCTTTTGCAGAATGTTTGTACAATATTCACCGCAGAAGCCTATGCAGTATATCAGGCTCTTCTGCAAATTGGAAATGTAGATAATTGTAAATATTTTCTAATTGTAACAGATTCTTTAAGTTTTATAAGAGGATTGAGCTATTTAAAGATTCACTTTAAAACTAATTTCATTCTGTACATAATTAAAGAATTGTTATACAAATATTATCATACAGGGAAACTAATTTCATTTATGTGGGTGCCCTCTCATAGAGGAATCACTGGAAATGAAATGGCCGACAAAGCCGCTTACGGAGGAGTAAATGCACTCGATGTCTCCGATACTATGTATGTACCTATGACTGATTATTTGAGTAATGTAAGGCTAGCTATAAGTATGTTATGGGAGCAAATGTGGAAGAAAGACCAAGAAACGAAAGGACGGTGGTACGGTAGCATTCAAGAAAACTTACCAGTAAAGCCATGGTATGATAGCCTGCAAAGAGCCAGTCGTGATTTTATTACCACCATAAACCGACTACGTTATGGACATAATAAAGCACCATCACACCTAGCAAAGTTAAATATAATTCAAAGCAATGTCTGTACATTTTGCGGAGTTGAAGAAGGAACAGTGGACCACATTATATTCAGCTGTCAAAAGTTCCTTATTGACAGATTGGTACTCGCGAGTGAACTAAGTGAAGTGTGGCAAAATAATTATAGTGATTTTTCTTCCCGCCCGCCGCCGCTTAAAGAACTATTAAAAGACATTAAAACTTATAAACCAATATTTAAATACATTAAAAATACGGTGGTAAAATTATAAAACTGAAAATACAAAATCTGAAAAGTGGTTCCGGAATAATAAAGTCGTGGCTTAAAGGTCTTAGTAACCAGGCCATAAAATCTCAAAAAAAAAAAATTCGAGAGACTGTATTCGATTACTCGAAACTCGTGGATCCTTTGTCTTCTAACTTAACAAACTACCGTGCATATATAATTCTGATGGAACTGGCGTCCCTTAGACAATGGTGATTCTGTTGTAAATCGCACTAAACTAATTTTAGTCACATCACATCTCTTTATTACAAACATTATTGAAAGAGGATAGAACATTTTTAAAGCTATCAAATTAGTCTTTGCCGTCTATTTGCGGGTATTTAGACGTAAACGCGATAGATGGCGACTAAAAAACAAACATTGGACTAATTTGACAGGACGTAAATTTCTTTCATCCTTTTCTTATGTTCTTTGTTAGAAAGATACATAAAAAATTAGTTTAGTTGTAAACAACACAATCAGGGCCAATTTTATTTAACTTTCAGATAATTATATTATCAATTCATACACACGTGCCACAGCATATGCTGCGTGCCACAGCATATGCTGAGTTGGGGTCCTTTTTGGCATCACACCACAAATATCTATGCTATTTCTTTTTTCTTTTGTGGCATATCATAATTATAAGCTTTTGTGTTTTATTTTTTGTTATTCTTTTTTATTTTTATTTTAAGCTTTTGTTTTTGTTGTTTGCTTACTTTGTAATTTTTAATTTTAATTTTTGTGATGTCAAATAAAGCTTTGTCTATTGTCTATCGTCTAATAGATAGATGCTTTAAATATCTCAGCTTCCTTCCTGAAGTGTATACCTTCTAACACGCGCACCGAGGGTTCCAACCATATTTCATGGTTTGAGACATAACTGTATTTATAAATAAAAAACGAACTGTACTAGTACCCAACTGATATGGCGCGTCGTGAATCTTCGTTCGCACAGAAAAGATAGTATGGCCCCGAAGAGTAACGAAAGAATGCCTAAAACTTACAATCAACCTTAGATCACTACTATAAGGTTCATAATACACCGCAGCTGTTGGTTCCGTCTCACTCGCAAGTCACGGCCCTCCGCACGGCGCGCGCTAACATGGCGGCAGCTGCCGACCAATAGCGTTTCCCGCGCTTTGAAAATGTATCTTATGCGCATGTATCGGTAAACCATATTAATTGGGTACTACTGTACTATGATTGTGAAGGATTTTTGATGATTTCGAAAAAATCTGTGCTAGCCACAATGTACCTAGTATTTACATAATTATTTCAAGATTGTTCGCTTTGCGTATAAGGAGGAAATAATGTATTTTTTTTTGTCATTTTCATCAATTCAAAAACATAAATCAATGAATGAATGAAATATTCTTTATTGTATACACTAACATAGAACAAATATGAATAAAACACAAATAAAATTTGATATTAAACCCAATTTGAAATTTTGGACCCCCGTTTCGGCTCCTTTTGCAAAGAACCAATTTTTTTTTATTTTCTTCTTCAAAGGAGTTGGGTAAAGTAATGTTTCAAACTGTTCCAAATTTCAATGAAATAGTATTAGTAGTTGCGGAAATTTAAGAGGAAAAAGTTCAATAGTTTGGCAATAAAAAATCTTTTAAAACAACCTAAATCTCGAAATAAATAAAATAATAAAAATGAAAAGGTAGCTCATTCATTAGATAATAATTGAAATGATCTTTCATGTTGTGTATTAAAACTTATAGAAATACAGTATTTTAACCGTAAAATCACGTCTGTAAAATCACGTATATCAGCGAAATCGGCAAAATTTTGCATACGGCCTCTTAACGCTGTTACAGACAGACAGATAGACGGAGTTGAACCATAAGGGTTTCTTTTTTACCTTTTTGGTTCGGAACCCTAAAAATATTAAACAGAGTTAACGGGTTAAAGTCACTGTTTTGGAACTAAACTACCGGCATGGTATGATGGCCATTTTGACAGAGATAAAATCAAAAAGACGCATAGTGAGACAATAAGAGACACTCGATAATTGAAAACTGTTTTACAAAAATCTTAAACCGACTTTAAAGATCTGATGTAAATGGGACCAAACGGGAAGTGTTCCAAACAAAAAAAATATTTTCCAAATCGGTTAATAAATGACGGTGTTAAGGGGTAACAAACATAAAAAAACAGTCAACGAATTAAGAACCTCCTTCTTTTTTTAAGTCCGGTAAAACAGGAATATCTCCTCAAAATCAAAATCAAAATTGATACAGTACCAAACGTCACTTTTGCATGATCAAAACCTATAACAATGCGCACGCACTGGTCGCGTGCCGCGTCATAGATTCGCTGTGTGAGGGGGGGGGGGGGGGGGGTCGACAAATGTCTATTTGTATCCTTTTATTAAAGGCTATAATGATCGATTTGAGATCTGGGAGCCAATTCTCATTCACTCGAATTCACCACTCGTTCCAAATAAAGTTCGAACTCGTACTTTAATCGAGTGAAAATCAAGTTAGGCTATTCTGACAATTTCGAAGCCGCCATTTTCTCTTGTTTTTCGAGGGCTAGCGCTCGAACTGCTTCGACTGGTCGGGACTCGGGACCGTTCGAAACGTATTTCGAATGCGAACTATCAAACGTCAAAACGTTATGACAGATAAGCCTAAGGAGTTCCGTTACGCACAGATAATATTTTTTCATATTTATTGATAAATTATTATAAAAAATGGATTAACTTATGAATTCCGGATTATATTAATTTATAAAAGTGTAAAACGTTGTTTTAAATATTTTATACACATCAAAATCATTTTAAAATTTAATTTAGATAAACTTTATCGCATTCGTTTAAATAAAACGCAATTATTAAGTGAAACGAAACGTATTGTGCAATTTGTTCCTATCATAATGGCAACATTTAATCCTTACACTCGTAATAAGTTCGATTAGTACCGAGAATACAGGAATCGAAAAATTTACTCCACCCCTCGAAATTTTACGGTCGAAATAGAACTCGTAATGCAAGTTCGATTCGAAGGCTAGTTCGAGGGAAGTGAGAATTGGGCCCCTGGGAGCCAATTCTCATTCACTCGAATTCACCACTCGTTCCAAATAAAGTTCTCGAACTCGTACTTTTTTCGAGTGAAAATCAAGTTAGGCTATTCTGACAATTTCGAAGCCGCCATTTTCTCTTATTTTTCGAGGGCTAGCGCTAGAACTGCTTCGACTGGTCGGGACCGTTCGAAACGTATTTCGAATGCGAACTATCAAACGTCAAACAGTTAGTTCGTCATTTGTAAACGTAATGACAGATAAGCCTAAGAATTTCCGTTACGCACAGAAAATATTTTGTCATATTCATTTATAATTATTATATAAAATTGATTAACTTATGAATTCCGGATATATTAGGATATAATAAGAGTAAAACGTTGTATTAAATAATTTATATTCATTAAAATCTTTTAAATTTTAATATAAAGATATAACATTATCACGTACGTTAACAAAACGCAATTATCAAGTGAAACGAAACGCATCGTGCAATTTGTATCCATCATAATGGCAATATTTACTCCTTACACTCGAACTTATTTCGAAGGTTAGTTCGATTAGTGCCGAGAATACAGGAATCGAAGAATTGACTCCGCCCCTCGAAATTTTACGGTAGAACTAGAACTCGTAATGCAAGTTCGATTCGAAGGCTAGTTCGAGGGAAGTGAGAATTGGGCCCCTGTGCCAGTAGACAAGATGGTTGTCGACAATCGTCATCGTTAGTAAACGATCAACCTTTGTATGGGATTGACATTTCAAATGTTGATCCGATACAAAGGTTGATCGTTTACTAACTATGGAGGTGCAAGGTGGATGACACCTCCATTGAAAAGGGAAGATCTTCCGCCAGGCTGGGTCATCGTGCCTGGGGACCGCGGTCCAACTGTACTTGTCGGATAGTTGTATATATGCAGATCGCCGAGAAATCTTTGCAAGCGCGATGCAGGATGTAGTGGGCTTGTATGCGCGATGTATGCACGATACAGGATAATGTGGCGGCACGCCATCTATCTATCGGCGTGTGAACTTCGTTATGTAGTGGTTCGCTACACTAACGATGACGATTGTCGACAATCATCTTGTTTAGGGTGGCTGGGCTTTTGCAGAAAGTTTGAAAAGTAATTTTTGTCACTTAAGAGGACTCAATTCGTCATACTTTTCATAAAATCAAAATCAAAAAGTCATTTATTCAGTTTAGGCCTTAGTAAGGCACTTATGAACGTTATGTACATACAGTTGAATTTACCACCGGTTCGGAATACACTTAAACTGAGAAGACTCCGGCAAGCATACAAAACCCCTGTACTTATTATGGCGTTGTTAAACATTTTTCGTTAGATATTTTGAACAAATTAGTATCTTGTGCACTATATCTAGCCTTGTATCTTGGCGTAATTTAAAAAAAGTGTGAAACAAATTCAGTCAAAGCCTCCGAAAAACAGCGTTTTTGCCTGAACTTTGGCCATATCTAATGTACCTAGAAATTGTAAAAGTAAAGAAAACATTAAGATACCAGGCTTGCAAATGTATTCGAGATTCTAAATAACTAACTTTTTTTTCACAAACTTGTAAGATTTTTTCTCAAGAAGTATACTCCTGGAACAAGTTTTATGAATGCGAAATCATGAATGACGATCTAGTGAAGCGGCCGCGAGTGATCAGCGGAATTTACCGACTGATAACCGACGGCTCTTATGCTATCTCTCTTTATTCGCAGTCAAACATTACGTTGGATGAAACAACAAGCTTTTAGACTATGCTCGCGTTGAAGTTGCGCCGGCCACAGAGGGCCGCCTTAAAGTTACTAAAAATCAAACTCAAAAAGTCAGGAGGTAAAATAGGGGCGAGAACCTAGACTGTATACCAATATTGTCATACACCTTTGTAAATAATATTAATTCAAAGAGACAGCATAAAACCACGTTCTTTCGTCTCGACGAAATAATATTCGACGTTTGCTACGTTTATATCAAACTAGCTTTAGCCCGCGACTTCGTCCGCGTAGAGCATTTCTTTTTTCTAGATAATCACTACATAATTATTATAAAACAAAATCCTCCGCCGCGTCTGTCTATCTGTCTGTTCACGATAAACTCAAAAACTACTGCACCGATTTTCATGCTGTTTTCACCAATGGATAGAGTGGTTCTCGGGGAAGGTTTTAGTATATAATTTGTCAAGTTTTTGTATACATTGGCTAAAATATAATGATATTTTTTGGAGGTATCGTAAAAATAAGCCGTCTGGGAGCTTTCAACGAAACGCAAAAACTACTAAACGGATTTGGATGAAATTTGGAACACAAAAAGAATATATTCTGGTTTAACATATGGGATAATTTTTATCCCGGTAAACCATACGATCCCTCGGGAATGCAGGTGAAACCGCGCGGGACAGTTAGTATAATATATAGAGCTTTGTTCATGGCTGTCGCTCGCCACTACGTGTGATATTTGAAAAAAGTTCAGGTAGATTGCGAGCTCACACGTAAGCATGCTACATAAAATGGCCGTGGGAGAAACAGTCCTACCACAAATCAACTCCATCATATTTCAGAGTTTGTCGCTGTGATTTATTAATAATCATCGCGAAACAAACCTTGATTAGGAACTGCAATCTTTTAAATTTAAAAGGAAGGTGATTTGGGATTAATGGTATACGTGGCACGAAGACTGTTTCTCCTCTGGCAGTATCAGTTAACATTCTGATCTCAATAACATTGCGGTGGAGAGCTGCTACTTGTAGTCTAGTTCCCGCGACTTTGTCCGCTTGGAGTATTTCTTATTTCTAGATATGAATCATTGTAATAATATAGAGATTTGTTTCATGGCTATTGCCCGCCACTACATGTGATATTTGACAAAAGTTCAGGTAGATTGAGAGCTCACACATAAGCATGCGTCATACAACTGGCCGTGGGAGAAACAGTCCTGCCGCTAATCAACTCCATCATATTTCAGAGTTTGTCGCTTTGATTTATTAATAGTAATCACGAAACAAACCATCGCAACTCTCGCCATCGACGGAGAGTTCATCCTCACACATTGGAACCGAAATGGTTTCCTACTTTGCGGTTTCAAAGGATTTTCCTATCGCGTACGAACAGGTTGTGGAATGAGCCTCCCACCGTGGTTTTCCCAAAGGAGTTTAGAATGGGGTTTTTCAAAAAGGGTGTAAACAGATTTCCGCAGGTCGGCAGCGCGCGAATAATACCCCTGTTGTCGATACGTGTTGTTGGTAAGCGGTCACCGTAGCCTATATATGTATATTGGCTACGGTGACCGCTTACCATCAGGTTAGTCATATGCATGTTTGCTAACTTAGTGTAGTTTACTTTTAAAATAAAGGAATTTCGTACACAACTTTATCCCTTTTTCACCCCTTAAGGGGTGGAATTTGTGTTTAGGCTGACGATTGAAAATTAATTTATATGTGTCACAGCGTTCTTGATAATTCCACCCCTTCTTTTATTTTATCTTTGAAGATCTGAACTTCATAACTGACGGACTTTCATACAAATTTGCATTCCCTATTTTACTCCCTTAGGGTTGTTATATCAAAAAATCCTTCGTTAGTGGATGCCTACTCTGTATAATGAAAATTTAGTGAATTTTACTGTGAAAATGAAGGACTTGCATACACAACTTCATCCCCCTTTTCTCCATTTGGGGGTGGCATTATTTCAAACGCTGGCACAACTATAAATTAATTTTCAATCACCAGCCTAAACATAAAAGTTGAAAATCCTAAATTCAAAACTGTCGGACTTTCATAAAACTTTCATCCCCTATTTTACCACCCTAGGGGTGGAATTTCATGAAACCCTTTCTTAGTGGATGCCTACACTGTATGATACTAAATTTAGTGAAGTTCACTGTGGAATTGAAGGATTTGCATACGCAACTTCATCCCCCTTTTCCCCCTTCGGGGGTGGAATTGTCACAAACGCTGAGACACCTATACATTAATTTTCAATCGTCAGCTTAAGTACAAAATTCGAACATCCTAACTTCAAAACTGACGGACTTGCATAGAAACATTCATCCCCTATTTTACCCTCTTAGGGATGGAATTTCCAAAAATCCTTCCTTAGTGGATGCCTACACTGTATAATAATACATTTAGTGAAGTTTACTGTTGATTTGGAGGACTTGCATTCACAACTTCATACCACGTTTCCTCCCTTCAGGGGTGGAATTAACTCAAACGCTGAGATAACTTATACATTAATTTTCAATCGTCAGCTTAAGTACAAAATTCAAACATCCTAACTTCAAAACTGACGGACTTGCATACAAACTTTCATCCCCTATTTTACCATCTTAGGGGTGGAATTTCCAAAAATCCTTCCTTAATGGATGCCTACACTGTATAATAATACATTTAGTGAAGTTTACTGTTGATTTGGAGGACTTGCATTCACAACTTCATACCCCGTTTCCTCCCTTCAGGGGTGGAATTAACTCAAACGCTGAGATAACTATACATTAATTTTCAATCGTCAGCTTAAGTACAAAATTCAAACATCCTAACTTCAAAACTGACGGACTTGCATACAAACTTTCATCCCCTATTTTACCGTCTTAGGGGTGGAATTTCCAAAAATCCTTCCTTAATGGATGCCTACACTGTATAATAATACATTTAGTGAAGTTTACTGTTGATTTGGAGGACTTGCATTCACAACTTCATACCCCGTTTCCTCCCTTCAGGGGTGGAATTAACTCAAACGCTGAGATAACTATACATTAATTTTCAATCGTCAGCCTAAACACAAAATTTGAAGATCCTAACTTCAAAACTGACGGACTTGCATACAAACTGTCATCCCCTATTTTACCCTCTTAGGGGTAGAATTTCCAAAAATCCTTCCTTAGTGGATGCCTCCACTGTATAAGGTATCTTTGTGCAAAATTTCAAATCTCTAGGTCTAGTCGGTTTGGGCTGTGGGCTGATATATCAACAATCAGTTTATCATTTTATATATTAAGATATATTAGGTAAATAATAATATTACTTGAGATGTTTCACAACGTAGTAAAACGTGGATTAATTCTCGTGATGAGATTTGGGGGGGTGAAATTAAATCTTCAGTTTGTTGGGCCACGGGTACCGCGAGGAGTTTATAGCGAGAGCGGATTTGTTTAGCCAGTAGGTTTACGCGTGAGACGCACGTCCTATATTAATTTTTCGTACAATATCAAACCCCGCGTTCCAATCAACATATTATAAAATCAAAATCAAAAAGTCATTAGGCCCTAGTAAGGCACTTATGAACGTTAAATTGGTACATACAGTTGAATTTACCACCGGTTCGGAATACACTTAAACTGAGAAGACTCCGGCAAGAAACTCTTAAAAAGATATTGTATTGTATACCACTGCATAGATTATTTATTGCTCTTTCCATACCATAACTTCTATTGGAGTGAGCAGGACAGCTAAGCAATCTGTGATAAACGAAGTCAAGGGCGATAAGGGCCGCGCGTCTTAGGTCGTCGGAGAGTTTTTTTTTATAATATCTAGGCAGAGATGACTGTCAAAGCAGAATGGCGTCGCGGCACGGTTGGGACCCAAACACTAAAGCCGATTATATAGTGTCATAATGTAAATCTACAATCTCCCTCCGATTCAGAGCCGCTCAAAAATGCTCGCCGACTTGTCCGTATAAGGGTGATAAAGCTAATGTTTTTTGAGCCGTCACCTTCTAGTCAGTAAAAAAAATAACAATCTCAAAATCAAGGAAAGTCGGGCGTAAGCCCAACGCACCTTCACCTGTGCCTCGCGTGTTTAAATCACCCTTGCCTCGACTTTGCTATATTACGCGTTTACCACGGCTCCGTTACACTTATAAATCCGCTTATTCCCTAGCCCAACAGTCAATAAGTAACGTTAAACTTATGTAAACGAACTCGCGTCTAAATTACATGATTGTATTAACCTACTCGTACACGTTCGCAACCTCTCTCGGTTCAATTTGATTTATTGTCGAATCGTTTGTATACCTACTGTTAGTTAAGTTGTGGGATAAGGCCCGTATTACACTATCGAGGTAGATTTACAATGATGATCAGGGGCCCAAGTCTGCTATTACAATTGTGTTCCAATGAACTATCAGTGGTGTCAAAATTGACACATTTTACAGTTTTGGTAGTCTACTAACACAATAGCGTCATAATGGCGTCTCAATATGACGCCGATGATTTTCCACTGACATTACAATCGTGCCACAATGATCTTTTAGCTGTCATTTTTGACAGTGTTTGTGCTAAAATTCTTTTTACTAATTATGAGACCATTGTGAATTAGTAGACTGCGCATCGGCAATTTTTTTTTTTTTTTTTTTTTTTTTTTTTTTATACCACTAAGGTGGCAAACAAGCATACGGCCCGCCTGATGGTAAGCGGTTACCGTAGCCTATGGACGCTTGCAACACCAGGGGTATCACTCGCGCGTTGCCGACCCTGAAGAAACCTCTTCACACCCTTCTTGAAGAACCCCATGCTGTACTCCTTTGGGAAAACCACGGCGGGGAGCTCATTCCACAATCTGAGCGTCCGCGGAAGAAAACTCCTTTGAGCCCGCACAGTTCGAAACAATTCTGGTTTCAATGTGTGAGGATGGATTCCCCGTCGATGGCGAGAGTTGCGATGGTAGAAGGTGGCCGTGGGCATCAAGTCGAACAATTCCTTGGAACACTCCCCGTTGTACAAGCGGTAGAACACACATAAAGAGGCAAAGTCTCTCCTCAGACTGAGGGGCTCTAAACCGTTTGTGAGCTCGGGATCGTCGACAATTCTAGCGGCACGTCGCTGAACCGAGTCTAAAGGCCCAAGCTGGTATCCAGGTGCCCCCGCCCACAGATGACAACAGTACTCCATATGAGGCCGGACTTGCGACTTATAAAGTTGCAGCCTTTGCCCCGATGTGAAGTACTGCCTCGCTCTGTTGAGCACTCCAAGCTTTTTGGATGCCAGCTTAACCTTGTCTTCCAAGTGACTTCGGAACAAAACGTCGCTAGAAATGTCGACGCCAAGGATCCCGATGCTTTGACTGATGTTCAAGGAAGTGTTCTGGAATTGTGGAGCCACAGACCATGGGGTTTTCTTAGCGGTGAACGCGCAGGCTTGAGTCTTGGTGGGGTTGAAATGGACTAGGTTTAGTCGACCCCAATCGGAGACACTAGTTAGTGTACTCTCGATTTCAGACACCAGCCGTTCGCGGCTTTCCTCCACCTCGGAACGAGGGATATTTGCACGGCCCGCGTATTGAGCGTCCCCTGTACTGTCGTCCGCATAGCAATGAATGCCGTCAATAGACAGCATATCATTGATATGCAGAAGAAATAGTGTTGGGGACAGCACAGAGCCTTGCGGGACGCCGGCATTTATGTCCATGCTATTGGAGCAGCTACCGTCGACGACGGCTCTTATGCATCTGCTGGACAGAAAGCTGGCAACCCATTTGCATAATCCCACGGGAAGCCCGTATGCTGGTAACTTCGTGAGAAGACCCCTGTGCCAGACCCGATCGAACGCCTTCGCCACATCTAGGCTTACTGCCAATGCCTCACCTTGACTCTCGATGGCGAGTGACCAACGGTGCGTGAGATACACAAGGAGGTCACCAGCTGAGCGACTGTGGCGGAAGCCATATTGTCGGTCGCCCAACAACTCGTGATCCTCCAGGTATCTCAAAAGCTGCGTGTTGATCACACGCTCCATGACTTTGGAGAGAAGGGAGGTGATGGCGATAGGCCTGTAATTCGCCGGGTCTGATCTGTCACCCTTTTTGGGTACTGGATGCACGTGGGCAGTTTTCCACGAAGACGGGACTTCCTTTTTGGTGTAGGAAAGTGCGAAAAGACGCGTCAATACTGGACACAATTCAGGAGCACACCGCTTCAGCACCACTGCCGGTATGCCGTCTGGCCCACTCGACTTATGGATGTCCAGAGAAAGCAATTTTCAAAAAAATGATAATGGAATTGCAATAGTATCTGAGGAGAGACTTTGCCTCCTTATGTGTGTTCTACCGCTTGTATAACGGAGAGTGTTCTAAGGAATTGTTCGACTTGATGCCCACGGCTACCTTCCACCATCGCAACTCTCGCCATCGACGGGGAGTCCATCCACATTGAAACCAGAATTGTTTCGAACTGTGCGAGCTAAAAGGAGTTTTCTTCCGCGGACGCTGGGACTATGGAATAGCTCCCCGCCGTGGTTTTACCAATGGAGTACAGCATGGGGTTATTCAAAAAGGGTTTGAAGAGATTTGTTCAGGGTCGGCAACGCGCGAGTGATACCCCTGGTGTTGCAAGCGTCTATAGTAACTGCTTATCATCAGGCGGGCCGTATGCCTGTTTGCCACCATAGTGCTATAAAACAAAAAAAAAATCGCACGACGTATATGAAATCAAAGAAGGTTACTCTATAGATAAGTATATATAACATGTAACGGACTGGTATGTCTATACGAAACGGGTGAAGACTACACCACATAATAGAATCCCAATAAAAAGTTTCAGCTCAAAATAAATTACTCGAAAATTCACGCCTTTTCTTCCTTTATTGAAATAAAATCATAACCAACGTGTCACCGCTCAATGAGGGTCATTATCTTCACGTCACTCGCTAATATTATTATAAAATGTTCTCTTTCGCGATCTGTGCGCCTAGTACCAAAGTCGTGTACTTTTATACCATTTCCGTTATACGTTGTATACCTATAACTGAAGTATATACAGACAGACTAAACAAAGATTAACCGTAGATAAATAAATCATAATTATATAAACATACGAACCCACAAACTGTGCGGTTATCTGCAAAATTGTTAAATTGAAACGTACAGATGTATTCTCGTTTTTGAAACGCTGCGTTTTTATATTAATTTATCCACAGGCATTCACGAGGAAACGTATTTTAACAGTAACATCTCCAAATCTGTAGATTTCCCAAATTAGCTAAACAACTGCGTTGTCAAGACAGACAGCCTCCACTGTGCTTACCCCGCAGACACATCTAGAATTCTAGATATTTGGTAGATCTATCAAACAAAATTTTCAACAATTTGATCCATGTTAGTTATTAAGAGTGTGTACCAAGCCAGAAAAATATGGCAATGTCAGATGAAACAAACTTATGTCTAATCTTCGCGTGGAGATGAGATGGAGATAGCGTGTTTCGCGGAACAATAATGAACTAAACGCTTTTTATCTAAATAACTCGTAAATATAGAATATTTTAAAAAATCGTTAGTAGCAGCCCTAGGTCATATGTTAGTGATATTATTTATCGAATTTTTGTCTTAATTAGATACACCATGAACGAATAAAACCGAAAATTCATTATTATTAGAGGTAGCTTTGTGATTTTTTTCCATCGAGGAAATTTCATTCCATTATGTTTTTGCTCAGATAGAACCCTCGAAAAATGAAAATACCCATATAAAAATATTTTTTCATTTAAATACTATTTACTAGGGTAAATTTTAATTCTAAGATTGTTATTTTTCTTTATACGCACTCTTAATATGCAGCGTCAGACACGTTTTTTTTGTAATTTTCATTGTATGTTTAAATACATTGACCGAATCCTGTCCCCCATAATACAGGCTCTTGCCTAGCTTGGGTGTCAGTGTTCAATGTTCGTGCAACAAACTCTTGTGTGCATTAATCTTGTATAGCTGTTAAAATATGTGTTTTTATAAATAAATTATTATTATCAATATTTATAATCACGGATAAGCCTGCATAGTTACACTAATATTTTGTATTTAGAGGCGCGCCGCTGAGATATCGCACCACATAAAAATAAATGAAAATTACGTTTTAAGATTCCATTGTATTCAAAAATACGCATCGATTGGACCCAATTATATTTTTGTGCCTTTTGCGGTCGAGACAATGGGACCGTCGGGGTCCGAATCTCGCCGTTTTGCTCGCACCTTGTCATCAAAATTGATCGAGACCTTCGGAGACCAGCGGGCGGAGAGCTTTCTCCGCCAACGCGTCAGCTTGGCTATCCAAAGAGGATACGCTGCCAGCCTTCTGGGAACCTTGCCGTTAATCGGAAGCAGCGGTAAGCTTAAGGATTTTTTTATATACAGCGTGTAAGGGACATCGCCGCACAAACGGATACCATGGGTCCAGAATATGATTCTGGACCCCCCCATGTTGGAATTTTTCGTCGGTTTTTCCCATTTTTTTTTTTTTTTTACTTTAGACTGTTCATAATCGTTATTCTTACCTAACCCAAAGGTATTTAAAATAAATAAGTTATTAATTTATTACTTTCACTAAAAGTAGCAATGTAAATAAAACTAGAAACGGTGTCTTATGGCGATATTCGCCTGCAGTCAGCGACATACTACGTAGGCACAACGTTATCGCGCGTTTAAATCGCGGTGTTCACAATACATTGCGCGCTCGAAAATGACAATTTCTATAACCGATCATTAGCGAGGTGAATGACTTTCACAATTTGATTAGTGGCATTAGGTGTAGCCTTTTCGCGAAGTTTGCGTTACCATGAGAAATACACACATGTATATAGATTTTATGTTGTAAATAAATATTCCATTACATACATGTGAAGCTAATAAAAGCATGTTAAAAATTTCTAGGGCCGCCGCTGAGTGCCTGCAACGGTCTATTTGAATTAATGTTTTTGAATTATATTTCAAGCCGCATCGTCTCCGCTCACAACACTCTCCCGTATGTTTCCACAGATGTATAATTTGTAATTTACAGCCTCCGGCCGTAGCGCGCACCTGCCGTCGCGAACTCTTCCGTGATGTATGCACGAATGATTACTCTGTAAAGTAACAGTAGCCCAGTCTGTGAACAATTTATACGTAGTCGAACTGAGTGTAAACACGTTTACAGAAAAAATAATAGTTTTCAGGATTCTTCCGGTGCCGTGATTTACCCAATGGATGAATACAACATGGGGTTCTTCAAAAAAGGTTTGAAGAGATTTCTGCAGCGTCGGCAACGCGCGAGTGATACCCCTGGTGTTGCAAATGTCCATAGGCTACGGTAACCGATTACCATCAGGCGAGCCATAGGCTTGTTTGCCACCTTAGTGGTATAAAAAAAAAGTTATGTTTTCCGATTCACCCGCGTTCCAGAGCGGGGAGGGTTTCCCGGCATAAAAATTATGTTCTAGGTTGTAATCTACCCCCGTGCTAAATTTCTTATCTTCACGTCACTTGCTAATAATTATAAAATGTTCTCTTTCGCGATCTGTGCGCCTAGTACCAAAGAAGTCGTCGTCCAAGTCTCTAAGGGTCTTCAAAACTCCTAAGGGGTAACCAGGGGATGGAAATCTATATTATAATAAAAAAAAAACAATTATACTTCATTGCTTCGTCCTCGAGATTAGATACATAAATTTGTAGTACCACGTCTAGGAATCGCCAATCTACCACTAAGTTGAAAGCAGAGTGAAACTGCTTCTATTTTTTTTTTTTTTTTTTTGTGGGTATTTTGATATCTGCCTCCTGCCGCCCGGACTGACCGACACTCATTCGCGTTTTAGTGCCTCGTCGATCACCACGTTATTCTTTGTTTTTCGCAAAAAAAGTTTAAAAACGATGTCGAAACGTAGTCACAGAAACGATAGTGATTATCTACGCAGGATACGAGCACACTTTGACATATCGTCAAATTTAAAATTGTGTTGTGTACATATTATGGTGATGTTACTTTCATATCTTTTTGAATCCCAAATAATGGGCTTATGCGTATAGTGACTGTGTACATTTGAAATGAATGTTATCTTCACGTTATTTAAAGATATTGTGAATAATAAGAACTATGTCCGTATCAAACTTTGACATAATTATAGTCAAAATTCCAATGTTACCTTCATATCATTTGGAATCCCAAATAAATGGTTTTTTTGTTAGTGACTGTGTACATTTGAAAGGAATGTTACCTTCACGTTATTTAAAGATATTGTGAATAGTTTAATAAGGACTATATCCGTATCAAACTTTGACTTATAGTCAAAATTCCAATGTTACCTTCATATCATTGGAATCCCAAATAAATGGGCTATTGTTAGTGACTGTGTACATTTGAAAGGAATGTTACCTTCACGTTATTTAAAGATATTGTGAATAGTTTAATAAGGACTATATCCGTATCTCACTTTGACATATCGTCAAAATTCCAAACTGTGTTGTGTACATCTTATGGGGATGTTACCTTCATTTCATTTGGAATCCCAAATAATGGGTTATTGTAGTGATTATGTACATTTCAAAGGAATGTTACCTTCACTTTATTCATCATATTGAAAAAGATGGTAATAGTCACGTGCCAATTTTTTGTGAACTATTGACGCGTTACCATCTAGGACCACGGCAGTGCCCCGTGAGCCAAGTCGAACAAGAGTCACAGGTGAGTTACTGTAATTTCAAATTGAAAACTTGTTGCAATATCAGACATTTTACGCGCTTGGTAGGCCTTATCATTTCATCTTGCCCTGCAATTCAGTAGGTTGGATATTTACCAAGCAAATCGAAAGATGCAAATATCTTGCTAATACACCTTGTGTAATACAAGTAGACATGAGCGCGCCGCGCCCGCCGCCCCGTCTGCACGGATCGGCGCACCGATCAGTATCAATAGTAGCAATAATCCTACTTTCCATGGCTGTCGAGATTTGCGTGCTACATTATTTTGTAAAATATGTATTTATAAAACGAAAATTCATGGTATGTATGGTAAAAGTTTTATATCAAGGTCACGCCGCCGACGCCGCCGACTGATTGTACATCGGCGCTCATGTCTAAATACAAGAAGCTACGATAGATTTATGTAATTATATGTCTTTACCATAGTATTTACAGAATGACTATACTTAGTGGAAAAATTCAATTGATCTCGCAGTTAATCCTTTGGTTCTCGCGAGGGACGCGCATCCTATTATAACAATTGATGTCATTGTTATATTTTTAACCGCGAGACTGGACAGCTATTGCTTAGAAATGTTTTCTGATACCAGCAAAAAAGGGGGGGCGTAGTATATGGTGAGGAGATCGCCAGCGGCCAGTGGAGTACCAATATAAAAAAAAAAAAAAAAAAAAAAAAAAAATTATAACTTATTATTACTGATCGATCAGATCAATCTCAAATATTAATTATTTATTATCCAACTTTGAAATAATAAAACTATACTAAATAATAACTTAATCTAAATAATAACAGACTTTTAACTAAAATTCATTTAGTAACTATTACTGTAGAAGAGCTCCAGTCAGGTACATCCACCTCGATTACACAAGTCGCGGTGATGGACTCACCGCAGCCGCAGGCAGAACTATCCGTCGAAACAAGACTGGATCCGGAATTAGATGAGGAGATTGTTAATCTATTGGGAGAAAGGGCTTCGAAAGATAAAATATATGGACTGAATATTCGAGATGAGTTAGCTATGCGATGGGAGCACATCGCTTTAAAATCATCTTGATCCCAAGGATTGCACAAATATCTCACTTGATTGTTGTCCTTAGAACATGAAGAAATAATAGAATTATTGATCGAAGCTGGTCGCCCAATGTGTGACTCACAACACAACGAATCTATTACAAGAAGGCTGCAAAAAGCAATATCGAAATCTGGTGCTGAGATAAAAATGAATGCACCAATTAGGATGGTTAATCCAGCGCAGAAACAAGAACTCGCTCCTACCCAAGCTTTAAACCAAGCCTCCGCTCCTAGCAGCCAGGCAGGCCGGAGCAGCGAGGAGATTCGAGTCGACCACACCCCGCCCACGGCAGCCGCAGCCGCCATGACATCCGCCGCCGCGATCGTGACACTACCCAGCCCCGCGTCGGTAAATCCGGTAGGTTCCGTAGGGCAATTATCTTATTGTTATGATCAATGGCGATTGATAACTAAAAAACCCCGTCATACTACCTATGATGGGTCAAAAGTTATAATAATAATAATATCTTTATTTCAGCCATATTTTTAATACAAAAGTATGAGATACCTACCTTTTTTCCAAACCGGTTTCTCAATCAATGAACCGAGTCCACCTGTCTTATCCGCATCCGAAACCCTTCAATACAGAAGGTACAATAAAATTCATCACTGATATTATTAAGTAGTGAAGATATATCACAATGTAAATCATGCGAAGGACAGTTTCTCTCTAGTTATTTTCTTATCAAAATACCAAATGGTAAAAATCAGATTTATTATATAAAAATTCTTTCCACGTTAGCGGATAAAAAGCACTTTTGCCTTATAATTCAAGTCCGAGGATAAATTGTAACTATTCAATGTCCTTTCGTATTTTACAAAATTATTAAGAACCAGTAGTTTGTTTACACAAATCATTACGTTATTTGTCATCTATTTACTTAATGTATTATTTCTAGAAATTATCAAAATTGCAAACATAATATCAAACATACAGAAAACTTTTTTGAGTCTTTACGATTCATAATCAATATCGAAAAGAGCTATATAGTTCCAAATACCGTGTGCAATACCTTGGCTTTTCCGAAAAATACCAAAACACGTTAGCTTCATTGAAGATAAGCGATATTTAATAAAAACATATTAATTACTTAGTGGCAGTTTTCTTAGGATTACAATATTAGTAAAGGACTTCTAATATTGACAGATTTTGTATCGACATCACTGCTATTTTGTACATACATCAATCGTATGGTTAGTTTTTTTTTCCACATCTCAGTGGCAGTGATGTGAGTGAAGCTCGCGGAATACTTGTGTTCGATTCATACATAAGTTCAAAAGAAAACGAAATAGCAGTCACGAAAATCCGATCCCGATACCGAATGGGAGTAAAAAGATCTGTTTTGAAATGATTGTAATTTGTCAATAGTCAACCAAATATTGACCTTTTTGCGTCGCGTATGAATAAAAAATGTGAAAAATATGTCTCATGGAATAGAGAATAGATTTACATTAAATAGGAAAGATCTTTCTTTTTATGTTTATCCTCCCTTTTGTTTTGTTACATTTAAAGTTTTAAGAAAAAATATAACAGATCAAGCCGAGGGTATTGTCGTGGAACTATTTTGGGCCCACGTAACCCTGGTTTCCCCTATTTTTGGAATTATTTCAATTTAGACTAATAATGTGTTATTATCTGTTTTCAACAGTAACCCAAATATCACGTTGATATTATATTAACTTCCCTGTCAGAAAGTTCGATTAAACAATAGGACGTGCGTTGGGTGACCTAATAGAAGTACAACTTTCTTACTGAATTAAGTATTTTAGTTACGTAGTAACTATTTAGTAATCTTGTGATTTCAGTCCGGATTACAATACGAATCATTACAACAGTCATCGCTCCGCTATGTCATTGATCTTACGATCGAGAGTAGGGTCTGATGGACCCTGAATAGGAGTTTCTATAGACTTCGCCCTCCAGCTCCCAAGTATAACGTCACTGGGATCCATCATTAGTTTAGATTCCTTATCGAATTGGTATCCTAATAACAATTTCAGTTTAGAGTACTTATTTAACTAAAAAGATTGTCACTCTACTCATGCTGGTAATTACTCAAAGAGTACAGACGACAAGTAAAGTAATATAATTTAGAAAATATTATAGTTGTTAATATCATAATCATTATATATATCTATCAAAATAATAATCAGAATATATCTATCAAAATACATGAATTAATTAAAACATCCCGACTGTGTTCGAATCAACCTTGTGTGTATATTCCATTTTACAAAGACCGATCGAACAAATTGTCCGGTGGAAGCGTTATTAGCATAAAAAATATGAGGAAATGACGAAGCCTTAAAGAAACTAAAAAAAAAAAAAAAAAAAAAAAAAAAAAAAAAAAAAAACCGTAGTAGGAGACCACATAAATCGGTATTTTTACAGATACAATCAGTCGTTGTATAAAAGACACGCTATCTAGGTACTTTTTCGTTAGCTATATTCTCAACTCACTCATACATACTTAAGCATGTATTTTTTTTTAGATTATCTATTGTGTAAAAAAAAAAAAGAAAAAAAAAAAGTTATTTACATATGTTGTACTAATACAATTAATCAAAATACCTATTTAAGATAATTCTTATAAATAAATAATGATCTGACTCCACCAGACATGCAGTCGCTCATACGACTGGTGTCAATATAAATACAACCAGAAATACTGCTGGAAAATGTTACTGTCTTCGCAAAATTTTATCGAAGAGATGTTCAGTGTAATCAATCAGATCGCTTTCAGTTAGCTTTCACAATCTTAAACGCAGAAACTGATTTCAATTATAAAATCATAGTGTTTTTTAATTTCAACTATACCTATAAATAGTTAAATTTACTATGGTTGATGAAACCATAATTTGTTATAAAGTCTCTAATTAGTTTAATTTTGTTAAATTGCAAAAACATTGTTGTTGCATCACAAAAATTACAAATTATATAAGTACCTATACTAATAATTACATAAGTACATTTATTTTTTGATGATTACATATATCAAAAACATAACCCTCTTTCCGGGTCAATCGGGTCAAAAATAAATTATTATTAGTGATTTAATATTTCACTATCTTTCAAAATCTACAAATTTATGTATCTAATCTCGAGGACGAAGCAATGAAGTATAATTAATGATTAAACGAACTTACCTGAAGTGAAGTTCTATCAGAATTATACGAGTTGCTTCGTCCGAAGAGATTAGCTCCCTCCCAGCCCTATAACCCCCATATAAAGTGAAATATTAAGATTGCAGGCTTTCAACTAAATGAGTGTCGGTCAGTCCGGGCGGCAGGAGGCAGATATCAAAATACCCACAAAAAAAAAAAAAAAAAAATAGAAGCAGTTTCACTCTGCTTTCAACTTAGTGGTAGATTGGCGATTCCTAGACGTGGTACTACAAATTTATGTATCTAATCTCTTCGGACGAAGCAACTCGTATAATTCTGATAGAACTTCACTTCAGGTAAGTTCGTTTAATCATTAATTATGTCAACCAAGACCATAATATTCAATATCAGGCCAGCCCACCAGCCCGCCCCGCCATATTGGTTTAAATGTCAAATTAGTTGCTGCACACCCCTCACTTTGGTCTCTGACCCCCCAATTAGCGAAGTTCCCACGAGGATGGACGCGTTTCCATTTACAGAAATGTCACGGGAATTGTAATAGGATTAAATTTTACAATAATTATAATTTCAACATCTACTAAAACACTGACTGACAGGCAACGAAAAGAAATTGCTGCGACATTCTTGAAATTTAGAGTGCATATTTCTTGTGTGTCTTTACAAGAAAGGTTTGCAAACACGCCTATTATAAGTTTACATATCATGGTCCTAAGTCTGCTATTACAATTACAATGAGCTAGATGACTTTAGTCCGACTTGTGAGTAAGGCGTGTGAGTAAGGCGTGTGAGTAAGGCGTGTGAGTAAGGCGTGTGAGTAAGGCGTCTGAGTAAGGCGTCTGAGTATTTTTTTTGTCATAGCTTTGTTAACATATAAATAGGATTAAGTGTCTTCCGAACCGGTGGGAGATTCAACTATACGTACCTACGTAATATTCATAAGTGCCTTACCAGGGTATAAACTGAGTAAATGACTTTAATATTGAGTTTTTGGATCGTTTTAATCCCGTAAAAAAAATATAATACTTCGGGTTGGAAACCAGCAGGTGAATAAATACATTAATAACATTTCAACCTAAAATTAAAACATTAAAAAAAATATGGCAACAACCATCCCGTGTCGTACCCATTATTGGACACAAACTACCCCATTGATACTACCCTACGCAACTATTCTTACTTATGCACCCCTTTTAGTTAACTGACCTTACATATGAAGAATTCTGTGTTTGCAATAACATTGCTTGAGACCTTCCAAGTAAAACATTTGATAATTCTTACTAATATTATAAACGCGAATGTTTGTATGTTATGTTTGTTACGCTTTCACGCAAAAACTACTGAACGGATTTGGATGAAATTTGGCACACAGATAGAATATGTTCTGGATTAACACACAGGATACTTTTTATCTAGGGAAAACATACGATCCCTCGGGAATGCGGGTGAAACCGCGCGGGACAGCTAGTATACTTATAATTCGCTAACTATGACGGTTTCACTTACTTTTATGTCATTAGGAACAAGATTAGGAGATTAGGTCATCGTGAGGAAACCATAGCACGGTGGTAGGGTACTTTGTAGTACCCGCCTGGCTGGCTACCACCCTCAAGTTGAAAATCTGTCGCCAAGCACCTTTCGGTGTGTTCCGATAGCTGCACTTGAGAGCCAGCTCCTTCTAGGCTTTGTGTGCTTACCACCTTCGGTCGCATCATCACTTATCATGGTGAGATTGCGGTCAAACACAGGCCTATAAACAATAAAAAAAAAAAGAATATTTTTTTTAAAACAAGCTATTTTATGTATTATTTACCAATTTAATCATCCGTCATCAGACCCTTGAACCAGTCTTGTCAAGCCGAATCAAACGAGCCTAAACTCGATGGAGTTACATCGTTTTATTACAGAGTTCCCATGACCATCATCAACGCGCCATGTCATAATAATTTTGTGTTGTCATCCGATTTTTCAGCAAAATTTTAGCTCAATCGGAAACCGGAAAGTCGGTCTAATTTTACTTGCAAGTCTTGATTACAGTCATACAGACACTGACAGACATACAGACACTGGGTCAAGTGAAATAAATAGTAAAAAGCTTGTAAAAATATAGCCAATATAGTCAGATTGTGTTATAAATATTTAAAGTAAGTTGGCCAAGTTTCTTGCCGGTTCTTCTCAGCAAGGCCGACTTCCGAACTGGTGATACATTCAGTAGCTTTGACCTTCATAAGTACCCTACTAGGGCCTAAATTGAATAAATTACTTAAGAGTGCGTACCAAGCCAGAAAAATATGGCAATGTCAGATGAAACAAACTTATGTCTAATCTTCGCGTGGAGATGAGACAGAGATAAAGTGTTTCGCGGAACAAAAATGAACGAAGCGCTTTTTATCTAAATAACTCGTAAAGTATAGAATATTTTAAAAAATCGTTAGTAGCAGTTCTAGGTCATATGTTAGTGATATTATTTATCGAATTTTTGTCTTAATTAGATACACCATGAACGAATAAAACCGAAAATTCATTATTATTAGAGGTAGTTTTGTGATTTTTTTCTATCGAGGAAATTTCATTCCATTATGTTTTTGCCCAGATAGAACCCTCGCGTATATAATGAAAATACCCATATAAAAATATTTTTTCATTTAAATACTATTTACTTGGGTAAATTTCAATTCTAAGATTGTTATTTTGCAAGTGCTAGAAATTTGGCTCGGTCGGTATACATCCGCGCACACAAAATGGTTAACAAAATCTTGTAAAAAAAAAGGAAAATTTAGGAGTGTAGATATTTTTTTCTTGTCTATCCCATGTTGTGGGGTATAGTTGGATGGTCCTTCAAAAATATTGTGGGTGCGTGAAACCCATTTTTCTATTCAGGGATCAGTTTGCGAAAGCCATGTGTCCAAGTACATTATGATATACTTATCACTCGCGCATTACCGACCCTTCTCGCATTTTAAAAGCTCAACCAGCAAAATTCCCAGCTCAACAAAATCATAGATAACAATAAAACGGTTTGCACATCTTTCCACCCGCCGCAATCTCGGGAACTGCAACCCTGCACGTTCCCATGGCATTATTTTAATTTGTTTAAGGGATTACTTTGACAAATGTCCTGTACAGATTGCATTGCTAAAAAAGAGGGTAATTTTCATTTTTAATTTGTGTGTCAGGGGATTTAAAAGCTTAATTTAATTTTTATTTGAACGTGGTGGTTTTGGGGGCGGTATCGAGAGAGCAGTGAATGAAATCAAATGGTGCTAGTACAGGTTTTAAAGAAAATTATTTATTCCTCACAGCATGGTAAGATGCTACTAAAAAAAAGGCTAAAAACTAAGCAGTGGTAAAGATTTACCTAACACGCCGCAGGTCAGGGTTCGATTCTCACGCAGGACATGCATTTGTGTGCATGAACATGTCTGTATGTCCTGAGTCTGGGTGTAATTATGTATATTAAGTATGTATTTACAAACAAAAAGTAGTATATGTATTTATTTATTTATTTTTATTAGGGAAAGCAACAGCCTCAAACAACATGAGTTACATTATTGAACTTAAAAATGTAAGGCCAATTACAGCTATCCACATACTAAAATTATATCAGTTTAGGTATTATATCAGTTATCTGGTTTCCATAGTACAAGCTCGGCTTAATTTGGGATCATTATTATTATTTAAATTCATACATATTTCATTAATTATTTTCCATAGCTTTGTATTAGACCACGACTTTACTTCAACTGCAATCCATATAATCCATTTAATACCCTAGACACGTACTTATGTGTGCATTCGATCAGAAATAGGGTTCGTTAAATATTCTATTGAGGGAAAAACCATGAAATTAAAATCGATTTGCACTTGTAAATGTATTTGGCGGAATAATTTGTAGATTTTAGGGTGTGAAGTTCTAGGGATGATTTTTTGAAAAGGTTTTTATGTACATACTAAAAAAACTCCCAGCCAAATTTCATGCTCTCAGTGATCGGTATCGGGGGGCACGGCAGTGCCCCCGCCGAGTCGAGCGCGAAGCAAACACTGCCGTACCATCCTTTACTGGAACCATTTGGCCGCACTTTCAGGCCCCTATTTGAGAACCTCTGGATAAGATAGAAATTTTCGTCATCCAGTAAGCTATAATCACATACTTAAAATCCAAAATTTCAAGTCTGTAGGTCATTTAGTTCCGAAGTTAAGCGAAAGCAAAGTTTCGCATTTATGACACTCACTCACTCACTCACTCATGATCATCACTTGTTAGTGGGTACAAGTACAGATTGGTGCAATGGTATAAACAATAAAATAAACGTATAAAGAATGTTCAGCGGCTAAGTCACACAACATTAACTATAATAATAAAGAAATCGCAGTAAGGAACCTTAGACTTGGCACGACTTTGTCTAGATTTCATTACTTTTTAGAGATAAACAAGCAGCTCCATCGAGACTTGGCTAGTTTTTTACAGAATGTTTTTGGTGGGTTAATATTATTACATTCATAGTCTTTATTAGGTTTAAGAAATTTTTGAATAAAAAAAACATTATAATCCAATAAAAATAAAATATATCTAAAACCAGCATGTCAAACAAGCCCATAATCCCTCTCTCACCCCAACATGTAGAATATAAATAAGTAATCGCTTGCACTAACATGGTGGCACCCCTAAATATCTTGTTGAATGATTGATCCCGCCAGACAGGAGGGAGAATTGTTAGGCAACCCTAGTTTTATCGGTATTAAAGAGCTTAATTGATTGTAAGTTTTAGGTGTGTGTTTAAATGTTTGTAAATACCGTTATTATGGTTGGTAAGATATAAGTTTAGAAGATTAAAAAGTAGTAGTAGTAGCAGTGGTCCGCGAGCACGCTGGTCATGGAAGCTTCAAAATGTTTTTTTTTCTTTTTTACGTTTTAAAGTTTACTATATTTTTTTATTTTTAGAAGTGAAATCCCACCAAAAACATTTTTATGTAAAATGTTGCCAAGACATGTGGCTCGCACTGTCAAAAAATTATCAGATCTCATGTAGAGCCAAGCTTATAACTCCTCATGCACTTACTCTACAAGCCCTAACTTCACAAACTCTACACACCGTAGTCAAAATATATGGCTTGGCCGTTTCACTACTACAAGAACTATTGAATAACAAAAAAGTAATGAACAGTGCAGTGAATACATTTTTCACCTTACTCCCATGTGACGGTAGCGAAACCACATATTTTGACTACGATGTGTAGAGTTTGTGAAGTTAGGACTTGTAGAGTAAGTGCATGTAGAGTTATAAGCTTGGCTCTAGCTGCAATGCAAGTGATATGTGTGTAGACGAAGCATTCTTAATTTAAACGGGTAAAACAGCTTGACAGCGAATCGCTGTAACAAAAACTTGGGCGCTATATTTGTTGTGGTTTTCATTGATTATTATCAAAAAAAAAAAAAAGTCTGTATTTAACCTCACAAGTGTGTTGAAAAACGTCGTATGACACGCGTGTGCATGGATCATTACACTCTCGGCTTCTCGCCTCTTCTGTAATTACCAACTTTGCACACATGTATCATAATGTACTATTAAATTGTTAATATATTTTTATAACACAGTCAGATTTATTTTTTAAATAAAATTTTTATCTTTGCCGAGTTTCTTGCCAGTTCTTCTCAGTTGGCCGACTTATGAACTGGGAGTAACTTCAGTAGCTCTCACCGTCATAAGTGCCCTACTAGGGCCTACATCAAATGATTTTGACTGAAGTTAGCTGCTCAGTAACATTATCAATTCCCGAACAATTTTTTTTTATATTTTTAATAATAATAATAATTGTTTATTTTCAGCATGAGTTCACAATTTTCTTATTGATAAGTAAGGCTAGATACATCGATTACTAGATTACGAAGCATCTGATGCCGAACTAAGAATAAAATTCCTTTATTTCGACAAGCAGAGCCAAATCCCCTCGAGAATTTATAAAATAAGTTGCTAGCCTATCTTTATGAATATGAATGAATGAATGAGTTTCTTGCCGGAGTCTTCTCAGTTCAAGTTGTATTTGGAACAGGTGTAGAGCCATTTGTTAACGTTCATAAGTGCCTTATCAGGGCCTAAATTAAATAAATGCTTTTTGAATTTGAATTTGAATCAAAGAATCGAATCCAGCAACTTTTTTCAAACTTTGAAAAAAATCACCAAGTCATATTCGCAATAAAAACATCAAACAAGCAAAAAACCATAAACAATTTCACAAGGTATTTATTTTTTTACCGCCCCTATTTTTCCCCTTAACAACAAATTATTCCGTGTGATTGATTCCCCTACAAGAGGGTGTGCACTGCAGTTTAAGAGGGACCAACGAGCATTATGCTAACCGCTATAAGTTGATATTAAATTCCAGAGCACGTTATATCTATGCCAATTATTGTTTTTTTTTATCAATTAGTGTATTTTTTTTTTTAAGAATACACCGAATCTGATACCAATATCTGAGGTTTTCTTTTTACTTTTTACTATACTATCACAGACAATAATAGCGTGCTAAAACAACATTATAAAACATACTATTCGATAAAGACATAGAGTAAATAATATACTAGATAAAGATAAGAATAGTTGGTAAATGTAGCGACTTAGCCTTAAATGACTTGGAAAAAACCAAATGAAACTAAAAAAAAAAATTCTTCAATTTTTTTATTAGTTTCGTTTCTTCATTCTTTCATTATAGTAAGCTACATTATCCCCGAGTATTATAGGCTACGTTTTATCCCGGGAACGTGAGTGAAACCGCGGGGGACAGCTAGTGGTGTATAAATTACGAACCGGTGGTACGTTCCTCATCGTAAGTGCCCTAACAGGAGCTAAGCTGAATAAATGAGTTTATAGTTTGGGTCTGAAATGAAATATGAATATTTTAAAGAAGTTAAGAATTGTTTAATAAATAAAATGTGAGCTTTAAAATTCTTTATTCAAATAGACCTTCGCAGGCACTTCACACAAAAAGTCTGACTCTAATACTCTAATACCGGTTTGAAAGGTTGCACTTTCTGAGAAGAGCCGGCAATAAACTCAGCAATTACTCTTTTCAAATCAAAGCTTAGATTCATACATAATATTTACATTCTAATCGCACTGACAACAATTGCCTGACCCGGCGCGGCGGGAAAACTACAAAGTAGACTGAATCGATATTTAATAAGTAAATAAATAGCAAACTTAAGCAGACCGGCCCCCACAAGCAGCACCTGTCCAAAAGTATGACGCGTGTGGCAGCCATGGCCCTCCATAACAATGTTTCGCACCATACTATGTGAAAAAAATATAGTATGATTAATATATGCTTGATGAACGCTTGTTCGAGTCATTGAGCTATTATTACTACGTATAGAGAAGCTATCATAAGCAAAGATTTGATCCCATTTTTTTAGAGTCAACTAAATAAAGTTCTCTTTAGCGCTGAATCAATAATTAGTCGTCTAAGCAGACAGTACAATACAAACACGTAGCGCTCTCAGAATGCTTTTAGGAGTATTTTTCTTTCATGGCGCTTACGCGTTTCGAACGGAACATTGTGGTGATTTGTGGCGTCTTCTCTATACGTAGTAATAATAGCTCAATGGTTCTAGTGAATTTTATTTCGAAGAGCAAATCCGAACTGTTGTTTGTCCGACTACATAATAACGAAACACAAGCCTTCATTAGTCGGATGAATTATTTATTGGAAAATATTCTCGTATGATAAACTGACATAACTTTAAAGCTGGAAGCTTTTCTGAAATGACAGTAGGCATTACAAGCATGCGAGATTAAATAAATGGACTGTTTTACAAAAAACTTAAACCAACTTCAAAGTACACTAAGTAATCAAATCCTGATTTGATGACAATGGGACCAAACGGGAAGTGTACCCTTTCAAATAAAAAAAGAATTATCCAAATTGGTTAATAAATGACGGAGATATGAGGTAACAAACATAAAAAAAAATACAACCGGATTGAGAACCTCCTAAATTTTTTGAAGTCGGTTAAAAAACCGGCCAAGTATGAGTCGGACTCGCACACGGAGGGTTCCGTACAATAAAAATAATAATGTTACCTTACTGGAATTGACGGTGAAATGAATAGTAGGCGCAACAAAAAGAACCACCAAAAGAAGACGTTTCTTGTATGGGGACCCCCTTTAATTTTAAATTTTATTTCATTTTTATTATTTGTTGTTATAGCGGCAATAGAAATACATATTCTGTGAAAATTTCAAGTGTCTACCTATTACGGTTCATGAGATACAGCCCATTGACAGACAGACGGACAGCGAAGTCTTATGAATAGGGTCCCAATTGTGCACCATTTGGGTACAGAACCCGAAAAAAATGCTATTTTGTCCTACACTGCTGGCTCCACATAGTGCCTTCCCATGGGGCTCTGGCGACCTTACTCACCGCAGGAACAAAAATTCCAGAAACTGCGATTCATCTAATTAAAGTTCAACCTAATTCCACCATCCCCATTGTTACACCAAAACACAAGACGCCCGGGATGAGTTTCACCCGTACGTTGTTGACATACCGACAATACGAACACAGCGTTTGCATCCTCATTTATAATGCGGACAGCAAGGGAGTGGAACTTGCTTCCGGCGTCTGTGTTTCCTGACTCATACAACCTAGGCACTTTTAAGGCCAGAGTGAATAGGTTCCTTCTGGGTAAGCGTGTTCCATCCTAGGCTCCGTCTTCGTCTCTTATGGGCGGGTCAGTGGCAAACGCAAGCCCAATTAATAAAAAAAAAATTATTTAGCTGCAACTTTCCTATAAACAGTTTTTTACACACGCGCTTAAGTAAATGACAAAATGAGCCCCCAATAAACGCAAGCGGTCTTATTACAAAACGTGGACTAAATTTCGTACCAGGATTAAACCTGGTAATAAACCATGTACTAAAATATTTCGTATTACAAAACGTAGTTTATCTCAAATTCGTGGACTATTTATGGTACTAAAGATAAAGCAACACCACCCCTAGTTTGTCTTTGGACTAACGCATGACAGAGGACTAAAGTTACAAACAAACGTCAAATTGTACAGTGAGGTTAAGTTTTATTTGTTTTACTTTTGTTTTGATTACAAGAAAAATGGATACTTAACATTGATTTAATTGATCTAGAGGATATGGACGATTTAGATTTATTAGGGGTGCACCGGCGACCTTTAGGACTTCGTCATCGGCTGAACCTTTTGTTGAGATGTGTGACGAAGAATTTCGATATAAATACAGGTTCACGAAGCGTTTCGGCTTAAAAATAGTGGTCGTGGTAAAAGCTGAAATATCCCACGATCCCCGATGATGCCCAATATCCCCTGAAATTTCGATTTGAGGCTGGTGCTTTCTCTGGAATATTACTGGGTGACAGTGGCTATCCTTGCACCCCATATTTATTTACACCAGTTCTGAACCCTACAACAACTGCAAAAGAAACATATAACTATTCTCACATATGTACAAGGAACACAGTGGAGAGATGTTTCGGGTTATGGAAACAATGTTTCCGCTGCCTACTAAGAGGCATGTTTTGTGATATTGAAACTGCCAAAAAAACTTCTTCATAATATAGCCATTGACATGAGGGAGAACATATTTCCTGGTGAAAATGATAGCAGCCTGATACCAACCGCTAGAGAAACATTTTCACAATCAAGAAAATAAAAAAAGAAAAGAAAATACTGTCCGTTGAAATATAACAAGGCAGTTCATTGAAACTCATTTTCATTGATTATATTTATTTATTTATAAAGTTTAGTTACAATACTTAGCACTTTTATTATTTTCAATTTTGAAATTTATACATAAAAATAATGTTCAATTGTTTGATGATTCTCGCATTATGTCTTTGTAAAATTAAGACAGTATAATCATTTTCATTGATTTTAATTATTACTGTTGCAGTTGACCTGAAAAAAAATAGATATTAGTTTATTTTTATAGAAGTTGCTTTTGTTTTGCATTGGTTTATTTAATTTGGTTTAAATTTGTTTTACTAAAATTTTATTTATTAGTGTGTTTCTTGCTTTCTATTTCTAATAAAGCTATTTCTAAATACAGTTTTTTCATTCTTAATTCTGCAATTATTATATTATAAGCATGTTCAATCTCCAACAAATCAGTCTCCTATGTTTTTATCCATACCATAGGCTATCTGCATGCCAAATTTCATTGAGATTGGTTCATTACTTTTTGAGAGATGCTTGAACAAACAAACAGACACCATTTTTAAAAGGAACGGTTTCACCTTGTATAGATTCCATACATAATTATAAATTAGAAAGTAACTTGTGTCTGTTAACTTTTCACTCCTAAACTGCTGGACCGATGGTTATAAAATTTATCATCCAAATAGCCTATGGTATAAAGAGGGCCATGGGCTACTTTTTACCCTAGGAACAGGTGAAACCATAGGGGGCAGCTAGCAATTATATGTAGGTACTTACATGTGTTGAGAACCTTTTTTAGTTTTCTTTGGTCGAATTTTATATCAATTTGTTCAGGCCTGCTTGTCACTAAGAATAGAATATATTTTGATAATATATCGTAATATATCCTAGAATGGTTGAAATTAGAGTTATAAAGAATGATAAGTGTATCGCACAGTTTTTATATCAAAACAAACTTTCTCTTCGGTGCACCAATTTTCACCCCTTCTTTTCTATCTATTGTATTTTATGCACTTTTCATTTAACTTTTCGTTGTTCAATCATATCCCCTATTAGTAGTTTGTGTTTTCAATGTTATTAAAGCTATGCGCGAGAACTTCATTTATTCCGTTACACGCTAGAGTTGTTGCTAATATGTATATTACATTATACGTGAAATAAACTCCAAAAACAAGATTTTTGTTGAAAATTAAGTTGCATCAGTAAAATCTTTTCAAAAATCAATATTAGAATTTTTATCATAATAGTACATACAATTTTAAATTTTAATAATTTATAGAATAAAACAGCTATGTAGATAAACGGAACGGTGCGAACGAATGATTTCCAATTCAATGAATGTTTTCTATAGATAATCTGTGGATATTATTTAAACATGGACTAGCCTGTGGTACTAACACATCCTCCGTTAGTCTACGATTTGTAATAGGATCGAATGTTAATCATAGTACCAACGTTAGTACCGTAACAATCCAAGACTTGTAAGTTATGGTTTAAACCAGGATGAAGATCGTTTTTTGTAATAAGACCGATGTCTAGTGGTACTTCTATGTGCACTGTACCGGTACTATTATAGCCAATCTGTTACATTTTCATTCGCACATCTGTGCTTTACACTGTAACAGTTCTAATCATTTAATGCGTGACAGCCGACGCTGCGGAAAGCCTCAAACGGAGGAAATATGCAACTCTTGGAGAAGGTTACATATTTCTTTCTTTTGGGGTCGAAACAATGGGTTGCTGGGGTCCAGAGGTGCGAAGTTTGGTAAGAGAGAACGCTAATTGATACTACAGGGGACCAAAGAGCTGGCGCTTACCTCGGGCAACGCATTAACCTGGCAATTCAACGAGGTAACGTCGCCAGCTCTTCGGGTACCCTGCCTACAGGCAGTTTTTCATTTATAATTCTTTCCATGTATATATAATTCACTTGGTGCTAGTAATAAACATGTAGATATTTAATGAATCAATTTGTTTTATTAAAAAGTTCACGCTCCGATGGATAGATGGCGCCATAAAGTCCTACATCGCGCTAACGATGTTCAAGATAATCTGCTACATACATCGAAGAAAAATCCGTTCATAGTAGTAACTCCGAGCAATCCCATTCCGCAACTAGTATGTATCTTTGTACTGATTAAAACAGTACCGACCAATCACTGCATCTAAATGTTTAGTGTGTCCTTGACTTAGCCAATCAGAGCGCATTGTCAGTGATGCGGAATTGGCGGAATATATTTCAAACAAAATGAACGTCATTGCGATTATTTGGGTTAATTGTTCAATGGCTGAATGTATACAAGTGTCCAACGTGTACAGTTGGACGGCGGTCCCCAGACATGATGTCCCAGCCTGGAAAATCTTTTCATTGAGGAGTTTACAATTTGCTATTCCTTATTTTCATTAACAAGAAGAAACTATATAAATTCAAATAAATAGCCAGTATAGTTTGGCCAAACATATTTACAACATGTAACCTTGCCGAGTTTCTTGCCGGTTCTTCTCAGTAAGGCCGACTTCCGAATTAGTGGTAACTTCAGTAGCTTTGACCTTCATAATATCCCGTAGGGACAAAATTACTATAATAGCTTTGAATTTGACTTTCCAAATTCACAGTCATCATCATCATCATCATCAGCCTATAATGTCCCACTGCTGAGCACAGGCCTCCTTTCACAAAATTAAATGAAGGTGAAAGGGAATGGGCAATACTCCACCACGCGTGCCCACAGCGGATCGGTGGAGGTAGGCTAGTGGTCAACCTACTGTTGGAATTTTTCAAGCCGCCTAGGAGGCATCCAACTAGCATAACGACTATCACAGTTAAGTGACAACCGGGACCAACGGCTTTACGTGCCTTCCGAAGCACGGAAACGCTCGATTTGAAATACGACTAGGCGGTCATCCATCCAGGTACCGACCACGACAGGCGTAGCTTAACTTTGCCGATCGATTAAGAACGGCTAATCATGCTACACCACGAGCGCTTCACAGTCCTAAATTCACAGTACCTATGTTATAATGATTTCATAATAATGCTGTGACTTCGGCAAATTAATTTTATTTAACTATATCGCTCATTATCGTTTAGAGTGCCTGAATATGACAGTTCCTATCTGCCCTAGGTACCTAATAGATAATAAAAAAGACAGTAAATAACCTTTGGATAATGATAATGTCGATATTATAAGGAATGTAATATATAATAAAAAACGTAATAAGTATATTTTCTGCGAACAAATCAAATCGAGTCTTTTTGACAAGATATTCATGTTGCTACCAGATATAATCTGTGGTTGTCACGTATAGAATTCTTCGATCTTGATTAGGTATATTCAGGAAGTTATTTTGGAATTAAATAGCCAATATTCAGATTGTCCAAAAAAAAACAAATATTTATAAAATTGAACCTTGCTGAGTTTTTTGCCTGTTCTCAGTTGAAGGCCGACTTACGAACTGGTGGTAACTTCAGTAGCTTTGACCTTCATAAGTGCCCTACTAGGGCCTAAATTGAATAAAAAGCTTTGACTTTGACAAAGTAATTATTTTTTTTTTTTTTTCATAAATTTATGGCGCCTCCGGGACGTAATTTTGTGATTCGTGCACGAAGCCAGCAATAGGTTATTCCATGTATTGATTATGCTTTTAAAACAATTTAAAAGCCAACCTAACAACTATACGACCTAATAACTGTAATTTGTATATTATGGACCCAATCATGTATAATTATTAAGGTCAACAACCACCGACAATCTTCATGCGCAAATCACATAATTGCCTACGTTTCATACACGTTTGGAATTGACATAATAAATAAGCATGCCAATCCGATGGTAAGCGGTTACCGTAGCCATATGGACGCTTGCAACACCCTATTACTAATATTCCGCTGTCCGTCCGTCCGTCTCGTCTGTCTGTAAGTGGGCTGCATCTCATGAACGGTAATAGGTAGATAGCTGAAATTTTCAGAGAATGTGTATTTCTATTGCCGCTATAACAAAAAGTAATAAAAATGAAATAAAATAAAAAATGAAAGGGGCGCACATACAAGAAACGTCTTTTTTGCCTTTTTTTTCATAGCAAAGTTGAGTTAGTAAATGTACGGAACCCTCCGTGTGCAAGTCCGGCACGCACTTGGCCGGTTTTTTTTTTTTGTTATAGCGCAATACAAATTTACATTCTGTGATATTTCAATTGTATCTATTACGGTTCATGAGATACAGCCGACTCACAGACTGACGGATGGCCGGACAGCGGAGGCTTAGTTAGGTTCCGTTAGCACCCTATGGGTAGGTAACCCCCCCCACCCCCTTTGGAAAGTCATAAGTATTTCTAATGTTGTTTTTCTATTGTTAAAAGATGACAGACTTAAGTAAGTCATGCTCACTTTAAGGCCTTTGCTTGCGGGCGGCGTCGTGTGACGGGTCGCTCACTTCCCTCCAATAGGGCGAGGAGGGCGATGGCTGCCACATGCGTCATACTTGTGAACAGGTACTGCTTGTGGGGGCTGGTCTGCTTAAGTTTGCCATTTATTTATTTACTTATTAAATATAGATTCAGTCTACTTTGTAGTTTTACCGCCGCGCCGGGGCACGCAATTGTTGTCAGTGCGATTAGAATGTAAATATTATGTAATGAATCTAGGCTTGTTTTGAAAAGAGTTATTACTGAGTTTATTGCCGGCTCTTCTCAGCAAATGCATTCAGGTCATAAGTAATTCTAATGGTGTGTATCTATTGTTAACAGATGAGGCAGAGTGAAGGCAGGTGCCGGTGGTGTTTAGGCGGCTGAGGCGACGCGATGGAGGGGGGCTGGCTCATACTGGCCGCGGTGCTCGCCGCTGCGTACGCGCAGAATAACCGCAGTGAGTTGCTCCCACCTCGTTTTGTTTTGTTAAGAGGACTCAATTCGTCATACTTTTCATACAAAACCTCTGTACTTATTATGGCGTTGTTAAACATTTTTCGTTAGATGTTTTGAACAAATTAGTATCTTGTGCACTATATCTAGCCGTGTATCTAGGCGTAATTTAAAAAAAGTGTGAAACAAATTCAGTCAAAGCCTCCGAAAAACAGCGTTTTTGCCTGAACTTTGGCCATATCTAATGTACCTATAAATAGTAAAAGTAAAGAAAACATTTAGATACCAGGCTTGCAAATGTATTGGAGATTCTAAATAACTAAGATTTTTTCACAAGAAGTATACTCCTGGAACAAGTTTTATGAATGCGAAATCATGAGAGATCAGCGGAATTTACCGACTGATAACCGACGGCCCTGATGCTGTCTCTCTTTTTTCGCAGTCAAACATTACGTTGGATGAAACATCAAGCTTTTAGACTATGCTTGCGTTGAAGTTGCGCCGGCCAAAGAGGGCCACCTTAAGAGGAAATTTGAAAAATAGGTTTTAAACATATCTGTTGCTATCGCGCTGTGCCTGAGCTATCCCGCCCGAGGGCGATAGAGACAACTACAGCTTGGACCGATTATACCTATTTAAATCAGATGAAATCGCTATTTCGTAATCCCCGGTTTTCTCCTCCAAAACAGGATTGATTTTAAATCAAGAATCATAATAAGAAGGGCTTTGGCTATGTCTGTCGATTTTCCTTTGTTTTTTTATATTCGTCAAATTTGTTCGCTGGACGTCTGATAAGGGCGTTAAAAATGGTAAGTTTTTGTGATTTTAGAAGGCTCCTAATTCTTATAATAATTAATTGATAGAGAAAAACACAACCGAGGGACATACAGTGGTACCTACAGATTGCATGGTAAAATAATCATTGCTCTAGTGTCATTATCCAGAGAGGAAACTGAGGATTACGTTTGTATGGAAAGCTCCTCTTTTTCTATATTTTCTTATCGCCTCGCCTGATTTCCACTCCCACATATATTCGGCAAAGGTCATAAACCGATACAGCCTCTTCAACAGCTGTCATTCTCAAAATGACAATAGTAATAGCATATAAATTATTGATATTAAAAAATTCTTCTAAGAAACAGTGTAGTAGACTTGCCCCACGACCAGTAACCTTGTCGTCCCTTTAAGCTGAGATGACATAAATACTTTTTATTTATTTTCTAGAAACTGGGCCTTAGAGAATCGCACTCATAAGCCATAAAATATCATTTTAAAAAGTCGTAAAATATCAAAAAAGACGGTTCCATAAGTAATGCCGTTACGTGTGGCTCATTCACAAGTTATGAATGACAAATGAGGTTCGTTTCATATCTCGACAGGTTTTATATCTAGCGTGGAATATGCTACTGTTATATGTTTTATTGTCATTTGATTACCTTTATGGGTCTTTTGAGGATGATTGGTGGTAAAATCTTTGGGCTTTGTCATGTGATAGGAATGTAAATGTGCTTTGGGTCTTTTTAAATTTGCAAAGTGACGTTGCGTTTAAGTTTAATATCTAAATACGTGAAGGGAAAACTGAATTGGTACCTGTCACTTTTTAAGCACATTGCGTTCAGATTAGAAAGGTTACATTAATTTATTAATTAATTTTTTTTTCTTATATTGGTGCTGATTTTGTTGTTTACGACTATACTAATTTAGTCTCACTATGTCTCTTTCTAACAAAGAATACAGGTGTTGTTTTGGTCGGCGACAAGCAACCCAGGAGCGGTAGTACAAAATATATATTCCCCAAAAATGGACTTAATTCCATTAAATACTGTAAATATGTTGAGAAATACCTTATTCAATTTGAAATAAAATTACCGCAAAGTATGGTTACTAGGCACGTGCACAGACTAGAGCTAGGCGCAAGCCGCCATCGCCCCACCCCTTTACTCCCTCGTACTCCCGTTGAGTATTATGTCTACACTTTAGCTTATTACATGATTTTCAAAATTTTAATTTTTTAATTTTTATTATTAAAAAAAAATAAAGTATTTTTTTTATATTTTTTTAGCACCAGTATCATTTGTATTATCATCGACCCTGAGTCGCTCGTCGCTGACCAAAACAACGATCTGTATAAGAAAAGTATGTAAGAAAAGTCCTGTCAAATTAGTCCAATGCTTGTTTTCAATGTTTTAGTCGCTGTCTATTGCGGTTATGTCTAAATACCCGCAAATGAAAACTGCAAAGATTAATTTGACAGCTTTAAATATCATCATCATCATCATATCAGCCCATGGATGTCCACTGCTGTACATAGGCCTCCCCCATTGATTTCCACTTCGAACGGTTCTGGGCCGCTTGCATCCAGCGGTGCCTAGCGACTCTGACCAGGTCGTCGGTCCACCTGGTGGGAGTTCGTCCCATTCGGCGCTTTCCAGTACGTGGTCACCACACGAGAACCTTTCTTCCCCAGCGGTTATCGGCTCTTCGAGCGAGCCTGACCAATACCACTTCAGCTTATTAACTCTACGAGCTATGTCCGTCGTTTTCGTTCTAAATATGTTCTATCCTTTTTCAATAATGTTTGTAAGAAAGAGATGTGATGTGACTAAAATTAGTTTTGTGCGATTTACAACAGAATCGGCACTATTATCGAATTTCCAACACTGGGCGAAATGTATGTGTGTATGGGGACCGGGAATGGTTGACATTTCAGTTAAAAGGCTTGTATTTTTATTTATTTTTAAAGTATATCATCCTAACGTTGTCTGGGAGAGATCGCTTTTTAGCGATAAGGCCGCCTATTGTACTTACAGTAATTTCTTTAACTGTTAGCATTTATTTTTATACTTTGTTAAATACTTTTTGTACAATAAAGAGTTATCTATCTTTCTATCTATCATCGTAAAAAGTAATATATCAGCCACACTATTAAGCTTTGGAAATAAAATACAAAAATCTCGCAATCAATTAGAATATAGTGTACAGGATTTTATAGAACAAGAAATACGAGTCAACCTACCCCATGCCTGGGGTTCTTCAATTGCATCATACGCCTTGTGTATTTTGCCAATTTCCAGTAATATTATAAGTTCTAGTCACAATGAATCACTTTCACATCGTCCTCAGTCAGTCACCGTCCATAATAGTCATGTCTTAGTACAATGGTGGTCATTGTACTAACACTTTTCACGGACTTCTTGAGACAACTTGAAATTAATTATGTGTATCGTACATAATTAATTTCATTTCACTTAACCACCGGTAATATGCAATAAAACTCAAAATACACGAATTTATGAAAATAAAAATGAACACGCAACGTCACTCTGCAAGTTCCCGCCAAAAAGTCTCCATAAGTGCTTTATCAGGGCCTGATTTGCATAAATACTTTTTGAATTTGAATGAAATAATGATTACAAAATCTAAGAGCAAATCGGTTAAAGATAATTAAATTAAAATTAATTAAAGAAGTACTTGTAATATTCATTTTTCTTCTAGATTTGTGTGTGCTTACCACCTTCGGCCAAATCACTAACTCTGACGGTACGGTGAGATTGTGGTTATTACGTCTATTTATTCTATAGACATACAAATAATGTATTTCGCAATCAAGATAGCAAATTACTGCCCCAGGGCCCAGACAGACAGTAATTTGTACCAATAAAGTAGAAAATGAGTATGGTAACACCAAGGAAATCATAAAACGTTCTCACTAACTTCCGGTCCCGCCATTGCTCAATTTTGCCGGTTAAGATGGCTCCTTCCGACTTATTTCTTTCTTATAACAATTTGTTCCTGTTGTAAATTTCCACTTTACTTTAGCTTAGCATATAAGTCCCGTTGGATTAGAGTCAAGTTTTTAATGTTTTAATAATTGACCAATCGAGCGAAGCGTCTCCGTTTCAGCTTGGACAAAAATGCTTTCGTATGTCGGTTGTTCTCTTCTTCAGGTCGCATTTCTATAGATTTTTTTTCTCGAGTCAGTTATTGGAATTATTTTGTAAAATCCAAAAATTTTATAGTCTGAAAAATTACATATAATTATCGAGACTCGCGAGATCTACAGCTCACTTAGCCACTAGTAAAATAAATTAATATATCTGAAGGCACGTAAAACCGTTGATCCCGATATGTTAGTCGTTAAGCTAGTTGGAGGCCTCCTAGGTGGCTTGAAAACTCCAACAGTAGGTTGACCACTAGCCTACCTAGCACAAATCCGCAGTGGGCACGCGTGGTGGAGTATCTGCCCGTTCCCTTTCACCCTCATTTGAGTGGACGCCTGTGTTCTGCAGTGGTACATAATGGCCTATACAAATTGTCGTACAACTGTCTCATACCGCAATACAATCACATTGATGAAATATGCAACGATTGCTGAGATTTATGCAGATTAGAAATACATACTACGACGTTGACAGTTGACTTTTGACAGCGCATAGTGAATTCGAAAATTGAATAATTTACTGCCAAAATTACAGATGCAGATTATACAAAAACAAAATCATAGACAAAAGCTTTGCACAAAGGATGCAATAAACATGGCGGACGTCGGAAGTGGGAAGCAGTTACGTCATTTCCTGTAGTTACTTGCGTCTGCGACTGTAATTGTTTAATCTTGTTTATCTTACTGGGGACAAAGGGGCTGATATTTTATTAATGCACAGATTTGACCCCTTGTTTCACCCGCATGGGAATTTTGGTCACATAAAGCTGAGGTTCACGCCAATGGCCTTGAGCGTCAATGAGCTAATTATGGAGCAAGATACGACTCCCCGCGCACGCATCCGCCAATTTCTTCAAAATTTTTTGTCTTTACGAAACTGTATTACTGAATAACTGATGCCTTTGTTATATTTTTCAATATAAGAATCAAGTCAATAAGACATATGATACATGTGTGCAAAGTCGGTTGCTCGAGGCGTAAGCGAACGCGATAAGTGAGACGAGAGTGTAATAATCAATGCACAGGCGTGTCATACGACGTTTTGCAACACACTTGCGAGGAAAAAACATATGTACAGTAGTACCCAATTAATATGGCTTACCGATGTACCTGTGCAGAAGATACATTTTCAGTGCGGGAAACGCTATTGGTCGGCAGCTGCCGCCATGTTAGCGCGCGCCGTGCGGAGGGGCGTGACTTGCGAGTGAGACGGAACTAACAGCTGCAGTGTATTATGAACCTTATAGTAGTGATCTAAGGTTGATTGTAAGTTTTAAGCATTCTTTCGTTAATCTTCGGCGCCATACTTTCTTTTCTGTGCGAACGAAGATCCACGACGCGCCTTATCAGTTGGGTAATACTGTACCTACTTGTATTTTGCAATAAATGTCACTTTACGAGCGAGTGTGTTGATAAATAGTTTTTTTATGTACACCTCTAACTGGCAACGAGGATGGGATAGTTTAGAGAAGGATAAAATATTTATAATATTTTTTCATCGAAAATCCAACTAATATAAAATGTGTCTTGGCGTTTTTGTACAGAATGAAATGGAAAAATAACGTTACTATACTCTATTTCACATAAGATGAGTCGTCAAGGTCAAGGGTTTTTTACCAATATCTAGTGAAATTCCATTTGATTACTCTGAAATAATATTCACAATATTTCGTGAAACCTAGCTCTATCATAGTATTCCTTTATTATATCGAAATGAACATTAACCATTGAGAAATTTAATAAAATACCATGTGTCACCGAACTCATGTTATTTGAAATAGACTATAGTATACGATTCCTAGCTTCTATATCTGAAAAGCAGTAGGATCTCAAAGATCCCGGAGATTTTTACGAGACAGCAGCCTTCATTCGTAGCAGACTCGGCTCATTCCGCTGGTTATTGGACCGAAAATATACATCGCGCCTCGTACCGGGGCCATTGAGACCCGTGATTTGGCAACCCCCTTAGCATCAGTAGGACCAGCTTGATGGTGCTGACCATGGCAATAAGTTATAATAACCATTACAGTTTGTACGATTTATATTTTTCCTATTTCCCCGATTCATAGACAACTTAAAATATTTCTCAAAATAAAAACTTCTCCATATTCAAAGTAAATATTTAATAGAACACAATTTATCATGCTGCCAGTTGCATATCGTATTAATTTTAATTCAAGCGTATAAAACTTTTTAGAATAAATCTCATTTTAAAATAGTCCGCAAAGAAAACTTAGGCAATTTCTTTGCTTCGTACAATAGTGAAAAGAATAATGGCATAGCTTAGTTTATTTCTATTTTCACTGTGGAATTGCTTTTTAGTGGAATTTGATTATTATTTTACCGTAAGATGATTACCTGATGGTGTTGAGCACATATTTAAAATGGTAGTCGTTTAGCGTTATTCACACAAAAATAAAAGGCAGAAAATATAATGACCACCAATAAGAATTTTATGACCAATAAGTTCTATTACAATTTTATGCACTATGAAACCAAATTTAGTAGATGATCAGCGGGAAACCACGATAGTAACTTTATAAGACCTGAAGTTAGACAATTAGTACGTCAACTCCTAAAAAACAGATCGTAGCTTTTATAGCTTTCTTCCTATTAGGCGATTATCACACTGCCACGCGCTTACGCGCGTAGGTGCGTGACACGCATTATCGTGCGGGCTTTTTACGCACTCACGCGCTGTTGTGTTTTGTTGATTCACGGCGGCTCTGACCCATTCCATACAAAATCACTCACGGCACTACGAGACTCGGTGTGCCATACCTTGCGTCTCGCCAAGCACCTACGCGCGTAGGTGCGCATGTAGGCGCGTGATCTGTATATGAACGCGCGTGGATGCGTTTTCTGTGTGTTGGACTGTGTGTGCGTCCTTTCTATACAAACGGAGATACTAACAAGCAACGTTAAGGCGGCCCTCTGTGGCCAGCGAAACTTCAACGCAAGCATAGTCTAAAAGCTTGTTGTTTCATCCAACGTAATGTTTGCCTGCGAAAAAAGAGAGACAGCATCAGAGCCGTCGGTTATCAGTCGGTAAATTCCGCTGATCACTCGCGGGAGCTTCGCTAGGTCATCATTCATGATTTCGCATATCATAAAACTTCTTCCAGGAGTATACTTTTTGTGAAAAAATGTTACAAGTTTGTGAAAAAAATGTTAGTTATTTAGAATTTCCAATACATTTGCAAGCCTCGTATCTAAATTCATTCTTTAAGGTACATTAGATATGGCCAAAGTTCAGGTAAAATTTATGCAAAAACGCTGTTTTTCGGAGGCTTTGACTGAATTTGTTTCACACTTTTTTTAATTTCGCCTAGATACACGGCTAGATATAGTGCACAAGATACTAACTTGTTTAAAACATCTAACGAAAAATGTATAACAACGCCATAATAAGTACAGAGGTTTTGTATGAAAAGTATGACGAATTGAGTGCTCTTAAGAGACGCATTCACGCGCTACGCTGCGTGGTGCGTGGCAGTGTGTTAACCGGCTTAAGTGGTATTTTTTTTCCACTATCATCTCTGCTCCAATTATTTCTGTTGAAAAACTCAAAATCCATCCTTTTCCTAAACATCATAAAGTCCAAAATGTTGAATAAGCAGCAAATATTTTGTTTCACAGACGATGGTCCGCGGTTCCTCTCTCGAGGGCACTCCTTCAGGACAGTTGTTGGTGACACGCTGCTGCTTCCATGCCAAGTTCAGAATTTGGGTAAGCAGAGAACATTGTTTATTAAATACCAAATTATAATATTGCGTAGATGATCGCGGGAGCTCGAAGATATATGGATGACCTCTACATCCCGGGAGTGCAGTGGAAGCGGTGATGCCACCAGGTCAAAAAGTTTATAAGTCAAACATTGTTATTATCAATAGGTCTGTATTTGACCTCAATCTCACAGTGGGCACAGCTATCGGAGCACACCAGTAGGTGCTTGGCGATAGATTTTCAACTTGAGGGTGGTAGCCAGCCAGTTGGGTACTACAAAGTGCCCTACCACCGTGATATGGTTTCCTCACGATGTTTGCTTTCACCGAAAACTCAAGCTCCTTGTACGATTCGAGCCCGGACCTTCGTCTTGGCGTTAAACCTCACGATGACTTAGCTATCAACGCTTCATCAGGCTTCTCCAGATTCAGCGATGCGTGAGTGGTACTCCTGGTATTACATGCTTCTATGCGGGTCGTATGCTTGTTTGCCACATTTGCAAAGGGGACAATTTTTGACAGGTTACCAATACTACTTTGACAGGCCAGTTGGCGTGGTTGGTTAAGATTCCACCTACCACGCCACAGGTATTTGTGAGCTTGAACATGTCTGCATGTCCTGAGTCTGAGTGTAATTATGTATATTAAGTATGTATTTACAAACAAAAATTAGTATATGTATTATATCAGTTATCTGGTTTCCATAGTACAAGCTCTGCTTAGTTTGGGATCAGGTGACCGTGTGTGAGGAATGTCCCAAGATATATGCTTACCTTAAGGAGTTCTCTTTGTCAATGAAGAACCCGACATCGAAGCTCTCAGGGAAAACCACAATGGGGCTTATTCCACATCCCAATGGTCCGCAACAGAACCCATCATATGAATGAATAAATTATTTAATTCGCTCGAATTACTCGTACAACAAACGTGCTCACCAACAATTGGTATGCAAAATTAATTAATTACAATGATGGCCAGTTTCATCATCATCATCAGCCCACTTTTAAGTCCACTGCTGGACATAGGCCTCTCCCAGACCGCGCCACTCCTTCCGGTTTCTTACCACCCGCATCCAGCCCAGTCCAGCCACTTTGAGGTTGTCAGTCCATTGGTCTGGGGGCACCCTACACTACGTTTACCAAGACGCGGTATTCACTCTAAGACTATTCTGCTCCATCAACCGTTGGTTCAGCGGCAGATGTGACCAGCCCATTGCCACTTAAACTCGCTAATTCGTTGAGCTATGTCGGTTACTTTGGTTTTTTCTCGGATGACTTCGTTGTTCTGGGTTTTTGACCAGTCTATACGTCAGTGTCCTACTCTTGACTCCGTAGGTCATGACATGAGATAGCCCGTATAACTGATGATAATGCATGATATTGTAGGATCCCTGGTGCTGCTATGGCGCAGGGGGCCGGCGGTGCTCACCGCGGCGAGCCTCATGGTGACCAGGGACGAAAGGTTCAGGCTGGTCGACGGGTACAACCTGCAGATCACTGATGTTGGACCACAGGTATGTTGTCACATGCTTTGTCATTGCTTATCAGGGTTTCTCACTTAAAAAAACAATGTTGGTGCGTTTTACATGGGAAGACTTTTATGGAGGTACAAGGTGGATGACGAAGATGAGGATCTTCCGCCAGGCTAGGTCATCGTGCCTGAGGACCTCGGTCCTACCCTACAGTACATATTGGACACTTGTATAGGTATATGCTAATCGCCAAAAAACTTCGTAAGTGCTATGCAGAATGTTGTGGCGCTATCTGACACCCACACCCACACACACACACACACACGCGCACACACACACACGCACACACATACACATACACACACCCCCCCCCCAAACACACTCACACACCCCCATTCACAATAATACACATTTAAAAATTGTATGTTTCATTCCTTTTATTTATGTTATTCATGTTAAATTGTTTTAAATATTCTTATTTTATCCTGTTATATTTGTTACGCCTTAATCATAAGTATACTCTGTTATGGAAGGGCGAGGTCTCCTAGCACAAGTATGTCTACACTTAAAAGGAGATCTCCACTACGTTTATTACTGTATGATTAAGATTTTGATAATAAAGCATTTGTATTTGTCTGTTGTTCTGCATATGAACTATCTTAGTGTAACAGTAGTGCAATTCTGTTCTTTTTTGACAGCTGACGACGACGACGTCCGTCGTCGCGGTCTATTCTCTATACATTCGTAGTGCGGTGCTACATTTTTCAATTGGTCAATTAATTAATGTTTAATTTTAGGAAGCTCCTATTAAGGTCGTATTATGTATCCATTATAAAAAAAACCTGTCACTTTGTGGATCACTTTCATTTATGATAGTTTCTGTGTAATGTTATGATATTTGAAGTAAGTATGTTTTATTACAAATTATTTATTATAAATCCAAGACTGTTCTTTGTCGAAATCAGTCAAAAACAAAGGCCCAGTTCAGCAGAGGACATCTCGTGACAGAATATGATGATGATACTAATTTTATAGTGGTTACAGAGTTGGTATACATATTTCAGATATCTGCAGCTCAGATAAGTCATATTATGGGCATCCTTAAATCAGCCAATGATGAAGATATCTTGGAAAAACGTCGTCAAGCTCAACAGTTGAGACTTTTGGCGAGTAATTCTTTAACTATTCTTGTTGAAATAAACATTGATTAAATTGTGCACAGCACTACAAAGTCAATGCATTTTTATTTACTGGAAATGCTAAAATTCTTCCAAATTCTATATAGAAGTCTTTGATATCTGGCTTATTTTTATTATTCCTTATAAAAAAATACCTCGTCAATTTAGTAGTATGTACTTACATACGAGTATGTTATTAAACATTATTCGTGAAAAAATGTTAATTGTTTCAATATTTTCAAAATATGGGCGCTATATCTAGCTTTCTTTTTGTGAAGTTTAAGTCGTAATATTAAGATAAAGTTAAACCAATGAATAGCCTTCATATTAAACCTTTAAAATTGGTATATTCAGTACATTAAAGTTTTACTAAAATATGAAATAAAATTAGCCTTTATCTAGTTTCCATATCATAAGTTTGCTTAGCTTGGGATTACGACTCAGATCATTAAAATAAATGAAATCCACTCGCAGAGCGCAGTTGATGTTTACAATACACCTTCCAGCCCATTTTAATTCTTTTGACCTATTCAAGTATTCAATTGTTTCGACATGCAATAGTCCGGGAGGTACTGATGCATTTTAGGTAGTATTAATATGCCGATCGATGGCCATCTTTTTCAATAGATCTTGAATGACTAATATGTGAACCACGCATCAGCGATGTACCCGCGGTGGGTTTAGGATTGGAAGGTTACGGCAGGGGTAAACTTTTTTTTTTACAAATTCATGCGAGCAGCTGACGCGTGTTCCCCCCTCCACCATACAGCAGACGATTTTTTTCAGCTCAGTATTATGTCAAATACTTATGAAACAAGTTTGAGCCGGCGTACTATGTCTTTTTTTTTACTGGGAGTGGCTGATGACGGATGTAGAAGACTTGAGCACTTACTTGAGCAGACGGTCGGTTCACTTATTAGTCATATAAGATCAACTATACATTTCAACGTCAGCCGGCTTACTATGACTTTTGTGTTTGCAACGCTACCTCCCGGACTAACCGTCACAACGGAGTCGTCGTCGGTTGCTGTCAAAAACGTTTCAGAATACCAAAGCTGATAGATGTCGCTACACGTCATATGTGGCGGATCACCTAAACCGACCAAAATAGCTACTTTTTACACAATTTAGAGAAATAAATTAATAAATATCATACGTTAGTTATATCGCGCGTTCATCTACAAGCCAATGTGCTAAAGGGGTACCGCTAGTGTTCTGGGAAATTCAACTGAGTTCCGTAGGGAAATAGCTTTGAGAGCCTCTGTTATAATTCATACAGCTATAACTTCCGAAAAGTGCAAGAACTTAAATTCTCTAGGCGATATCGTAATGCATCTTCCGCCAGTTGCACTCAAAGGCCAGTTATCCTCTACGCCTTTGTAAAGGTTGGCAACACAGTCAATCCCCCTGGGACCAAGTCTGCTAAAATGTCATACTGACACGATACTATTGCAATTCCATTCTCATTGAGCCTATGCGCTGCGCAGTCTACTAATGAATGAAAAAATACTAAAAGATCATCGACGGGCCAGTTGGCGCAGTTGGTTAAGGTTCACCTTACGCGCCGCAGGTCGTGGGTTCGATTCCCACACAGGACATGCATTTGTGTGCATGAACATGTCTGTATGTCCCGAATCTGGGTGTAATTATGTATATTAAGCATGTATTTACAAACAAAAATTAGTATATGTATTATATCAGTTATCTGGTTTCCATAGTACAAGCTCTGCTTAGTTTGGGATCAGATGACCGTGTGTAAAAAAAATTGTGGCACGATTGTAGTTTCAGTGGGAAAGCTATTATGGCGCCATTATGACACTATTGTGTTAGTAGACTACCAAAACTGTAAAATGTGTCAATTTTGACACCACTGATAGTTCATTGGAACACAATTGTAATAGCAGACTTGGGTCCCTGTATTCTCAAGGTGGACCATCTGCCTACTTGTCAGCCTACTGGACCACATGAGAAAATAAACTGGCCAAGAGTCTGAGTCAGACTCATGCACCGATGGTTCCGACCTTCCTTAGACGTATAGTGGTGCCAATTCTGTTGTAAATCGCACTAAACTAATTTTAGTCACATCTCATCTCTTTCTGACGAACATGATTGAAAAAGCATAGAATATATTCAAAGCTGTCAAATTAATCTTTGCCGTCTTATTTTGCGGGTATTTAGGCGTAACCGCTATATAGCGTAGATGGTGACTTTTATATTGAAAACAAGCATTGGACTAATTTGACAGGACTAAAATTCTTATATCCTTTTCTTAAGTCCTCTGTTAGAAAAAACATAGTGATATAAAAATTAGTTTAGTTGTAAACAACAGAATCAGCACCATTGTCTTGGTTTGGGCCATAACTGTAAAACACCGGACCGCATAACTTTTGTTGGTGATGGAATTTTGATGATTACGTTAAAACTGTGCTGATTGCAATGTATCTATTTTTATCATAAGTCATAAACTACGCAACATAAACGAAAATAAAAAAATTGGAATGTACAAATAAAGCCCTTTCATCTCAAAATTACCTTTTACCTAACATTCAACAAAAATATCGAAATATTCGCACTCTTTGTAAATTATTAGGCTTTTTGGTTTGCTCTACAATTCCCACAACATTTTTGGTAAAAATATGAACTCAAGCTTATTGTTGTTCAGAGATTAATGAATTATTAACACTGGCAACCCCACATGGTAATAATTTCAAATATATACCCGCCATTACTTTTGTTACTTTTTTTATTGTACTTCATAGAGACATATTTCGTTGATTTTACGTGTTTCCCAACAATATCTCTCTATCTGTTGTTTCCTAAAATACGTATCTCGGATTAGTAATAAATATCCCACCAAAAACATTTTTATGTAAAATGTTGCCAAGACATATGGCTCGCACTGTCAAAAAGTTATCAGATCTCATGTAGAGTCAAGCTTATAACTCTACATGCACTTACTCTACAAGCCCTAACTTCACAAATTCTACACACCGTAGTCAAAATATGTGGCTTGGCCGTTTCGCTACCGTCACATGGGAGTAAGGTGAAAAATGTATTCACTGTTCATAACTTTTTTGTTATTCAATAGTTCTTGTAGTAGTGAAACGGCCAAGCCACATATTTTGACTACAGTGTGTAGAGAAAGAAGTAAATTTTAATAATAATAATCTCCAGAACTACTAAACCGTTCCTGAAAATTCTTTCTAAATCGCTACATTGTTCCCAAATGCTATATGGGATACAATTTTCATCTGAGTGAAACCGCGTTGTACAGCTACAGTTAGTGGTCAAAAAAATGAAATGGCGATAAGTAAACCAAATCGCTCAAAGCATTTCTTTGGAGTCGGTAAACGAGCGTACGGGCCGCCTGATGGTAAGCGGTTGCCGTTGCCCTATAGATACTTGCAACATCACTCACGCGTTACCGATCCTTCTTCCTTACCCAATGAGCTCTGGCGACCTTACTCACGCGTAGGAACACAACATTAAGTTATTTGGCTGCGGTATTCTGTAAGGTGGAGGTACTTCCCCAGTCGAGCTGCTCTTAGAGCGAATAAATGCTCTGCCTCTCCAAAAATGCAAACTAGAAGCACTGTGTGTACTATCTCACCATGGTAAGTGATGATGTGGCCGAAGGTGGTGCACACCCAAAGCATAGAAGGAACTGGCTCTCAAGTGCAGCTAACGGAACACACCGATAGGTGCTTGCCGACAGTTCAACTTGAGGGTGGTAGCCAGCCAGGCGGGTTCTACAAAGTACCCTACCACTGTGCTATGGTTTCCTCACGACGTTTTCCTTCACCGAAAGCTCAAGCCTATTCTAACCGTCAAATCGAGTATTTAATCGTAAAATGTCTACTTACTACTTGTAATTTTAATGAAAACTGTTTTACAAAATACTTAAACTGACTTCAAAGTATACTAAAAAGTAATCAAATCCTGACGTGATGACAATGGGACCAAACGGGATGTGTACCCTTCCAAACAAAAAAGAATTTTACAAATCGGTTAATAACTGACGGAGTTATGAGGTAACAAACATGAAAAAAAACAAACAACTTGAATTGAGAACCTCCTCCTATTTTTGAAGTCGGTTAAAAATACGAACATTATCCCTATAGTATTTTTTAAGAAAATAGTCTGGCAACACATTTATCGCTATAATATTAGTGGACCTTAAACGGACTTTACGACATTACCCCTTTTACACCCCATTTCGATTTATCGGTTAGCCTTCACGTTTTATTAGGATTATAGCGGTCATTCGCACATCATATGCGTCCGGTCGAATGGACGAAGAGGTTTGGATAGTCTAATATAATGGCCAAGTCTATTTATCTGTTTATATATAGCAATTCAAAAATATCAACGCCACAATGCTGTACAACTTCTGTCTCACAGCGCAATACAGTCATATTGCTGAAATGTACAACGATTGCTAAGATATAGTAAGATTACAATAAATTTTCCATTCGCCATTTTGGTAAAAGACAGGTGATGTTTATTAAAATATCAGCTCCACAGTGTTGTTCATCAACTGAGTCATAGCGTAATACAATCACTTTGCTGACATATGCAATGATTGCTGAGATAGAAGTGGATCAGAATTAACTTTAAAACCGCCATTTTTATGTAAGAATGTAATTTTATTAAAATATTAACTCCACAATGCTGTATAACAACTGTTTCATAACGCATTACAGTCACATTTTTGAAATATACAATGATTGCTGAGATATAGGCGGATTAGAAATTTAAGGCGGCCCTTTGTGGCCGGCGCAACTTCAACGCAAGCATAGTCTAAAAGCTTGTTGTTTCATCCAACGTAATATTTGACTGCGAAAAAAGAGAGACAGCATCAGAGCCGTCGGTTATCAGTCGGTAAATTCCGCTGATCACTCGCGGCCGCTTCGCTAGGTCGTCATTCATGATTTCGCATTCATAAAACTTGTTCCAGGAGTATACTTCTCGTGAAAAAATCTTACAAGTTTGTGAAAAAAAAGTTAGTTATTTAGAATCTCCAATACATTTGCAAGCCTGGTATCTAAATGTTTTCTTTACTTTTACAATTTATATGTACATTAGATATGGCCAAAGTTCAGGCAAAAACGCTGTTTTTCGGAGGCTTTGACTGAATATGTTTCACACTTTTTTTTAAATTACGACTAGATACAAGGCTAGATATAGTGCACAAGATACTAATTTGTTCAAAACATCTAACGAAAAATGTTTAACAACGCCATAATAAGTACAGAGGTTTTGTATGAAAAGTATGACGAATTGAGTCCTCTTAAATGATAATAAGCGGGCCATTGATTTTCCTCAAATACAGTTTTTTTTTTTTTAAGTAAGAGCTATTATTTAATTCAATACGTTATAGATGGATACCGTCACTCGCGATGCTAGATAATAACTAACATAATATAAGTTATTTGTACTCTATGATAACTAATTCGTAAAAGCTACTTGCCATGTAGGCTTTATAAGGACTGTGACACGACTGTGACATAGTCAATCCCTGCTTGCCTTATGACATCGAACACGTGCAATAACGTTTCATTTTGTTTGAAATATATTCTGCCCATTTCGTACCACCGACAATGCGCACTGATTGGCTAATGCCCGGTTTCAATAAACAAAAACGAATCGTTTTGCTTACCAATGGTAGGTTTTTTTATTGCCAAACTGGGCATATAGATCATTTCGTAAGCTAATTTTACCTGTGATAGCTACTTCCATATGGGAGCAAAGCTTTGCGGTATTTTCTTCATTATTAGTAAAGATATAAAAGTCTTAATCTTAATATATCTTAACCGATACCGGTCCGTAAATTATTGAAACCGGGCCTAAGTCAAGGAAGGATACACTAATCATTTAGATGCAGTGATTGGTCGGTACTGTTATTAATCAGTGCAAAATCACTTACTAGTTAGATATTAATAAAGCTGGTGTGGTTATAATTACCTACAATCTCACCATGATTTGATTTAGTTTGTGAATACTACACTTCGTTCCAAATCTACGTCACGTAGTAATATAGATACTCCTTTAATAAAGGAATCCCATGTGGACACCCAAAATTTCTAAATAATCGGTTTAAAAAAAAACAAACCCAATGAATCGTGATAACGTACGGAACAAAATGGCCGGCGGGAAAAAAATTGCGCGCGAAATCGTAGCTCGGTGTTGCCACACATAAAAAATAACGAGCGGCAACCACCACAAAGGTTTATGCGGCAATTATCATATTTCTTTGGACCAATTACCGTTTAGGGTGGGCTGTTTAGCATTTTTTGACGTTTGCTAGAAATTGTATTGTTATTTATTGTGATATTAAGTCGATTGCTGAGATAATAGATGCTCCACGGTTCTGTACTCTAATGGCTTGGATAGAACCCTAGTCTTTTATGTTTATTGCCTTATTTATTTCTTTTAAACGTAAAAAACCTTTTTCTTATGAACTTCATTGTAGAAACTTGGTCCATTTGCTATGTTACATTCATATCAAGGCTGCCCCTTGGTTACAACTTTAATCTGTGCCCTTGGCCGGGCCAGTTGGCTTGGTTGGTTAAGATTCCTTCTATCACGCCGCAGGTCGTGGGTTCGATTCCCATCCAGGACATGCATTTGTGTGCGTTATGATGTTTCGAGGGTATAAAGACTATACGCGTGAAAATCATAGCACTGTCTTTGCTGTCGCGCAGTCGGGTAAAAATCAACCAATGGTGCCGATTCTGTTGTAAATCGCACTTAGCTAATTTTAATCACATCACATCTCTTTCTTGCGAAAATTATTGAAAAAGGATAGAACATATTCAAAGCTGTCAAATTAGTCTTTGCCGTCTTCATTTGCGGGTATTTAGACGTATACGCGATAGATGGCGACTAAATTTATATTAAAAACAAGCATTGGACTAATTTGACAGGACTAAATTTCTTACATCCTATTCTTATGTTCCTTTATTGTTTTTAAAAAACCTTTCAACTTATCACGAAATGTTTTGGAAGAGCGGGATCTCCTAACACAAGCAAATCTTTGCTTAAAAGGAGATTCCAAAAATATGTTGTAACCTAAGATAAGTTATTGGAAATAAATTTATTATTATTATTATTTGGTTAGAAAGAGACATAGGCCCTGATTCTGTTGTTCACAACTAAACTAATTTTAATCTCACTATCTCTCTTTCTAACAAACAACATAAGAAAAGGATGTAAGAAATTTAGTCCTGTCAAATTAGTCCAATGCTTGTTTTCAATATAAATTTAGTCGCCATCTATCGCGGTTATGCCTAAATACACGCAAAATGATACGGCAAAGATTAATTTGACAACTTAAAATATGTTCTATCCTTTTTCAATAATGTTCGTAAGAAAGAAATGAGATGTTACTAAAATTAGTTCAGTGCGATTTACAACAGAATCGGGTTGTAAACAACAGAATCAGGGCCATTGTTTATCAATCTATAACGTTTAACTATCGGTAGTAGGTATGTCCTCTTTCAATGGAAACAAAAAAATGCATGCTCCTTTCTTAAAGTCAGTTAATTTGTCGATTACTTCCGAGTGAAGTCCTTCCTAGTGACTTCCAAGACATTTAACCATGATTGCATTTAGAGATAACGAATTAACTGGCGATTTAGTTTGAAATGTTGATTAGCTTGTGAATTTTAATAGAGGCTCTTCATTAAGTCAACGTTCTTTGGTCTGTGTTTCCTGGCTTCATAATAGGGCTGACTTTCCGATCATTTGATACCGTCTTTAACTGTCAGATAAATTGTAAGGACCAAAGTATTTGTATTATTTCTATTCACATCACATTTTTTTACAGAACAACTGACAGTGGTGCCGATTCTGTTGTAAATCGCACTAAACTAATTTTAGTAATATCTCATCTCTTTCTTACGAACATGATTGAAAAAGGATAGAACATATTTTAAGTTGTCAAATTAATCTTTGCCGTCTTATTTTGCGTATATTTAGGCGTAGCCACGATAGATGGCGACTAAAATTATATTGAAAACAAGCATTGGACTTATTTGACAGGACAAAATTTCTTACATCCTTTTCTTATGTTCTTTGTTAGAAAGAGACATAGTGACATTAAAATTAGTTTAGTTGTGAACAACAGAATCAGGGCCATGTCTATAACATACAATTTTCTTGTTTTATTTGCACGATCGTAATTATTTTGAGTAAAATACGAAATCATACATAAGTACTCGAGTTGATATGGGTTGATAATCGATAAAATTATTGACTCAAGTCAAAATTGTGTATCTAATCTTTCTCTCTCGCAAAGTAGCATAAGGGTTGTCCAAGAATCTTATATATTATAGGGTTGTCATAGTCCTTTTCCATGCTTTGCGAAAACTTATTTCTATGATAAGGACCGTCTAAATACCGTCATTTGTGAAATACCAGTAGGCGGTCATTCGTCCGGATACCGTTCACACCGGTTATTGCTTAATTTTGCCGATTGATTAAGAACCATTCTACACCACGAGGGCTTCTTAATTTAGAATAATTAATTTTTAATGGCCCTGATTCTGTTGTTCACAACTAAACTAATTTTAATGTCACTATGTCTCTTTCTAACACAGAACATATGAAAAGGATGTAAGAAATTTAGTCCTGTCAAATTAGTCCAATGCTTGTTTTCAATATAAATTTAGTCGCCATCTATCGCGGTCACGCCTAAATACACGCAAAATAAGACGGCAAAGATTAATTTGATAACTTAAAATATGTTCTATCCTTTTTCAACCATGTTCGTAAGAAAGAGCTCATCTCTTTCTGATGTGACTAAAATTAGTTTAGTGCGATTTACAACAGAATCGGCTCCATTAGGTACATAGCTCTGCTTTGGGATAAGATGTCCGTGTTTGGGAAATGTCCCTCACTCTCATAAATTCATCACAACTATTCTTGGTAATTCGAAACTGAACCTCTATTTCAGGACGCAGGCGACTACGTATGTCAGATATCCGATCGGGTAGCCCGTGACCAGGTACACACAGTAGAAGTGCTGGTGCCACCAAGTGTGCGAGCCTCGCCAGAGTCACGACACGCAGCGGCCAGGAGAGGCGGTGCTGCAGTGCTGGAGTGCAGAGCCAGTGGGAACCCTGTGCCAAGCGTCACATGGCAGAAACTGGTGAGTGGATCAAAATTACTTATGAAAAGTTGTACTCTAACACCAGATCGGAAGGTTGCATTTGCTGAGAAGAGCCGGCAATAAACTCAGCAATTACTTATATGACATTTACATTTTTATCCCACTGACAAAAACTTGCGTGCCCCGGCGCGGCAAAAAATACAAAGTAGACAGGATCAATACTTAATAAGTAAATAGCAAATTCGCACAGAGCAGCCCCCACAAGCAGCACCTGTTCACAAGTATGACGCGTGTGGCAGCCACCAATTATGCAGCCATATTGGAAGGAAGTGGGCGACCTGTCACACGAATTCTTTAACTAAAGTTACATAGGCATATTAAGGACCCTGTTGCGTACCGAAAAGTAGGAGAGAGAACGACAATAATATAATATAATAATTATTATTTTGATCCCCTTACTTTGTTCTAATATTTTGATCTTCTTATCATGTTTTTTTTTCTTTTATTCAACTAAGCCAGTAAACAAGCATACGGCCCGCCTGATGGTAAGCGGTTACCGTAGCCATATGGACGCTTGCAACACTCGAAGCGTCGCTCACGCGTTACCGACCTTTCCCCCCTCCCCAATGAGCTCTGGCGACCTTACTCACGCGCAGGAACACAACTTTACACAACATAAAGTTATTTGATTTGTCGAGTGGGCCAGACGGCATACCGGCAGTGGTTCTGAAGCAGTGTGCTCCTGAATTGTGTCCAGTATTGACGCGTCTTTTAGCGCTTTCCTACACCAAAAAGGAAGTCCCGTCTTCGTGGAAGATTGCCCACGTGCACCCAGTGCCCAAAAAGGGCGACAGATCAGACCCGACGAATTACAGGCCTATCGCCATCACCTCTCTTCTCTCAAAAGTCATGGAGCGAGTGATCAACACGCAGCTTTTGAGATACCTGGAGGATCACGAGTTGTTGAGCGACCGACAATATGGCTTCCGCCACAGTCGCTCAGCTGGTGACCTCCTTGTGTATCTCACGCACCGTTGGTCACTCGCTATCGAGAGTCAAGGTGAGGCTTTGGCAGTGAGCCTAGATGTGGCGAAGGCGTTCGATCGGGTCTGGCACAGGGGTCTTCTTACGAAGTTACCAGCATACGGGCTTCCCGAGGGATTATGCAAGTGGATCGCCAGCTTTCTGTCCAGCAGATGCATAAGAGCCGTCGTCGATGGTAGCTGCTCCGATAGCATGGCCATAAATGCTGGCGTCCCGCAAGGCTCTGTGTTGTCACCAACACTGTTCCTACTGCATATCAATGATATGCTGTCTATTGACGGCATTCATTGCTATGCGGACGACAGTACAGGGGACGCTCAATACACGGGCCGTGCAAATATCCCTCGTTCCGAGGTGGAGGAAAGTCGCGAACGGCTGATGTCTGAAATCGAGAGTACACTAACTAGTGTCTCCGATTGGGGTCGACTAAACCTAGTCCATTTCAACCCCACCAAGACTCAAGCCTGCGCGTTCACCGCTAAGAAAACCCCATGGTCTGTGGCTCCACAATTCCAGAACACCTCCTTGAACATCAGTCAAAGCATCGGGATCCTTGGTGTCGACATTTCTAGCGACGTTTTGTTCCGAAGTCACTTGGAAGATAAGGTTAAGCTGGCATCCAAAAAGCTTGGAGTACTCAATAGAGCGAGGCAGTACTTCACATCGGGGCAAAGGCTGCAACTTTATAAGTCGCAGGTCCGGCCTCATATGGAGTACTGTTGTCATCTATGGGCGGGAGCACCTGGATACCAGCTTGGGCCTTTAGACTCGGTTCAGCGACGTGCCATCAGAATTGTTGACGATCCCGAGCTTACAAGCGGTTTAGAGCCCCTTAGTCTGAGGAGAGACTTTGCCTCCTTATGTGTGTTCTACCGCTTGTATAACGGAGAGTGTTCTAAGGAATTGTTCGACTTGATGCCCACAGCTACTTTCTACCATCGCAACTCTCGCCATCGACGGGGAGTCCATCCTCACATTTTGAAACCAGAATTGTTTCGAACTGTGCGGGCTCAAAGGAGCTTTCTTCCGCGGACGCTCAGATTGTGGAATGAGCTCCCCGCCGTGGTTTTCCCATTGGAGTACAGCATGGGGTTCTTCAAAATGGGTCTGAAGAGATTTCTTCAGGGTCGGCAACGCGCGAGTGATGCCCCTGGTGTTGCAAGCGTCCATAGGCTACGGTAACTGCTTACCATCAGGCGGGCCGTATGCTTGTTTGCCACCTTAGTGGTATAAAAAAAAAAAAAAAAAAAAAAAAAATTTGTCTGCGGTATTCTGTAAGGTGGAGGTACTCCCACAGTCGAGCTGCTCGTTGAACGAAAAAAGCTACTCTCTACCTCTCTCTAAATAAATTGGTTTAGTAAATGGCTTTAGTCACAGATATGTTTTAGTAAATGCCGCACGTTGCAATTTCTTATCATCTGCGTAATCTATCTACCCAACCCACTCAACTCCGTCCAAGTGAAAGTCAAAGCCATTTTATTCAATTTAGGCCCTAGTAGGGCACTTATCAAGGTCAAAGCTACTGAAGTTACAGTAGTACCCAACTGATATAGCGCGTCGTGAATCTTCGTTCGCACAGAAAAGAAAGTCCGAAGATCACAACTATCCTTGCTTTACTTATCCGCGCTTTGAAAATGTATCTTCTGCGCAGGTACATCGGTAAGCCATGTTAAGTACCTGCGCAGAAGATACATTTTCAAAGCGCGGTAAACGGTATTGGCCGACGGTTGCCGCCATGTTAGCGTGCGCCATGCAGAGGGGCGTGACTTGCGAGTGAGACGGAACTAACCGCTGCAGTGTATTATGAACCTTATAGTAGTGATCTAAGATTGATTGCAAGTTTTAAGCATTCTTTCGTTAATCTTCGGGGTCATACTTTCTTTTCTGTGCGAACGAAGATTCACGACGCGCCATATAAGTTGGGTAATACTGTACATCGGTAAGCCATATTAGTTGGGTACTACTGTACCACCAGTTCGTAAGTCGACCTTACTGAGAAGAACAGGCAAGAAACTCAGCAAGGTTATTGTTTGTACGCGACGCGAGCATACTAACGTAAGAGGCAGTCGGCGTCGTTCCAGAACGAGTCGAATACGCGGCTGGGCGAGGGCGCGCAGCTGCAGCTGTCGCGGCTGGAGCGGCACCACAGCGGCCGGTACGCGTGCACCGTCGACAACGCGGTCGGACCGCCGCTCGTCACCGAGTTCCAGCTGCAAGTGCTGTGTCAGTACCTGTTCTATTCACTATTTGTTTGTTTGTTTGGCGATTCGGACTTTCAACCACATACCTTGTAGTCTCAAAGAATTACCTTTAGTTAAATTTAAAAGTGCTTTGTTATTTTTAATTAATAAGATGTATTTTTCGATTAATGTATTTTTTGATGACAAAATGTGATAAATACCGACATGCCATATAATAATATTGTAGCTTGCTAGACATTTTATGAACTTGTTTTTTTTTTTTTTTTTTTTACTGTTTATAGGCCTGTGTTTGACCGCAATCTCACCATGGTAAATGATGACGTGGTGTGGTTGTGATGCATGTGTTGCCTAAGTGTATGTTTGACCGTGAGATCATGGTCTGGTAGGTGATGATATGGCCGAAGGTGATAAGCACACAAAACCTAGAAGGAACTGACTCGGAACACACGGAAAGGTGCTTGGCGACAGATTTTCAACTTGAGGGTGGTAGCCAGCCAGGCGGGTACTACAAAGTACCCTACCACCGTGCTATGGATTCCTTCACCGAAAGCTCAAGCTCATTGTAGGATTCGAACCCGGGACCTTCATCTCGGTATCCGACGTCACTACCACTGAACTATCATCGCCTTCAGGTGTACAAAGAATCATGGCGAGATTTGTACAAAAGATTTTTAGAGACGTTAGAATGGCATTACAATTGATCCTTGGTGCCTAAGGAATAACGTGAGGCATTTAATAGTTATTTATGCAACTGTTGTATAATAAGGAGTATTAAAACACGAGTGTGATAATAGTATCACATGAGGGATTTAATACCTTATTATGTACAGTTGCATACAAGACTTTATCTACCCATATCCCTAACCCATGATAATTTTAAATTAATACATTTTTGCAAATCTAATTTCGAATATAATGGCGGGATACGACGTGAATTCGAATAACCTATATTTTTTTTATTACGGCGCTGTGGTAGTTAAACGCGCCTGCATGAAAATGTTCTTTTTATGAAATTCATAAGGATACCACGGAGAATATGGCTGTTTGATGACTAAGGAATGGATCGAAAAGCAAAAACAAAAGGTGTTACATAATGAAATTCAGTATAGTAAGGGGCACGAGTTGTGAGCACAGATTGACACCTGCGCAGTAGTTAATTTTTCGGTCTGTTTGGCGGAATGAAGAAGGGGGGAGCGCCGAGCTGTACACGATTGGTTCGTCAGTCGATGCTCGTCGTCTATTGGATTCTCGCGTGTCATTTGGCTACTGTGATTTGGCCAAAACTGTACATGCGCGAGATTGCCCCCACTATCTGTGCTGACGACTCGTGCCTCATACTGTACAACATTATACACTGTTTTGGATGATATAATGGTTACCATAACACTGGTTGTTTTAATGTTGGCAATAAGCTAACTGTTTCAGGATCTTTTATAGAGGATTTATAGCATGAGTGTAGATAAAATATTATTACAACCCCGTGATAAAAATACGAATTTCTATGGCATGCCGGCGAATAGCGACTATTTGCGACCAAAACCGTTATGTTGTTATGTTTTGCGGGGTTTATAAAACATTTCATATATATTAATGTTGCTGGTAATGTAATCTCAACATTGGAAGTGATTCAAACTCCTCTAAAATGTTTTATATTTTTGTACAAATCAATGTATGGATCTCGCAATTATCCTTTGACGATCGATTTTGAACTTTTCGGTAAAATATATTATATACTTGAAACTTTACCTATAGGTAGATAGAGTCTTGCTAACCAAAGATCGAGTGGCGGATCCAGAATTTCGCTTTGGGGAGACTGAGGGGCTTGACCCAACTGAGGGTAGCCTTTATCGAGATTTATTGGGAGGACCCAGATGGTTTCGGGGAGGGCTTGAGCCCCTTAGCCCCTGGATCCGCTACTGTAATGACTCTAGGAAACCATGGGAGGAGGAATCAGGAGGACAATAACACAACAGCTAGTTATTAACATAATGCTTCTTAAAATTATAGATCCTCCAGAGATAACAGTGGAGCGGTCGTGGGTGCACACAGGAGAGGGATTCAGAGCTGAATTACTGTGCACAGTACTGGCTGATCCTCCGGCAGAGGTGAGCACTATATTTCCTTTTTTAAGATTCTGTAACCACAGGGTGCCAAACGGGGCCCTATTACCAAGCCTCTGCTGTCCGTCCGTCCGTCCATCTGTCTGTCAATGGGCTGTATCTCATGAACCGTAATAGGTAGACAGCTGGAATTTTCAATGAATGTGTATTTCTATTGCCGCTATAACAATAAAATAATAAATATAGAATTAAATTAAAGTTGCGCCTCCTATTAATTTCATAGTAAAGTTAATATTATTATTTAGGTAACGAACCCTCATGTGTGAGTCCGTTTCTAACCTGGCCGTTTTTTTACATCTTAAATGTGCATTTTAAATTCTTTAAGCATCAAGAGCCAATCCTGGGTTGGCTTATCTTCTAACTGGACCTTTATGAAACCTAGAAGTTGGGTTGAAGCAATACCAATAACGTCGTCCATAGACATCGACGAAACATCCCATTAGAGTTGTAATTGAATTATAAATATATTCAGGGGATCTATAATTACATAAACGACAAAAAATACGCAATAGGGCTATTTTTAGATATGACCAAAGCATATGACAAAGTTTCGCATAAATTACTTTTAGGAAAAATATACGCGTCTGGAATTAGAGGTACGGCTTTTAACTGGTTTCAGTCTTACTTAAAGGATAGGAAACAGTATGTTCAAATAGATTATTATAACGAAAACAAAAATGAGATGTGTGAAATAGTTTCTGATGTAAAATTAATAAATAATTCAATTCCTCAGGGTAGTGTTCTGGGATGTGTCCTCTTCTTAATATACATAAATGACTTGCCAAAACAAATTGATGTCCCGAGTGTATTATTCGCAGATGACGTTTCTTTGTTATTTAATACCAGTTCACAAATAGAGTACGATACATTCAAACCTTTTTCGGACACCAAACAATGGCTAATAGAAAATAATTTAGAAATTAACCTGAAAAAGACAAAAATTCTACAATTTCGAACCCACCAACGCAAACCCTTAGATCTGAACCCGGTAAGCCGCCACTTAAACATAGAAGAAATTAACGAATTCAAACTATTAGGACTTACACTAGACACTCATTTGAATTGGAAGAGACACATCGAGGACATTAAATCAAAATTATCAAAATTTACCTACGCTCTTAGTATTTTAAAAATAAACACTAAATTTGAAACTGCATTGTCAGCGTACTATGCATACGCATATGCTTGGATAAACTATGGTATAATCCTTTGGGGTGAAAGTCCAGATTTCATGGACCTCTTTGTCATGCAAAAGAAATGCATCCGCATTCTAGTAAATATAAAACCGCGAGAAAGCTGTAAACCACATTTCATTGAGAAAAAGATATTAAGCCTACCTTGTATTTATATTCTACAAATATGCAAATTTGTGAGGAAATACCGTAGCTTCTTCAAATCCAACGGGGAAATACATGAAAACTATAATAGACGACACAAAAATAAACTTATTCTACCGGTAACAAAGCTACAAATATTAGGGAAAAGTCCAAACTTTAGAATAGTCTCAATTTATAACGAAATTCCCGAATGTATAAAAAATGAAAATAATAATATGCTATTTAATAAAAATCTAAAATCATTTCTAATCCAAAAGTGTTACTACTCCGTAGAAGAGTTCAGAACAGATAAATTTAAAGAGAATTTTTGCTAGGATGACTCAATTTCGTGATACAGGCAGACTTATTAGTTTAGAGTTAATAATGTAATAATATTGTAATAATAATATGATAATATTGTAATAATAATGTGATAATAGTGTAATAATAATCTAATATACTAACCATTTAATTTAGACTATAATTAGTAATTACTAATAAATGTTGCAATGCCCTTGCAGGGCTCATGTTGTGAACTAATTAGATATTGTAACACCTATATATACATGTACCACATGAAGCAATGAATGAATAAATAAATAAAAATAAATAAATAAATAATACCGAGCAATCAAATTCCGCAACTAGTCAGTGATTTTGCACTGATTTTGAACAGTAAGGACCAATCACTGCATCGTGTGTTCTTGACTTGGCCAATCAGAGTGCATATGGCTTTGGCTTAGCTAATCAGAGCGCATTGTCGGTGGTGGGAAATTGGAGGAATAGATTTCAAACAAAATGAATGGCAATGCGCCTCTTTGGGTTAATTGTTCGACGACGGAGGCCAATTACCATCAGTTACACGGGCTAACTATCGCATTTCAATAAAAAAAAAAAAATTATTCATTTATTGCATCACATGTGTGTACCTTGTAAGATCTTAACCCGTTGGTTCTCTCGTGGGACGCGCGTCCTATTATAACAATTGATGTAATTGTTATATTTTTAACCGCGAGCCAAGCGAACAATATGAGAAAGTTCACATGGACCCATGTAAGACATAGCAATTAGTGATAGAATTATTACAGCCTTTTCCTCAATTAATTCAATGTAGGCAAGTAATGAAGGTCACAGTTACTGAAGTTACCACCGGTACGGAAGTCAACCTTACTGAGAAGAATGGCAAGAAACATTTATTTTAATTTGGGCATTCTGACTATATTGGCTATAAGTGCCGATTCTTTTTTAGTCACATCACATCTCTTTCTTACAAACATTATTGAAAAAGGATAGAACATATTTAAAGCTGTCAAATTAGTCTTTGCGTGTATAGACGTAACCGCGTTAGATGGCGACTAAATTTATGTTGAAAACAAGCATTGGACTAATTTGACAGGAGTAAATTTCTTACATCCTTTTCTTATGTTCTTAGAAAGATACATAGTGCGACTAAATTAGTTTAATTGTAAACAAAAGAATCAGCACCAATGTCTAAAATTAAAAAGTAGGAGAGAATCATTTCCCGTTACTTGTTTCCAGGTTTCCTGGTATCAAAACTCGTTTCCTTTAAGCGCTTCAGAGCGCGTCACGATGTCAGTTCGAGGCAATAACCATACTCTCCTCATTGCGAATGTTCAACCCGAGGATTTCGGCAATTACAGGTAAGTCAGCCTAATTATAATAAAAATAATTGATAGCGGATATTTGATAGAGTAAGAATATTAATAGAGTGATAGAGTTAAGACTGCGTATAAAGCAAAATAACAATCTTAGAATTGAAATTTAACCAAGTAAATAGTATTTAAATGAAAAAATATTTTTATATGAGTATTTTCATTATATACGCGAGGGTTCTGCCTGAGCAAAAACATAATGGAATGAAATTTCCTCGATTGAAAAAAATCACAAAGCTACCTCTAATAATAATGAATTTTCGGTTTTATTCGTTCATGGTGTATCTAATTAAGACAAAAAAATCGATAAATAATATCACTAACATATGACCTAGGGCTGCTACTAACGATTTTTTAAAATATTCTATACTTTACGAGTTATTTAGATAAAAAGCGCTTAGTTAATTTTTGTTCCGCGGAACACGCTATCTCCATCTCATCTGCACGCGAAGATTAGACATAAGTTTGTTTCATCTGACATTGCCATATTTTTCTGGCTTGGTACGCACTCTTAACAACATCGCCTTGTGCTAAGCGTGAGCTGTTTGCACATAGATGCATTCACAGATATATGGTACACTAGTTAATCTAGTATCAGAACCAAAAAATGTTCCCTAAAAAAAATTGTATCTTATCAGACAAGACGTAAAATGTATTTTATTATAATTGGACTGTTTTACAAAAAAACTTAAACCGACTTCAAAGTACACTAAGAAGTAATCAAATCCTGATCTGATAACAATGGGACCAAGCGGGAAGTGTACCCTTTCAAATAAAAAAAGAATTTTCCAAATCGGTTAATAAATGACGGAGTTATGAAAAAAAAAAAACATACATTCGAATTTAGAACCTCCTCCTTTTTTTGAAGTCGGTTAATAATATGCAAAGGGGCTTACACTAGACACACCCAAGGGCGATCCAGGTAGGGGTCATGGGGGTCATGACCCCTGGTCTTCGGCCGTCTAGCTCAACCAGAGGTATTTTTACCTCAACAGTCCTGTGATGGGGCCCGGGGGAAAGAGCATGACGTGTTCTGTGGTCACATGAGTAATGAAAATGTGATTGACATGGTTTTAGGTATGAATTTTTCGGGCCATCTTTTCTATAGGATATGATCAACTAATGGACCGATTTTGTAAATTCTTACAAATGTAATATTCTCGTGTGAATCTGCGGGTAACAGCTTTAGTATTGTATATTTTGAAAGCCATCCAAGCTGAATATAAGTGTGTGACCCCCCCTTGTCTGAAGGCTGGATCCGCCCTTGGAAACACCGTTATTTAGAGTAACTTGTCTTTCAAAATGTAACAATAGCTTTGCAAGAAATTATGCAGATGGGTCTTCAGCTTTCTGCCCATCAGATGCGTTAGAGCCGTCGTTGATAATAGTAGCCCCAATAGCCGACATAAATACCGGCGTCCCGCAAGGCACTCTACTGTCCCCGCCACTGTTCCTGCTGCATATCAATGACATGAAATAGGCATATACTTTTTTTACCTTTACGCCAGTGCACGCCGATAAAGCAGTTCGGGAGCGCATTTTCTTCCGACGTACCTACTTAACAAATATCAATATAATATATGAATCGGCTATTTCAGAAAGTAAGTCATATTTTTTACTAAACGGGGTTTTTGCGTTTTTATGTTTCTCTAAGGTAACTTCATAATGTCAAACGAAAATCACATAAGTCACTGTAATATCAAAGGAACAGCATCGAGTCAAATATCGCATGTATTAGAGAAACCCCATGTCTATGTGTTTAGGCCAAAATACCTATAATAATATTTATAGTAAAAACCTACTCATATTGAGTTTCAATGACGAGCCTCTACTTCCCGATTCCTCTCCTTTTCCCACATCATATGTGAAAGCGAGAAAAGAGCTTCGGGAATCTTCTACATACTTCGGCGACGCATCGCCAAACGCGTGTGTGCGAGTGAAACGAAACGCGCGCGCCCCGCAACATTCAGTACGAGATCCGCTACCGAACGGGAAACATCAAACTTTGTGATTTATAAATAAACAGTACGAAAACCGCTGCCGACCGGGAGGCGTTGATTTGTAAATTGAACTCAGTGAAACTCAGTGACTTGTGATTTGATGTGAGATAGTGGTGATAGTTGCTGTGTGCAGTGGATTGCAATAGGAGTTCCTGGTAAGTCCTTACCTTTATCCTAGGAGGCTCCTCGTTTTCCATATTGATATTTGTACGCAAAAACCCACCATTTTTTCTGGTACGCCTTCGAGCGGATTCATTTTGAGTCAGCCATTACAGTAATTTAATTTCATATCAAATCACGTATAATTTCCCGCTTTCTATAGGTTTTATGCCTCTAAATAGGTATATACCTCATAATACGCAAGTCTTATACCTCATAAATAGGTTTTAGACTATATAAATACGATATTTCGTACTCCCGCCATTTTTACCACGCCAATCGTGATAAAAAGTAGTTAGGTATTCAATACCGCCGCCGCTCCTCCATATTTTTAGGACTTAGATTTTATAGGTACCGATTCGTATCTTATTATACGAAATCATATGGTGTACTAATAACCGCAATACGTACTTACTATTTGTACTATTACTACGCATATAATTGCATTCTATGAGCCTTGTCTGTCGACTTGAAATAAACTTTCATACCTATATAGGTAGGTGCCTAAACTGTTGGATATACCTACCTACTTACCTACGTCATTTTACTTTAATTAGGTAATTTTGCAATTTATTATTACGCAATCTTTCACAATGGAAGCTATTGAAACTAAAATTAAAATATTGGAAGCTAAAAATGAAGCTATTTTTGAACAATTATCGTTCTTATATGATTCTTCTAAGAATATTTCCACGTCCGCGAGTGCAGACCTTCGTTCCTCAGAGACATTCATGGCGGACACTGAAATTATTAGTACAATTCGTCATGAATTTAGTGCCAATTTAGATACAATTAACGCGTTAAATATGCAACTTGATCCAGAATATAAGATTGATTATAAAAAAATGATTTCCTTTGATACAGTGTACACCCGAATAGAAAGGGTTCGTTCTCTTATCGTCAATAAGACAAATACTACGTCGAATGTGTCTGCGCAGAATACTATTCCGTCCCAATATAAAGGTCGTATCAAACTACCACCAATTCAAATTCCGTCATTTGATGGAAAAATAGAAAATTGGCCCGTCTTCTTTGAATCTTTTAAATCTAATATACATTCAAATCCTGATCTTTCGAATTCTCAAAGAGTACAATATCTTGTAGGTAAATTAACAGGAAATGCTTTAAAAATCACAGCAGGTATTATACCGTCCGGTGATAATTATAATTCTATTTGGGACAGCTTAGTTCAAAAATATCAAGATAAAAGAGCATTAGGCTCACACTACATGTCTAATTTATTCAATATTAAACCCGCATTAAATAATTCCGCGTCTTTAAATACGTTCATTGAAACTTTCCACGCTTCTGTATCTGCTTTGGAACAGTTGGGTATTGAAGATATGAAAGGGTTTATCTTACTTTCTTTAGCTTTAAAGAAGTTAGATCCCGCAACCGCTAATTCCTTTGAAATGTTTATGAGGAATAAAGAAATTCCTTCTTATAAGGATTTTGTTGATTTTATTAAATCGCAAGTAAAAATATTAGATCGCACTTCTACGCCAATTGCTGGCTCCGCGCGAACCGCGCCAGTCGGTAGCAACCTTAATAATCCGCCCGCTTCTCGGTCTCAACCGCGAATTCAAATACAGTCCACCATGCTTTCCTTGCACGCGATACTAATAATAAAAGCACTTGCTTATTTTGTAATAAATCTGATCACTATCATATTTTTAATTGTTCATCTTTTAAAGCACTTAATACTAAAGATCGTTTAGATTTTGTTAAATCTAAAAAAGGCTGTGTAAACTGCCTCAGCCTTACGCATACTGCTTCTCAGTGTAAGTCTTCGTATAGTTGTAAAACTTGTAATAAACACCATCATTCTCTTTTGCATTTGGATAGTAATTCACAATCGCAACAAATAGTTTCCGACTCGCGTCCCTCTCACTCGACGCGTCTTGATAACAGCGATAACCGCATCGCGCAGACGTCCGCCGCCGCCAGCGCCGCGCCGCGACCGCTCCCGTGCGCAGCCTCGCCCGCGCATCAGATCGCGTCTCCTTCTAACGCTACGGACGCTCCTCAACCGGTGTCGCTATGCACCCGAGCGCGAGTTGATAAGAATAATGATAACGAACGCGATTCTTTTAATAAATTAAATCCTTCCCATACTACTGTACTTTTATCAACCGCTCAAGTTTATGCGTCTAATAAGGACAATAAATATATTTCAGTTAGATGTTTAATAGATAACGCGTCTCAAAACAACATAATTACAACTGCCTGTTGTAAACAACTAAATTTAAATATAATACCGCTTAGCAATTCTTTTATAAAGGGTGTAGGATCCACTTCGCGTCCTATTCACGGCTACGTTCAACTTAAAATAACCGCGAAAAATAAAAAATATTTTTATAATATTACCGCTCTTGTCGTTGATTGCATTACTGACAGGTTACCGACTGACTATGTTGAGACTTCTATAGTGCAACATTTAGGTAACTTACCGCTCGCTGACCCTCTGTGGCACATCCCCGGAGAGGTCGAAGTAGTTCTCGGGGCACAATTGTTCCCATTTTTATTATTAGGTCAAAAAATTATTGCACCTCCCGCTCCTTCTGCCCTTGAAACCGTGTTCGGTTATATTCTTATGGGCGACTTTCCCGCTAACTTTAATATTAATAAAAATGCATCCACTTATTTTAATACCGCGACTTTTTTCATTTCTGGTCCCAATGACCTTACTATTTCTTTAGATGATTCCCTACTTAAGTTTTGGGAGCTCGAAGAAATTCCCGCGCAAAAATTTATGAGCTCGGCCGAAAAGGAGTGTGAACAGCTGTTCTCTCGTAACTTCTCACGGGACTCCGCAGGCAGATATTGCACCGCGTTACCTTTTCGTGAGGATCCTGACGTGTTAGGTGATTCCCGTTCCGTTGCTCACCGCCGTTTACTTGCTTTGGAGCGTACCAAGCTACGCGATCCACAGCTACGCGCTAGGTATAATGAGGTTATACAGGAGTACTTAGATAAAAAATACTTATCTGAAATATTGCCTTCCGATTCTGACGACCATGATAAAGGGTACTTCATACCACACCATCCCGTCGTACGGCAAGACAAAGAAACAACAAAAGTTCGTATAGTACTCGATGCTAGTGCTAAATGTCACAATGGCATATCACTAAACGATATTTTACATACGGGACCCAATTTACAATCTGACTTGTTTATTGTATTACTGAACTTCCGCTTATTTCCCATTGCTATTACAGCAGATATAAAACAAATGTACCTACAAATTGCTGTTATTGATGAGCATAGAAAATATCAAAAAATATTATTCCGCTTTGATCCCAATGATCCGATCCGCGTATTTCAATTTAACCGAGTTGCATTCGGTCTTAAGTCAAGTCCGTTTTTAGCCATGCGCACTGTGCGCCAGTTATGCTCGGATGAGAAAAACCTATTCCCTCTCGCTGCTGAAGTAGCTTCGCGTGAAATATTACGTATAATAGTATACATACTTAGATTTTCTCGCATAATTTCTCGTGATCAAGGTCACAGCCGCATCACAGCTTCTGAGCTAAATAAAGCTGAAGTATATTTAATACGCTCTGTACAACAAGTTCATTTTCAAAATTTATTTAATAATATTCAAAAAGTTAAATTATCTTCCCCGCTTAAAAAACTTGACCTCTTTATAGATCAAGTTAAAATTATTAGAATTGGAGGTAGACTTTCAAATGCAAATCTTCCGTATGAAGCTCAGCATCCCGCTCTTTTACCTAAACATGACCACGTTACTCATCTTATTATAGACTATTTTCACCGTGCTCATTGCCATACCGTGTTATCGGTTCGCAGCTCCTCACATATGAAGAGCTCCTCACTGTTCTTACCCAAATTGAAACAGTCTTAAATTCTAGACCGCTTTGCATTTTATCTGAGGATCCCTACCCGGAGCCTCTTACTCCCGCTCACTTTATAATGGCTTCACCATTGACTTCATTGCCGCTTCAGAATGTATCCGAGGAAACCATATCTTTACGTTGTCGGAAACAATTATTAGATCAGATGGTGTGTAGCTATTGGAAAAGATGGCGTATAGAATATTTACATAATCTTCAAGTTAGACAGAAATGGCTCATTGATAAAGATAACATTAAGATTGGTACTGTGGTTCTTATACACCAAGATGATATTCCCCCTTTACGTTGGCCGTTGGGCATAATATCACAAGTTTATCCTGGCAAGGATGGAAATATCCGCGTCGCTTTAGTAAAAACTTCAAATGGATCATTCAGAAGACCCATTGTCAAGTTATGTCCATTACCCTCACAATAAAAATTAATCATACCGCATCTTATATTCAGTACTTTAGTAATTATTATAATCTGTAATTAGTTCTTATAATTAATTATTTTTTCTTTCTTTTGAGAACACTACGTATTCTCAAGGCGGCGGAGGATGTTTAGGCCAAAATACCTATAATAATATTTATAGTAAAAACCTACTCATATTGAGTTTCAATGACGAGCCTCTACTTCCCGATTCCTCTCCTTTTCCCACATCATATGTGAAAGCGAGAAAAGAGCTTCGGGAATCTTCTACATACTTCGGCGACGCATCGCCAAACGCGTGTGTGCGAGTGAAACGAAACGCGCGCGCCCCGCAACATTCAGTACGAGATCCGCTACCGAACGGGAAACATCAAACTTTGTGATTTATAAATAAACAGTACGAAAACCGCTGCCGACCGGGAGGCGTTGATTTGTAAATTGAACTCAGTGAAACTCAGTGACTTGTGATTTGATGTGAGATAGTGGTGATAGTTGCTGTGTGCAGTGGATTGCAATAGGAGTTCCTGGTAAGTCCTTACCTTTATCCTAGGAGGCTCCTCGTTTTCCATATTGATATTTGTACGCAAAAACCCACCACTATGTCTATTCCATATGTCGGGAAAAGACCCATAAGCGTTAAAAAGATGCAAGATCTAAAAAACGAAAAAAAAGAAAGAAGTCAAATAACTTTTAAGTGATTTTTAGGCACTAAAAAACAAGAAAAATGTATTTAATAAAATAAATATTACCTAAACTTTCCTTGAAAGTTAGTTCAGAACAATTTTACGTAACAAAACAGTTTTTTGATTCTCCTGGAAAATTAACTTTGCTTGCCTTATGGGGTTTCTGAAATATCTGATTCATATTATGTTGTTGGTGTGTCGATGGCATTAATTAAAATGCTACGATTATGTGGGTCTTGCAAATATCTCTCGTTCTGTAGTGTAGGAAAGCCGCGAACGATTTAATGTCTGAAATCGAAATATGAAATTCTTTGTTATTTTTTATCGTTGTCTAATTTCTAATGATCATTGATTTTGAGTCCATACATTGCGGGATGATTCAATTTCAAACATCTAGTGATAGTGACACAGTTGTAGATCTTTTAGTTCTGTGCTCCTTATTATGTGGCCTATAAAGACTACTGGACCAATACATCCCCTAGTTGCTGTCACGTGATTGATTGACGCCTCCTTAGGTCAGGCCCGCCGCTAGCTGTTTCGTCGCCCGCGTGCAATACCGATTATGCCGCCCTACGACTTACTCTGAGTTTAGTCAAAAAAGGATAATTAATGTTTTCTCAAAATGCCTATTGGTCGCGCGACTCGCGCGACGCGCCGGCGCCCCAAGTTGGTATTCTATGCGCGCCCTCTGCGTAGGAGTCGACCGGGCAGGGGTACAAAGACTTCAATTAGGTATGAGTCGCTCGATTTGCTACCCCCCGCCCGTGTGCGATGCACGCTTTGCACGCCCGCTTACGGCGGGCCTTTGTTTTTTATTTTTTTTTATTAGCGTGGGGAAATCCTCATAGGATACCCGACCGCCCTGGGGGGAGCGGCCAGGTTATGCCGGACTTTTACCGGCTAAAACCCCACGGTGTCGCCATCTGCGCTATAGAGGGGGGCGGGCTCTCGTGCAGATCGCGTACCTGCTCGCCCCTCCACGCGCGGCGCTGTGATAGTTCGTCCCGGGGGAAGTGTGATACCTCCCCCCAGCACCCTCGCGGTGCTATCGCACGATGAATCGTGACCTTACGGCGGCCCTGCCTTAGGTTTATAAGCTCAATAATGTTCGTCCCCACAGTTGCGTAGCGGACAACAGTCTGGGGCGAGCGCGACAGCACGTGGAGGTGTCTGGCCGGCCGGGCCCCGCGCGCTTCACGTCGCCGCCCCTCGCGCGCCTTCCCACTGCGTACACGCTGGCCTTCGCCGTCGACAGCTACCCGCCGCTTGACGAGCTGCGGCTGCTCTACCGACAACTAGCGGTAACGCAACTACTGCACTGCACTACACTACACTACACTACACTGGACTACACTATATTACACTGCACTGCACTATATTACATAAAATTACACTACAATCGGCGGATAATGTAGTGAGCTGCAATATTATTATTTTTTTATTTATAATCTGATTGTTATATTTATGTTGTAGCTGTTATTAGTTCCATAGTAAAAATACAGTACTGTACACTACACTGTACTACTCTGCACAACACTGCACTACACTGCAAAACACTGCACTATACTGCACTTCATTGCACTACACTGCACTACACTACACTACACTTAACTACACTACACTACACTACACCACACTACACTTAACTACACTACACTACACTACATACTACACCCAGCTCACACACACTCCCCGTCTTTATTGACAGCTACCCGCCGCTCGGCTGCGGCTGTTCTACCGACCACACCACACCAAACCACGCTCCACTACGTAATATGACAGAACTATTTCAACAAATATAAATGGCGTGTATTGATTCCAGATAAACGAGTCGTTCCAGCAGCCGGGGCGGTGGCACGACGTGGTGCTGCCGCCGCCCGCCGCCGGCGCCGCGCTCACGCACCGCGTCACGCACGACCTGCGCAACCTGCAGCCCGCCGCCGTCTACGAGGCCATCGTGCAGGCCAAGAACAGATACGGCTGGAATGAGGTCACTACACTACACTACACCACACTACTCACAATATGTTCTAATAGAGTATACTGCTCGGTACCAAACCCCTAGTACACAATATTGTAGTACAGTGTAGTCCCAGGGACCAGACTACTAGTACACAATGTTGTAGTACACTGTAGTCCCAGGGACCAGATAACTAGTACATAATATTGTAGTACAGTGTAGTCCCAGGGACCAGACAACTAGTACACAATGTTGTAGTACAGTGTAGTCCCACGTACCAGACAACTAGTACACAATGTTGTAGTACAGTGTAGTCCCAGGGACCAGACAATTAGGCCACAATGTTGTAGTACAGTGTATTCCCGGGGACCAGACAACTAGTACACAATGTTGTAGTACAGTGTAGTCCCAGGGACCAGACAGCTAGTACACAATGTTGTAGTACAGTGTAGTCCCAGGGACCAGACAACTAGTACAGAATGATGTAGTACAGTGTAGTCTCAGGCACCAAACAACTAGTACAGAATGTTGTAGTACAGTGTAGTCCTAGGGACCAGACAACTAATACAGAATGATGTAGTAAAGTATAGTCTCAGGGACCAGACAACTAGTACACAATGTTGTAGTACAGTGTAGTCCCAGGGACCAGACAACTAGTACACAATGTTGTCCCTGCAACTACCGATGCCGGCAAAATGCCTCCTTGTGGACCTTGTCAGATCTTACTCACGCTACGAACACAACATCACTTTAAAGTAGTGTGCTCGGATGTTTTTACGGGATAATCCACTGTGCCATATTTTTCTTAATGGTATATGGAGCACATGCTCGTTACAAGCTGCCGTTTTGCTTTATTAATATTATTTAATCGCCGCAAGTAGCTTCATGCTGCGACACTAACCACCTATAGTGTTTTTTTATCGTTCTACGAAAACTGATCCATCCTAAAGAACCGGTGCCTCTACCATGAGTTTTCTACACTAACGTAATCTACACACGCTAGCGACTACGGTGAATATTTTGTATAACGAGCACCGCCTCTAGTGGATACTTTTGGAAGCATTTCATACAAAATGTTTCACCGTAGTCCGACCGGACCGAACCGGGAGTTCCGGGTTCTTTTGGAACCGGGAAAAACCGGTTCCGGTGCCCTAATGGAGGTTCAAGGTTAGATGACACCTCCATTTAAAAGGAAAGATCTTCCTGTAGGCTGCGGCATCGCAGGTACCGCACTTACACTGTACATGTGCAGACACCCGTATATATGCTGATCACCGAATAAACTAAGCGATGCAAAATGTTCTAACGCCATCTATTTTTCTGCGTGTGAACTAATAGATGGCTGATACATGTCGCTACAGGTCTTTCTTGAATCCCTATGGTACTCCTTAGGGGTTTCCTCCGAAATTCAAATGTCTGGGTCCTCTTAGACTGTGCTTTGTTTGTAAAACAATTAAGAGTTTTATTAATAGGATTATTTTACAGGTCAGTGACATCTTCCAGTTCCACACCCTGGGTGGGCCCCACACAGCTCACGCCGATGAACTGACGCCAATGTTCGCGTCAGCAACCAAAAGTCAACTGAGTATCCACATTCTTATCCCCGCCTTATATACTATACTTTCCTACGCCTGATTGGCTGAAACCGACCAATGAGCGGACGACTAAAATCGCAAATGACATTTCGCGTTCCATTTCACTATACCTTTTTTTTTATCGTATAACGATTTGTTGATAACACCAATGAGATTCTTTTGTAAGTAGTTTGAATAAGTGTTGTGATAGAAGCGTATAGTTCGTGAGTGATTTATTTCAAGTAATCTAAAACAAGCTATTAGAATCAATAGAAAATAGAAGCAAAAACAATTTTGAAAAATGATGATTAAAAAATGTTTTGTATAATTCTGAATTTATTAGTGAAATTAGTGCAACCGTTCAATATTTAAAAACATAAAGATTATAGCAAAATCCATGTATAAACAGCCACCGATATGCCATTTAAATAATACCTACACTCATTAGTAAAATATAGTTTATTTATTTTAAATGTGTAAAAAGGAACGCACAGTGATGCCACAATCAAAAGTATATATTTAGTACCAACCTAAAAAAAGGGGTAGATTTTCTGTAGGCACGAGTCGTGAGCACAGATAGGCAGTAGTGGGGGCAAGCTCGCGCATGTACACTTTCGGCCAAATTACAGTAGCCAAATGACACGTGAAAATCCAATAGACGATGAACATCAACTGACGAACCAATCGTGTGCAGCTCGGCGCTCCCCCCTTTCTTTATTCCGACAAACAGACCAAAAAAATATTTACTGCACAGGTGTCAGTTTCTGCTCACGACTCATGCCGGTTACTACGCTTAAAACAAGTAAACATTGCCAGGTTTAAGATTTAAAGCCCAACGTTATAAAAACAGTATACATGCTAAATTCTACCTCTTTTTTTAACTCATAAAATTAATAAGTATTTTCTAGTCACTACCATAGATACCATCTCTTAATTTTTTTAGCAAGAAATAAACAGCTTGTTAATTTTCATTTTATAAGAAATATTTTTTGTAACGAATATTATCGACATCCATTTAAATGAATTTATTATAATAATATTATAATAATTGTAGTACATAATACTTAATTATAAATTATTTAAGCAATAAAATGTGTTAGTGATAATGCTACTTAGACTTTAAGTACGTTAAAACAAAAATCTTATGTACCTACGTATTTTTATCTTCGAAAAATACTCACTACTTAAGTTTAGAAAAAATATATTTTTCAAAATGAAGGCTAACAGTCATAGACGTTGAATTTTGACGTAGAATAAATTAATAAAATCCTTATTAACTTATATTCCATAATAATATGGCTACGGTAACGGCACTGCTTATTACCAGGCAGGCCGTTGTTTGCAGACTTCATAGTATAAAAATAATAGTAAAATCATCATAATTATTATAATTGTGGTTATTATTTAACCTATTTTAGTTCTAATTTAACTCTTTTCATTATGAAAAGGATATTTACAAATTTATCATACAAGACATGGTATGGAGCTTTTGCGCAAAACAAAAAAAAATGGCCCACATAAGAGGACGCTTCAATTACGTTTCTTAACACCGCCATCTGTCGATAAGTGCTGTTAGCCTTCAAAGTAACGTAACTTTAAGTGCAATATTATTTTAAAAATGGAAATTCAAAAGCAATATTTAAACACATCATTAGTTGATTTAAGAAAGGAAGAAATTATGTAAAGATTATGTACATTTATTTACTTGATAATTTATTTTATTTACCTCCTTTGTAATGAATAGTGCTAATATTTTTAAAATATTATATTAAACACTGCCGAATAAAACACTTTTGTAAAACTTTTTTTACTGTATAATAAGACGTTTTCTCTTTTTCTTCATTACATAAAAATAAAATAACTGTTATAATAATATATTGTATTTTACAAAATAATCAGCCATAAATTAAAACCTTTTTAAAAAGAACTAGATGTAATTTTTTAGAAAAAATAAATAAATAAAATTATAGTTTGAGTGAAAATTTGTAAAAAATTCGATGGGCTGTAGAAATCGCCTTTTTATTTGACAAAAAAACTGAATCCTGTAAGTAGCAAATAAACGTGTAAGTTTATTATAAAAAACGAGTTTGATTTATTTTTATACTATTGCGAATTAACTGATCCTGTAGGGTTTCGCAAGCTGTCTTATTAACAATCGACAAAATACGCTTGGACTTTTTGGCGGGAACTTGCAGAGTGACGTAGCATTTTCGTTTTTATTTTCATAAATTCGTGTATTTTGAGTTTTATTGTGTATTTTCGGTGGTATTTTACCAAATAAAGATCATCCATGTGCACCTGTGAAGTGAAATGAAATGAATTATGTGTATCGTTACTTTTCAAGTTGTCTCAAAAAGTCCGTGAAGAGTTTTAGTACAATGACCACCATTGTAGTAAAACATGACTTTTATGGACGGTGACTGACTGAGGACTTTATGTGAAAGGGATTTATTGTGACTGGAAACTATAATATAACTCGACACTGGCAGAAATGAGCCCTGGTTTGGGCTTGGTTGCCAAACTTAAAAATAAGAAGAAGAAGAAATACGCTTGTGCAATCACACAAATCCTAAAAACACATTTTATATTTGGCAGCAAGGTCGGGTCGAGAGAGCTGACCCTTCAACTGTGGTTTGTCTGCAAATGAACGATTGAAAAACTCTGAATAAAGACTAAATTGAAAAACGATCCTATACACAAATCATTGAAGCGAAACTTTTGAAAGATTTTCATAAAAATTATTTCACGGAACACAATTTAAATAGTTGATACAGTAGTACCCAACTAATATGGCTTACCGATGTACCTGCGCAAAAGATACATTTTCAAAGCGCGGGAAACATTATTGGTCGGCAGCTGCCGCCATGTATGCGCGCCGTGCGGAGGGGCGAAACTTGCGAGTGAGACGGACGGACGGACGGAGTGAGCTGCAGTGTATTATGAACCTTATAGTAGTGAACCTTAAATTGTAGGTTTTAAGGCGGCCCTCTGTGGCCGGCGCAACTTCAACGCAAGCATAGTCTAAAAGCTTGTTGTTTCATCCAACGTAAAGTTTGACTGCGAAAAAAGAGAGACAGCATCAGAGCCGTCGGTTATCAGTCAGTAAATTCCGCTGATCACTCGCGGCGGCTTCGCTAGATCGTCATTCATGATTTCGCATTCATAAATCTTGTTCCAGGAGTATACTTCTTGTGAAAAAATCTTACAAGTTTGTGAAAAAGAAGTTAGTTATTTAGAATCTCCAATACATTTGCAAGCCTGGTATCTAAATGTTTTCTTTACTTTTACAATTTATAGGTACATTAGATATGGCCAAAGTTCAGGCAAAAACGCTGTTTTTCGGAAGCTTTGACTGAATTTGTTTCACACTTTTTTTAAATTACGCCTAGATACACCGCTAGATATAGTGCTCAAGATACTAATTTGTTCAAAACATCTAACGAAAAATGTTTAACAACGCCATAATAAGTACAGAGGTTTTGTATGAAAAGAATGACGAATTGAGTCCTCTTAAGCATTCTTTCGTTAATCATACTTTCTTTTCTGTGCGAACGAAGATTCACAACACGCCATATCAGTTGGGTACTACTGTACTACCGTTGAAGTTTTGGTACGTGAATCGGACCACTGGACTACACACAGTACGCTATTACTTCAATAGGGTCTTGCTCAGCAAATGTTCAGCACAGGTATCGTTAAAAGAGCAATGAAATAATCGACTAATTTGGGTCTCGTACAACGCACAACACTATCCGTGTTTCCATAGTCGTGCCGTGCTGGTAAATTCTATATTGTCCATGGCCAATGTTGACATTTACTTTATTGACATTTGATTTTGAACTTTCGAGTGGAAGAATCACAAAAAATATAATAAAATGTGTTCTTTTCTACCTGAAAATGAAGTGAAACATGAATTGTTAGCATGTCGTGGATGTCTGGCTACAGACGTCAAGTTGTACAACATGTATCAGTACAAATTATCTAAGATTTACTCTGAAATTATTAGCTCTACAGTAAGTAGGAAATCTACTTATTTGTTTTATTACTTTTAATATAAATACTATTAATACTTTCTTTTATACTTACTCTTATTATTTATTCAAGATCTTTTCTTATTGAAGTCCTGGTTTTGGCTTGGATACTTTATAATAATTTTATTTTAAAAAAATTGCTTTCTATGCGATTTTATTCGCCCTCCAGAAGAATAATTGTTTTACTGAGTTTAAAAGTATATTGCACACTTCTCTAAATTGCAGGCTCACTCTTTATTTAACTTTATAAAGAATGTCATGAATTGAGAAGAAAAAATTAAGCAAAAATACCAACGGAAAAAATTACTTTTGCATTAATCATTTAACACATTGGTTCTCGCGGTATCAAAATAGTTAATCTTAAACAAACAGTATCATTCTACAATATGCTAAATGAACCTCTATGGTTGCTAATCGCTAAAATATCTATCTATATTGATCTACGAAGGTAAAAAATAATAAATACTCAAAAAAAAAAACAAATTCCCCGTCTCGTTTCTGATGTTTAACCTTAAATAGAGGTCATTAGGTACATAATTTGTTGATGCACCAGGGAGTGTAAAAAATTATTGTTTGGTCTGTTTGCGAGAGTGGTACATTCATGTCCTCACTGGGGCAATTGGGACACACAGCCTGAAAGCAGGACTGTCCTATCCAAAGAGGAAGGTATGGCCATGTTAGGTATAGGCTAATAACATATTTATATGATCAAATATATATTTTATTTACTTTCAGGCTAATAATACAGATCTTCCAAATCATCTATGCCACATTTGCAGTGCATTACTCCTCAAATATATAAAATTCAGAGATCTATGTCGATATTCAGAGAAACTATTTGAAGAAGCAATGATGCAGAATAAAGTGGTATGTATTGTATTAACCTATTTATTAATAACATTGCATAAATGGGCCACAGCTTTATAACTTTTTTAAGGTTCTCTGCCTCTAAAGAAAAATGGTACAGTAACTGGCATGAGTCGTGAGCACAAACTGACACCTGCGCAGTAGTAAATTTTTGGGGCTATTCATTTTTTTTACTGTTTATATGCCTGTGTTTGACTGCAATCTCACCATGGTAAGTGATGATGTGGCCGAAGGTGGTGCACACACAAAGCCTAGAAGGAGCTGGCTCTCAAGTGCAGCTGTCGGAACACACCGAAAGGTGCTCGGCGACAGCTTTTCAACTTTTTTAGCGGAATGAAGAAGGTTGGAGTGCCGAGCTGCACACGATTGGTTCGTCAGTCGATGCTAGTAGTCTATTGGATTCTCGCGTGTCATTTGGCTACTGTGATTTGGCAGAAAGTGTACATGCGCGAGCTTGCCCCCACTACTGCCTATCTGTGCTCACGACTTGTGCCTTACACTGTATCATTATTGGATCACATTGTTGTCAGTAAGTTAGTCAAGACCCTTTTCCTCAGAAGCAGTTAGAGTTAATATCAAATACTCAAGTCTACAATCTCTTTTCATCATCATCAGTTCTGACATTGCATTATTTTGTTTTTTTATATATTTTTTTGAGCATTTGCATTAGTAGCAATAACCCTAGTCAAGGAGAACATTGGCGTTGAAGACCTCCATGTACACCATCTTTTGCAACCATAACCACTCTGGCAAGAGTGCCTGGCTGAGAAGAATATGCATTAGAATTTATTTTTATATATTTATTTGTATATATTGTGTCAAACTGAAAATTTGCGCTTGTATGTACAACAGTACACTTCTTTTGTTAGCGCTAGCGTTAGGTCTGCTCTCTAGCAATCAATGTAAATATAAACCTCATTTCAATGATCCTAAAGTCTAATTTTAAACGCGTTTCAAAACATGCTCTTATTCATATCAAAACATTTGGCAAACTTTTGAATAATTTCAGATAACAACAGAAAACATCATCTACATAAATCAAAAATTAAAAACACATGAATTAAAAATATCACAGACAAAAATCACAGATTTGACAGAAGATAATGACAAATATATATTTCAAATAGATATAGAATCACCTGATGATGTAAAAGGTGAAGATAATGATGAAGTTAACGTAAAAAATGAACCAAGTGATACTGATAATGATAATAATGGTATCGAAGAAGTATTTATTGATGAACCGGTACCTAAAAAAGCTAAATTAGAAGTTATAAGTGCTCGAACTAGAAAGAAAGCTAAAGCGGAATCAAAATTTAGAGCTATAAGATCAAAAGTCAATGCTAAAGTAAAAGTCAACCATGACGAGAAGTCAGCTAAAACGAGAAGAAAATCAAAAGAGGAATTTAAAAAGAAAGAATCTTTGAAAATTAAGAAACCAATGGTCAAGAGAAGAGTGGCAGATGATGAATTTAAAAGGAAAGGTATGAACTAGTTGTAGAAATATGAGGAGGACCTTACACGCAGGAACACAACATAAAGTTATTTGGCTGTGGTATTCTGTAAGGTACTTCCCCAGTCGAGCGGCTCTTTGAGCGATAAAAACCCTCAAAATTAAAAGAAGTTACAATTTTGATTTTACTAAGGTTGTCGACAATCGTCATCGTTAGTAAACGATCAACCTTTGTATGGGATTGACATTTCAAATTGAAATATCACGTGACTTTTAACAAGCTCTTATGTCAATCCCATACAAAGGTTGATCGTTTACTAACGATGACGATTGTCGGCAACCGTCTTGTCTAGGGGGGCTGATGATAAGCAGTAAACGTCAATAGTTGCAATTAGGAGGCGTCCATTAATTACGTGAGGCGTTTAAGGGGGGAGAGAGCCGAATCTGACTCAATCTCACGTGGTGGTGGGGTCTCGGCAAATATCACGTAATTTTTTTTCCGCAAGAAACGCACTAACATTGCGAGACAACTGGGTTAAATTTTCGAAGTTCAAGGAGCGGCTCGACTGCGCAAGTACTTCCTCCTTACTTGTGTAAAGTTGTGTTCCTGCGCGTGAGTAAGGTCGCCAAAGCTCATGGGATAGGGGGAAAGGGTCGGTAGCACGTGAGTGATGTTTCGCGACGGTAAACGCTTACCATCAGGCGGGCCGTATGCTTCTTTACCGACTTAGTCGAATAAAAAAAGTTCTTTGTTAAAAAAAAAATCATTTTTAATACAAGCTTTTTTTGAGTGACTGTACTTTTTGTAGACTGTACTTGCATTGTCATCCAATACACTAATGTGTACCAAATATCAAGTCAATCCGACCACTGGAAGTGGGTGAAATTCGACTTGCAAGTTAAATAAAAGCTTATAAAAAACAAGCACAGATATTCACGAGAAATATGCATTTTGAAAAATCTCACGTGAGATTAGTTAGGGGGGCCAAATCAAATCAAATCAAAAATCAAAGTCATTTATTCAGTTTAGGCCTTAGTAAGGCACTTATGAACGTTATGTACATACAGTTGAATTTACCACCGGTTCGGAATACACTTAAACTGAGAAGACTCCGGCAAGAAACTCAATCAACCTAAGTGCCGGGGCACGCAATTGTTGACCATATTCCTGTGGCTTCAACCATTAAGGTTTCCAACTAAATCTCACGACATCTCACCAAGTGGAGGGGGGGGGGGGGGGGGGGGGGGCGACATTGTCAAAATCGCCTCACATAATTAATGGACGCCCCCTTACTTAATTTAGGATCAGTCGATTATGCACCACGATTTTTATTAAATGTCTGTAGGCAAGAAATTCGAGACAAAAGAAAACATGGCGGATTTCGAGAAGGTATACAATGTAGAAATACAAGTGCTGACATGGGACCAGCAAATGCTGGATGTGAACGAGAGAAGGAACAGTGTGAACTATCTGACCGGCCCATACAGATGTGATGAATGTTACAAGGGGTTCATGAACGAGGAGAACCTTAAGAAACATTACTCGTTGCAGCATGATCCAGTGAGTATTTGATACTCGACGTATGAAAGTGTTAATGAAATAACTCAAAAGCTAGTAGTTGGTACAGTAGTACCCAATTAATATGGCTTACCGATGTACCTGCGCAGAAGATACATTTTCAAAGCGCGGGAAACGCTATTGGTCGGCAGCTGCCGCCATGTTAGCGCGCGCCGTGCGGAGGGCCGTGACTTGCGAGTGATACGGAACTAACAGCTGCACTGTATTATGAACCTTATAGTAGTGATCTAAGGTTGATTGTAAGTTTAAGCATTCTTTCGTTAATCTTCGGGGCCATACTTTCTTTTCTGTGCGAACGAAGATTCACGACGCGCCATATCAGTTGGGTAATACTGTACAGTGTTGAAAGTAGATTTGAAAACCGCAGGGTGTAGAGCAGTCATTCCCAAACGTTTTTGCTATCGTAGACCAAATTCTAAATTTTCTGGTTTCTGTCGCTAAGCATCTATAGGTGTATTCAGACAGCTGCACTTGAGAGCCAGTTCCTTCTAGGCTTTGTGTACACCACCTTCGGGCACATCATCACTTACCATGGTGAGATGTGAAACACAGGCCTATGTACAGAAAAAAAACAGTTTCATAAGTAGCTGTACCCCGCGGTTACCTTCAAATAAACGGACTATTAAACGTAAAATTATTTTTGAATTCAGATTGGTACTGACTGACTAGATTAGAGATAATACGTAACTATTTTTTCAGAGTAAAGGCGACGTGGTCTGCGAATTCTGTCGATTCAGATATAAAGATAAGCGGAGTCTCACACAACACCAGAAAAGCCATCGACTTAAATTTATATGTAGACAATGCAAATATGTATCTAGGACCACGTAAGTTACCTATTTTATAAGCTTTTATTTAGTTTCACCTGTCCGGTGTTTGTAATCGAATCTTGCATGTTAAATTTGACCACTTCCCAGTGTCCGATTGAGCTAAAATTTGTTATACATTAGTATATTCGCACCCCCCCTGGAACAAAGATGCAAGTTTTTTTTTTATTGCACTAAAAAATCAAGTAAAATGTAATAAGTATTGTAATTTTTTTTCACTTATACTGACAACATATATAGTGCACAAGATACATATTTGTTTAAAACATCTAATGATTAATGTTTAACAACGCCATAATAAGTACAGAGTTTTTGTATGAAAAGTATAGCGTGATGCCTGCTCTTAATAAAATAATATTGTTTTCAGTTACAACGCAAAAGAACATTATAAAATGCATAGCGGACGAATGTACGATTGTAAATATTGTGGAAAAGCGTACGAGTAAGTAGTAACATTTACTTTGTGGTATTAATAACGTAAATAAATATTTATTATTATTATTTTATTTATCTCGTGACCAGAACGCTGGCATATACCTCGGTCAGAGAATCAGCATTGCCATCCAACGTGGCAATGCCGCCAGCATTCTGGGAACGTTGCTCTCTGACAACGATTTTTTCATTTAGTTTATTTCTTTTAATTTATTAAGGATTTTATGTTTTTATATATAAAAGTTAATTTGAATATAAATATTTACATTAACAAATATAGATACTAAATTAAATGTTTTCCTTTCATACTGTAAATCATTTAAAAAATAACGCTTCTCGATAAAATATTTAAAATGTAATCTTGTTGATTTTCTTACCGATTCTTCTCAACAAGGTTGACTTCCGAAATGGTAATAATTCGTACGTTCATTAGTTTTTGTGTGAACGAGTAACAAGTGATACATCGATTCTCACAACTTCTTAGAATATTTTTACGCAATGTGTTTTGATATTATAGTATATAAGGTCCTAATAAATTAGTGAATTTCCTCTTGAGGGATGAATGTATAGGTCATTAATAATCAAAAATTATATTATAAAAATAATCCGTGGGAAAAAAACAAAATTCTGAAATTGAACTTAATATCAGTACAAAGTATTAATTTAACCATTTATCTAAAAAAAACCCACGGATTATTTACCTAATATAGCTTTTTTTTTGTTAAAAAAAATTAAAATAAATAGCCAACATAGTAAGATTGTCCAAAACGAAATTTTAAAAATGTAACGTTGCTGTTTTTTTTTTTACTGTACCGCTATCTCACCATGGTAAGTGATGATGTGGGCGAAGGTGGTAAGCACACAAAGCCGGAACACACCGAAAGGTGCTTGGCGACAGATTTTCAACTTGAGGGTGGTAGCCAGCCAGGCGGGTACTACAAAGTACCCTACCACCGTGCTATGGTTTCCTTCACCGAAAGCTCAAGCTCAATGTAGGATTCGAACCCGGAACTTCGTCTCGGTATCCGACGTCACCACCATTGAGCTATCATCGCCTTGATTTTCTTGACTGTTCTTCTCGGTAAGGTCGACTTCCGAACTGGTGGTGACTTCAGTAACTGTTCATAAGTGCTCTATTAGGGCCTTAATTTTGGGCTTTGACTTTGATAGGAAACTAACAAGTTACCTGGGGCACATGCGGGTCCACCACCCCGAGGAGTTGGTGTGGTGCGAGGTGTGCGGGGAGCCCTTCGTGGGCCAGTTCGGACTCAATGGCCACAAGAAACGGGCGCATAGAGACGTGAGACCAACATTACAAACAAACAGACTTAGATGCATTACATAACATTAACGTTTCACAGACAACAATTGCGTGCTTAAGGCCAGGTCTAAGCTCAAATTCACAAAAATGAGTTTCTTTGAGAGTCGAGTATGACGTAACGCAATGAAAATACCTAACACAAAAATACGGTGGGCAGAAGAGGGTTTTGAGAAAAATGTTAACCGAATAGAATATTAAAAAGTGCTTTGATATTCCCAATAAAAAATTCGTAAGTTACGTCTAAAAAAATCTTTCGCGTCGAAATTCCCCGTATTCAGCGGTGACAACAATTTTATTTTTAAGAATATATAAGATACAGAATAATATTAGAATGTTAACCGGACACTTATCAATTTAATGTGTATATTCTGTATAATCTAAAGAAAACCCGTAAATAACAGTCCATTTCATAGAGTCGACACATTTATGATTTACCATTTTCAACCCTATTCCAGTAAAGAACGTATGCTGTCAAAATCGTAGTCAGTAATCGTAGTCGTAGTCGCGCCTTAAATTTTAAGTTTAAGTCAATTTCTTCGACAATCCTTTAAGGGAATGTAGGACTCCTATGCAAATACCATTTTTCAAGTAATTTTTTTTAAAGATTTCTGCGGTATACAAACCTCGAATTCGTATTTTTTTATTATTATCTGCTTACTAACACACAATCAATATATAATATTCAACCATACAATTATAATTATCTTTCATAGTTTTTTAACCGACGAAAAAACGGAGGAGGTTTACAAGTCGACGCGTATATTTTTTTTTATGTATGATCACGCATAACTTTTTACAGAGTAGTCCGATTTTGATAATTTTATTGGATAGAGTATACCTCGAGGTTGGTCCCATATAAATTTGGGTGCAAAAACCTACCCTAAGGGTGGGAAAATAGGGGTGACCTACAGATTTGAATGCTGAATTGTGTATTACATCAAAAGAAATCAAAAATTTAGCATGTAGTAATTAGTAGATTATAGCCACAAAAAATTATAAAATAAAAACTTTTTAACAAAAAAATTAAACCACCGAAAAAACTGAAAAGCAAAAAATAATTTTGAATATACTTAACTTGAATTTTATAAGGTTTTGCAGTCGGGGATAAATAAATATTACAAAAAAAAAAGAACATACCTACGTAGGTTATCGGTTTATCCCCGACTGCAAAACCTTATAAAATTCAAGTTAAGTATATTCAAAATTATTTTTTGCTTTTCAGTTTTTTCGGTGGTTTAATTTTTTTGTTAAAAAGTTTTTATTAAATCAGAGTTACAAATCGTTACAATTTTCATAATTCTGAGCAGGTTTTTTGAATAAAATGGTCGATTTCTGCAAAAAAAAAAAAATGGGTAATTTGGTTGCATATGATCTCTCCTACATCCCCTGGTAATCCGTACATATAACCAATAACCCTGTAAGTACTTACACTTATAATTTAAGCACGTAATTGTTGTCTGTTAAACGTAAATGTTGTGTAATGCATCTAAGTTTGTTTAAAAATAGTAATTGCTGAGTTTCTTGCCGGCTCTTCTCCGCAAGTGCGACCTTCCGAATCGGTATTAGAGTGTATTCATAACTTGCTCTGCCCCCCTAAAAAGGAAGCTAAAGCAATATTGCTAACGCAATTCATTTTTTCGTATTCTCATCAGATCCTACGTAATTTTAATATTTTTTGGTATACTAGTCACTCATTATATATAATTGAATTCAATAAAAGATTCGGAATTGATGAATTGCATAAGATCTGCCGTAAATTCTAAAATATGAATTGCGTTAGCAATATTGCTTTAGCTTCCTTTTTAGGGGGGCTGAAGGTCTATTTGAATAAATATTTTTTTCATAACGGGTCAAATGTAGCAAAAATTATGATTCAAAACTCAAAATCATTTATTCAAATAGACCTTCGCAGGCACTTATGAAAAGTTTGACTCTAATACCGATTCGGAAGGTTGCATTTGCTGATTCAGTCTACAACTTCATTTTTGTGGCAAAAGACACGAACAAGATTTTATGGTAAAATGATGTATGATGAATTTAATTACTATTATAAAGAGGAGTTGTTTGTTAGTTTGGATACATGAGGTATTCTCAGGAACTACTGATCCGATTCCAAAAAATCTTTCATTAATAGGAAGCTACATTATTCCTGAATGCTACATTACATTACAGCTAAAATTCATCCTGAAAACGCGGTTCAAACCATGTGAGAGAGCTAGTATCCTATAGGAGATAAAAATGACACCCAAACAACGTCATCAAAAAATAATTACAAAATTTCTCATCCCAGCTAAAACTCCTCCCCTCCTGCAAGTGCAAGCTATGCGACACTCAGTTCATGAACGCGTCGGCTCTATCGACACACGCGACACTGCACGGCGATATGTGCTCTGAAACGGTGTCGGTCCCTTGCGTACACTGCGGACAGTCTCGCGACACTCCCAATCTGTTGCGGGCGCATATGCTGAAGGAACATATAGTGCAGATGCCGTTTCATTGTGAGAAGGTATTAATACACACTGACACAATCACACCACCACACAAACAAACCATCACACAAACACACCATCACACAAACACCCACATAAACTCAAAAATTCACTATCATACCCTACCACACATACACTATCACAAAATAATACATTCACACAATCATACATTAGCACATAAACACACATACCACCACACAAATTCACACAAACACCCAGACTAATAGGATCATACAAACACAAACTCATCTTAGGGAACCGTTTATTTTTTGTACACTTCTTCTATTTCAATAAAGATTTATTATCTTAGCACTGACTCACACTTTCTCAACAATACATAGATATATTTACACAATCCCACACTTCCACAGAAACAAAATTTACTCAACAATCACACATAACAGACACACCAACACAATAGTTAATCCGTTATCCCTCCACCCTACCTTCTAACAAAATATGTATTAATGTTTCAGTGCAATAAATCGTTTACCCGCGAGTCGTTATACAGCGCGCACTATAGACGGATGCACGTGGAGGCCAAGCTGCGGCCAAGGAAAGATACACCCTGTGTGTGCGAAGTGTGCGGGAAGACTTTACCGGTAAGATATATACATAGCTATAGAAACTAACTAATTCACAGATGCACACTCAGCTCTAACCGCAAGTTGGACCCTGACCTAATGATATGAAGGTTTATTTTCGATTAACACTAGTCTTGAGAAGATCTAAAATCGGTCTGAAAATCTTAAACAATATGGTAGATGAATGAAAAATTCTATCTAGTCCTATTATCAAAAAATATTAGACATGAATTCTTTCTCTTGTCAATTAAACAAAAAATTACGAAGATATCGTGTGTTGAAGTTCCGCGTGACGTCATGTTATGGTACAGTTTTTACTGTGACGTCACGAGCCCCCACTCCCGAATTTGATGCACTTTATCTTTTTCTCTTTTCAATGGTGTTGGTAAAGCAAAAAGTACGTGTCCAATATTTTTTGATAATGCATAATGCATTACTGTCTGGAAAATTTCTTTTAGGTTCTTTGATAAATTCAGTTAACAATTTTTTTTTTAAACTAAATTCTTTTTTGGCATAAGTTATCTATCAAACACCACCAGGCAATTTAAACCTGTCTGGCAATTTAAATTTAATTCATGAAGCAAACGCAACCACTACCAGCTGCCAGACTTGGCGCATCTCTATCAGTACCCCTGTACAATACCTAGACATTTCGTTGCGTTTGCGCGAATAGAAACGTTACAACATGTATGAGATTGACTTATGTCAATGTTATTTTCTATTCACGCAAACGCAACGAAATGTACTTTGTCTAGTGGTACAGGATTCAATAAAAAGGACATAATAAAAAACCAACTGGACTAAAGTTCTTTCTCGAAAACGTTGCTCTCTCTTGTACTAAGTAGTAGACGATCAAGTAGAAAGTGCAATGGCGAATTCTCATAATTTCTAATCCGTCTGTATCTCATAAATCTCTGCATATTTCAGCGCTGTGATTGTATTGCGATATGAGACAGCTGTTTTCCAAAACCGTGGAGCTGATATTTTAATGAAATAATGTATTTTGAAAAGTAAAATGGCGGTTCAAAACTAATTCTAATCCGTCTGTATCTCAGCAATCGTTGCATATTTCAGCAATGTGATTGTATTGCGTTATGAGACAGTTGTTGTACAAAACTGCGGAGCTGATATTTTAAAGAAATAATGTATTTTGAAAAGTTTAATGGCGGTTAAAAACTAATTCTAATCCGTCTGTATCTCATCAATCTCTGCATATTTCAGCAATGTGATTGTATTGCGCAATGAGACAGTTGTTGTACAAAACTGCGGAGCTGATATTTTAATGAAATAATATATTTTGGAAAGTAAAATGGCGGTTCAAAACAAATTTTAATCCGGCTATATCTCAGCAATCGTTGCATATTTCAGCAATGTGATTGTATTGCGCTATGAAACAGTTGTTGTACGACATTGTGGAGATGATATTTGTATATTTAATATATTGTTACAGAATAAATGCGTGCTAGCTTATCATCAGAGGAACCACACCGGGGAAAGACCCTATCCATGTCTACAATGCCCAAAGAGTTTTACAATGCACAAATTATTACAGGTATCTATATAAACAGTCTGTGGTTTTCCATTCCCGCCATATTTTGGTTGATATATTACTTAGAACATTGATTAATAAAACAATACGATCATAATCTTATGTTTTACGTGTTATGTGTTTATTTATTTTGACAATGGTGCCGATTTTGTTGTTAATCGCACTAAACTAATTTTAATCACACCACATCTCTATCTTACGAACATTATTGAAAAAGGATAGAACATATTTAATGCTGTCAAATTAGTGTTTGCCGTCTTCATTTGCGTGTATTTAGACGTAACCGCGATAGATGGCGACTAAATTTATATTGAAAACAAGCATTGGACTAATTTGACAGGTCTAAATTTCTTACATCCTTTTCTTATGTTCTTTGTTAGAAAGAGACATAGTGAGAATAAAATTATTTTAGTTGTATACAAAATAATCAGCACCACTAGCTGTCCCGCGCGGTTTCACCCGCATTCCCGAGGGATCGTGGTTTCCCGGGATAAAAAGTATCCTATGTGTTAATCCAAAACATATTCTATCTGTGTGCCAAATTTCATCCAAATCCGTTCAGTAGTTTTTGCGTGAAAGAGTAGTCAAAGTCAAAGCCATTTATTCAATTTAGGCCCCAGAAGGGCACTTATGAAGGTCACATTTACTGAAGTTACCACCGGTTCGGAACTAACGAAGTAGTAACAAAGGAAGTAACAAACATACATCCATACTCACAAACTTCTATTTAACTTGCAGTGTATGTATGTATGTTTGTTCGGGTGGAATCTTGCAAGTCGAATTTCACCCACTTCCAGTGGTCGGATTGACTTGATATTTGGTATACATTAGTATATTGGATGACAATGCAAGTACAGTCGGGGACTGAAAATGTTTATCACTTTTCAAACTCGATTCCATCTCATACCGCGCGCAATAAGGCCTAATAAGTCATATCAACAAACATATAACATTTTTAAATTGTGAAATGTTTTTAAGTATCGAACATAGCAAAAAGGCTGTCAATGACTTTTTGATTATGTAAACTCATCCAATAAGGCGCCGATCCCGCAGAGAGAGTCCTATAATATTTTTTTAAATTATATTGCGACATTTGTTGAGCGTTTGTAATTAAATAAAAATACAAAGGTAATAAAGTAATGGCAAGTTTATTCCTGCAGCAAAGGGCAGTTTTTTATTGCAAACTATATTTAGTGCTATATCAAGAGAACTCAATTCTTACTAGGTATAACACCTCTTTGAATTATTTTTCATGTCAATTACAATTCACGCCTATCAAAAGTCATTTTATTTCCGGTCAACCTTATGAAACAGAAATGTGCAAGCGATTATAGACCGCAAGGTGGTAAACATTTTTAGACCGCGACTGTACAGTCAACAAAAAGTATTCACCGAAAAATACTTGTATTAAAAATGATTTTTTTAACAAAAACTTATGTATAGATTACTTGGTAACGAAGATATCTTTGCTTCAAATAAATATTTTATATTTCCAGTCTCACATGCGGGTTCACACGACAGAACGCCCGTATGTTTGTAAACATTGTCCCAAAACCTTCAAAGGACCTTCAGCTCTTAGAGGACATGAACAGGTAACTTTTCAAAGTCAAAGCCATTTATTCAGGGAAGTCAGCCTTACTGAGAAGAACTGGGAAGAAACTAATAAGACTAGGCTGACAACAATACCCCCTTATTAATAACTAAAGTGTGTCAGTCTTGTAATAACCAGGTATTAAGATAGACTCATTCCTTTTTGTTTATATGACTTTAGAAAGTGACGGATATATTTTAATCCTAGGTTTAAGGCGCGGACTGACTACGATTTTGACAGGACTCGTTCTTCACTGGAATAGGGTTGAAAATGGTAAATCATAAATGTGTCGACTCTATGAAATGGATTGTTATTTACGGGTTTTCTTTAGATTATACAGAATATACGCATTAAATTGAATAAGTGTCCGGTTAACATTCTAATATAATTCTGTATCTTATATATTCTTAAAAATAAAATTGTTGTCATCGCTGAAAATACGGAGAATTCCGACGCGAAAGATTTTTTTAGACGTAACTTAGGATTTTTTTATTGGGAATATCAAAGCACTTTTTAATATTCTATTCGGTTAACATTTTTCTCAAAACCCTCTTCTATCCACAGTATTTTTTTGTGTTAGGTATTTCATTGCGTTACGTCATACTCGACTCTCAAAGAAACCCATTTTTGAGATTTGAGCTTAGACCCGGCCTTAAGGCTCGGTACTAGCCAAACATGTTGCCGTATTTTCATAAGTTTATATAGAAAACGTAAAGTAGTAGCCACAAAAAAAAACATCTGCCTAGTTGAAGAGTTTAACTAGCCGCCAAAAAAAAACGATTCAAGAAAAACTTTCTAGATTCCTGTAAAAAAAATATAGAATATCGCTAAAAACGTGAAAAAGGGACTCCCGTACTGTCATAACTTTGGCGTAATTAAGAACTTAAACCTAATAAACTGTACGTAATCATGGAGAATAAAGAACAGAGAAGCCGCCGAATATTTTTGTTTTATACAGTACCATACTTATATTTTGAGTAAAAAATTTGCAAACTTTTCGCCCGAAATCTCCATACAAAATTACTATGGCGGCGCGCTTTCCCGATATATAGTCGCTCGGTGAACTCCGCAGCTCAGTCCACCCCACGTCTTCGAAGTGAGAGCACGTCACTTTATGCAAAAAAATAAGACGTAGGTGGCGGCGTGTACATACACAACATCCACGCACAGTGGTCGGTTTTAGGTAAACGTTGGTAAAGAATAGAAACAAGGTAGTCAAGTAATTTTATAATTTCGTTTCATTGATTTTTTGAACCAGAAGTATTTTTTACTTCATACATTTACAACTTATGTGTTTTTGTTTATAATGATAATTTTAATGAATAACTATTATGAAACATAATATAATAATTATTTTTTGGGGAATATTTTATGTATGTATATACTTTCTAATGCTTTTTCAGTTGATAAGACATCTTACGAAATAATTATTGTTTTTTGTAAATATTTATGTAATAAAAATAAAATGATAATTATAGAATTTAATGATGAGGTATTTTTCATCATCGGTTGTACTGTTGTACTAAACATGTTGATTTTTTAACACCTCGTATTATAGCTTTCTTCAAGGTATTAGTAGAATAATCAAATCTAGTAAGTCGATGTACTAATTTGAATCTTTGCAATAATGTAGTTTCCGGCCTGCAAAATGGTCTCCGTACAATACTATAATTTTGTACCATCGAGCTGATCTGATGATGGAACCGGAAGGTTGGGGTTCTTCAAAAAGGGTGTGAAAAAGGCTGTGAAGAGGCTGCAGGGTCTGGAACGCGCGAGTGATAGCCCTGGTGTTGCAAGCGTCCATAGGCTAAAGTAACTGCTTACCATCAGCGGACCGTATGCTTGTTTGCTACCTTAGTGGTATAAAAAAGGGTATGCACTGGAACCACATAACGGCACAATGTATCCTAGTCGAGTTTGGGCTTATTGGAACCGTCTCGAAACGTTCTTTAGCCATAATCAGTTGTCAGGGTCTGATGATGGAGTCGGAAGGTTGGCACTGGAACTCCTTAACGGCACTACGTATCGTAGTCGTGTTTGGGCTTGTTGGAATCGTCTTGAAGTTTACTTTGGCCATAATTAATTTTCAGGATCTGATGTTGGAGTCGGAGCGTAGGCTCTAGAACTCCATAACGGCACAACGTATCCTAGTCGTGTTTGGGCTTGTTGGAATCGTCTCAAATCCTTCTTTGGCCATAATCAGTTTTCAGGGTCTGATGATGGAGTCTGAATGTAGGCACTGGAACTCCTTATCGGCACAACGTATCCTAGTCGTGTTTGGGCTTGTTGGAATCGTCTCGAAACGTTCTTTGGCCATAATCAGTTTTCAGGGTCTGATGACCGCCATTTTGAACTTCTTAGATACTGATCCGATAGCTCTCAAAATCGATATTTGAGAGACCTTAGGGTCTCAAAATAAGAATCTTTTTCAGAATTTTGAAAAAGTGTCCGCCATTTTGAACTTTTTAGATACTGGTCCGATTGGTCTCAAAATCGATATTTGAGAGACCTTGGGGTCACAAAACAAGAATCTGTTCTCAAAATTTAGAAAAAGTGTCCGCCATGTTGAACTTTTTGGAAACTGGTCCGATTGGTCTCAAAATCGATATTTGAGAGACCTTGGGGTCACAAAACAAGAATCTCTTCTCAAAATTTAGAAAAAGTGTCCGCCATTTTGAACATTTTAGATACCGGTCCGATTGTTCTCAAAATCGATATTTGGAAGACCTTGGAGTCACAAAACAAGGATCTTTTGTCAAAATTAGGAAAAAGTGTCCGCCATATTGAACTTTTTGGAAACTGTTCCGATTGGTCTCAAAATCGATATTTGAGAGACCTTGGGGTCACAAAACAAGAATCTGTTCTCAAAATTAGAAAAAAGTGTCCGCCATCTTGAACTTCTCTAGTACTGGTCCGATTGCTCTCAAAATCGATATTTGAGAGACCTTGGGGTCACAAAACAAGGATCTTTTCTCAAAATTAGGAAAAAGTGTCCGCCATCTTGAACTTCTTAGGTACTGGTCCGATTACTCTCAAAATCGATATTTGAGAGGCCTTGGGGTCACAAAACAAGAATCTCTTTTCAAAATTTTGAAAAAGTGTCCGCCATGTTGAACTTTTTATATACGGGTCCGATTGGTCTCAAAATCGATATTTGAGAGACCTTGGGGTCACAAAACAAGAATCTGTTCTCAAAATTAGAAAAAAGTGTCCGCCATTTTGAACTTTTTAGATACTGGTCCGATTGGTCTCAAAATCGATATTTGAGAGACCTTGGGGTCACAAAACAAGAATCTCTTCTCAAAATTTAGAAAAAGTGTCCGCCATTTTGAACATTTTAGATACCGGTCCGATTGTTCTCAAAATCGATATTTGAGAGACCTTGGAGTCACAAAACAAGAATCTGTTCTCAAAATTAGGAAAAAGTGTCCGCCATCTTGAACTTCTCAAGTACTGGTCCGATGCTCTCAAAATCGATATTTGAGAGTCCTTGGGGTCACAAAACAAGAATCTTTTCGAGAGTGCAGAATGTTGTGTGCGTGTCATTGCACACAACACTAACCCGCAGTAAATACCCATTTGCCACATGTTGCTTTCATAGCGTAGTTGCGTAGTTTAGTTCGTTCGATTACGGTGGATGTAGATTTAAGAATGTATGCTATTTGTTTTAAGAATTTATGCAACATCTTTGTTTCAAAGGTTTATCGTTTGTTTTAATCAAGATATCTGCATATCTTGGTCAAAGTTGGTTAAGTGTTTTAGAGCATTCCATCTCATAAAGACATTCCCGGGAAATCGAAAAAAAAATCCCGACTTCGGGAACGACTTATTTCCCGGGAATTCACCATGCTATGGTTTCCTCACGATGTTTTCCTTCAACGAAAACTCAAGCTCATATGTTATTTACCACCTAGAACCTAAAGAAACTGAAATTGGTATACTATAAAGGTCGTCGCTCCTATATCAGCATCATCGCAGCAACAGCCCGGCACTCAACTCAATCCAACCACTAGCTGCCAGCACGCCGCCTGCTAGGTGGCAGCTCGCGGACGGCGCGGCGCTGGAAAATTAGTGACGCGGCTTTGGCAAGATTCCACTTGCTGGCGTCACGCAGCAAGGGAGCGGACCGCTGGCTGGAAGCGTGTGGTCAGCAGGACTAGTGGCTTGTAGCGGCAAGCGCGCTTGCCGCGAGGCGTCAACTATTTTATCTAGTTTTAGTCATTGTAAAATTTACTTTTACGCATACGATTTAAAGGCTTCACTTGCATGGCAAGGTAAATGCCGAGGCATAGCCGTGTTGTTACAGTAAGCGGTGACCCAAATGGTGTAGATTCTGTTGTAAATCGCACTAAACTAATTATGCCATACCACCATAATAATGAATAATGAATTTGGTCAATGTTCATGTCATGACAATTCCAACAACCCCAAAAACGGCTAGGATAATTTCCTCAATTATGGAGTTCGAGTGCCTGTCGTATTACTCCATCAGACCCTAAAAACCATATATGGTAAAAGTGCATATCATGACAATTCCAACAACCCCAAACACGGCTAGGTAGGATACGTTACTCCGCTATGAAGTTTATTTTATTTCTTTTTTTTTTTTTTCAATGGAAAACTTACAGCTAAGTATACATAAAGATACATCAATATATGGAAATGAAAGGCTAATTAAAAGTTTTCACAGATATTCCATAACAATTTCTAGTACCTCCTTCTCCATCATCAGATCCGGGATACCATATCTGGTCAAAGATCGTCTCACGAAAATTCTAACAACCCCAAACACGGCTAGGATAGGATGCTCCGCTATGGAGTTTCAGTACGTACTCCCTTACTCCATCATCAGACCCTGCAAACCATATATAGTCAAAGTTCGTCTCACGACAATTCCAACAACCTCAAACACGATTTGGATACGTTGGTCTGCTATAGAGAGCCTTTCGGGATTGTATTTTCAAACGAACTAATACACTTGCAAAGTTTAAAATTGTCTTCCTAGATTTTATTTACATAGTTACATACTGCCATACTACGTAGTTATAACCGTAGCTGCCCGGTGCGACTTCGTTCGCGTGGTGCCCTACCCTACCTTAAATATTTCAAAAACTTAAAAATTGCCAAATCTGTCCAGCCGTTCTCGAGTTTTACTACTTTTTAGGGCCCCGTACCTCAAAAGGTAAAAAAGGAACCCTTATAAGATCACAATCTTGTCCGTCTGTCTGTCTATCCGTGTGTCACCACCGATTTTCTCAGGAACGGGTGGACCTAGCAAGTTAAAATTTATACCAGATACTGAGGTCTATAGTCCCTATTAGGTAAATAAAGTCAAGGTCCTAAGTCAACACGATAAAAAAATATGGGCAAATTTAGATTTTCGAGATAACTTGTAAGTATCAAAATTTACCTTAATTTTCAACTATTTAAATTTTTCGGAATTTTCCCTTTACTTGTGCTGTAAGACCTTGTTACCAAAGACAATTCTAGTTCAACCGGAAGTACCCTATAGGTTATACCTACTACCTATATGGTAGTTCCCGTTGCTAGAATCACGAAATTTGGCAAAAAGCAAAAAGCACAAGTAAAGGAAAATAAAAAAGCTGAAAAGGACACGAAATATAAAAAAGCTGAAAATTAATATAAGTTTTGGTACTTTTAAAGTTTGCGCCTACTACTAATTTCACAGTCAATTTGAGTAAGGTTACATTATGATTATTATTGTACGGAACCCTCCGTGTGCGAGTACGACTCGTACTTGGCCGGTTTTATTTATTTCTGAAACAGAACTGTTTTGTATTCCATTCCAACAAAACAGACCAAAAAGATCGGACCTCATACTACAGCCACAGCTACAGCTAAAAAACAGAAAAAAATCTGAACGCATCTATAAATACCTATTTGACAACAATGTTAAAAAAAATTCTAAAAAATAATTTAAAAAAATTAAATCGACTTCAGAATACACTAAAAAGTATGAAATAGCTCTAATCTGACACTGATTTGAAGTCAACGAAATATTTTCAATGTAATATTTCGATGTTTAGTCGAGCTCTTTCGCTGACTTTAAATCAGTGTCAGATTAGAGTTATTTCATACTTTTTAGTGTATTCTGAAGTCGATTTAATTTTTTTAAATTACTTTTTCATTCCGTCATTTTTAGTTTTTCTTAAATGAACTAGAATTTGACCAACATTTTGAGATGTTTTTCCTTTGACCCCACACCCGTAGCTCGTACCAATAAGCCAGGCCGTCAAACTTATTTGTCCAGATCTTGAAAACGACTGAAGCGATTTCGATACAACTTACACTGTTCCCTATGTTGAAGTAAAAGTAAACCAATTAAAAAAATTTTGGTTACAATCCGATTAATATCTTCGGAGATATGCGAGGACAAATATACGTACATACAAACATACAGTATTTCCGTTAATTATTATTTAATTTCTCATCGTTTAAACCTACCCTGGACTTCCACAAATATTTCATAACCAAAGTTAGCCAAATCGGTCCAGCCGTTCTCGAGTTTTATCGAGACTAACGAACATCAATTCATTTTTATATAGATAGATAGGTACTTGAAGTTTATACAAATTTCTTCAAAATGTCTTCCTTTTTAATTTGGTTGATTTGAACACGTAGTTCCAAAAAATAATTCTAAACAAAGTTAATGCATTACCAGATGACCTAACGTAATAATAATTTCCGTACGTTCATCGATGCACCGCTCGATGTACCGCTTATTCCCACACCTATCTTAAGTTCGCGCTTTCTGTCATTGGAACCACTGTGTTAAGCGACTGTAGTGTGCGTGAGCGCGATCGCTGTATGAGTAGTGGCGATCGCGTTTCAATACCTAATTTTCTCCCGCGCCCGAGCCGTAGCCGCCCCTTAACTATACTTGACTTAAACCTTATTTATTAATAAGACGGTAAGTGATTTAACTTTTTTTACTGGGTATAGGCCTGTTTGACCGCAATCTCACCATGGTAAGTGATGATGTGTCCGAAGGTGGTGCACACACAAAGCCTAGAAGGAACTGGCTCTCAAGTGCAGCTGTCGGAACACACCGATAGGTGCTTGGCGACAGTTCAACTTGAGGGTGGTAGCCAACCAGGTGGGTACTACAAAGTACCCTACCACCGTGCTATGGTTTCCTCAAGATGTTTTCCTTCACAGAAATCTCAATCTGATTGTCCTTTTATGTATTTTCAGGTACATACGGGAGCGACGTCAAAAACTACTTCGAAAACTAAACGACAAATATAATTTTATGTACAAATTGTAAATAAATATGAATATTTATTAAATATTTTTATTTCTATACTTTCTCCCTAAAGCATGGCCTTTGTAAATATTCTCAATTCATCTCTTGTACTCTGAAGGCCCAAAAGTATCTAAGAAGCAGGATGTAAATGATATTTTATGTCCCTAGGGAGGTAAAGTAAAAAAACTACCCTGTGCAATGGTAGAAAACTATATCACACATTGTAGGTAGATTAGAGGTTAAAAATAAAACAAACCATATAGAAAAAATATATACATTTTATTATTTTCATTACAAAACTTAATTTTAATATAATACATTTATTTAATTACTCATAATTTACATAATACTGAGATTGCAACATCCAAAAACATAATTGTATTTTTATTAACCTTTTTTTCAGTAATTTCACACACATATCACATGTTACTTATATGTTTGTCTGTCAACATCTCCATGGCTAAACTATCGAACTAATTTCGCCACTTGCGAATTTCGCTGTCGTTGAAAATGTACATATTAGTTAGCGCCTTAAAACATTCATTCGACTTTTTGCCGGAAATTTGCAGAGTGACGTTGCGTTTTCATTTTTATTGTCATAAATTTGTGTATTTTGAGTTTTATTGCATATTATCGGTGGTATTTTATCCAATAAAGATGAATCCATGTGCACCAGTGAAGTGAAATGAAATGAATCATGTGTATCGTGAATTTTCAAGTAGTCACAAGAAGTCTATAGTATAACCACCATTGTACTAAAACATGACTTTTATGGACGGTGACTGACTGACTGACTATGTGAAAGTGATTTATTGTGACTGGAACTTATAATATAACTGGAAAATGGCAAAATACACAAGCCGTGTGACGCCAACATATAAAAAAAATATTCATTCATTAGTTTTATTATTTCGTCTACTCCTATAAGGGGCGGGCATTTTTAAATGTACTGTCTTCACGTGAAGTTTCATTGAATTCGATTGAGAGAAGGATTTCCCGCAGTGAGGACACTGGTAGGGCTTCGCTCCACTGTGTACCTAGAAAAACAACAGAATAAAAATAATATTTTAATACTAGCTGTCCCTCGCGGTTTCACCTGCGTTCCCGGGATAAAAAGTAGCCATACTATATATACATGGCTATATGCAATCATGGCGAGCCCTTACATTGTACAAAAAAATAAAACATATTAGAGGGTTTTGAATCACTTCCAATGTTGAGATTACGTTACCATTATACCGTTAATATACATGAAATATTTTATAAACACCGCAAAACATAACAACAACATAACGGTTTTGGTCGCGAATAGTCGCGATTCGCCGGCATGCCATAGAAATTCGTATTTTTATCCCGGGGTTCTAAAAATACTTTAAATGGTTCAAGTTGTTCCTTAGGCACCAAGGATCAATTATAACGTCATTCCAACGTCTCTAAAAATATTTTTTTGTACAAATCTCGCCATGGTCCTTTCATGATGATCCGTTGAGTAGTTGAGGCGTGAAGGCGTAACAAAAAAACTCACTTTAAATATAGCTTCATCATCATCAGCCTATAATGTCCCACTGCTGAGCACAGGCCTCCTTTCACAAATGAAGGTGAAAGGGAATGGGCAATACTCCACCACGCGTGCCCACTGCGGATCGGTGGAGGTAGGCTAGTGGTCAACCTACTGTTGGAATTTTTCAAGCCGCCCAGGAGGCATCCAACTAGCTTAACGACTATCACAATTAAGTGATAACCGGGACCAACGGCTTTACGTGCCTTCCGAAGCACGGAAACGCTCGATTTGAAATACCACTAGTCGGTCACCCATCCAGGTACCGACCACGATAGGCGTAGCTTAACTTTGCCGATCGATTAAGAACGGCTAATCATGCTACACCACGAGCGCTTCGAAAACTAACACGCGAAATATAGCTTACTGTATGTTAATGCAATATTAAATAAACAAATATCCTGTGACATTCCTCAGACACGGTCATCTGATCCCAAACTAAGCAGATCTTGTACTATGGTAACCAGATAACTGATATAATACATATACTACTTTTTGTTTGTAAATACATACTTAATATACATTTTACACCCAGACTCAGGACATAGACATGTTCATGCATATTAACTGTCTGTTGGTCGTATTTTCTGATTTTACGTCTTGTGTCTGTTCCACAAAAGACGAAAAAGCAAAAAATACGAACTCACAAGCATCGCAAAGTCAAAATCAAATTAAAAAATAGACCTTCGCAGGCACTTATGAATAGTCTGACTTTTATACCGGTTGAGAAAGTCGTATGTGCTGAGAAGAGCCGGCAAGAAATTTTGCAATTACTCTTTTCATAACAAACCCGAAAGTTTGTGAGGATGGATGTATGGATTACTCGTTCATGCAAAAATTTAGTACTTACTCTATCATGTCGATTCAATGCCGCTTTGTGTTTGAAAGCTTTCGGACAATGTGTACATTTATACGGCCGTTCTCCAGTGTGTGTACGTATATGAATCTGTAATAAAAGATACTGTTTTATTATAACTATAGCTATAATAAAACAATAATAAAGCTATAATATATATATAATGAGAGAAATATTAACTTCACAATGTTTTCCAACAACTGTCTCATAGCGTAATACAATCACATTGCTGAAATATGCAATGATTGTTGAGATACAAGCGGATTAGAATTTTAAAAAATCCGCCATTTTGATTTCATAATTTTGTAATACTGTACAACATTGTGGAGATGATATTTTAATAAAATAATCAGTCTTATAAGTAAAATGGCCGATATCAACTAAATTCTAATCCGTCTATATCTCAGCAATCGTTGCATATTTCATCAATTTGATTGTATTGCGCTAAGAGACAGTTGTACTACATTGTGGAGATATTTTAATAAAATAATCTGTCTTATAAGTAAAATGGCCGATATCAACTAAATTCTAATCCGTCTATATCTCAGCAATCGTTGCATATTTCAGCAATGTGATTGTATTGCGCTATGAGACAGTTGCTGTACAACATTGTGGAGTTGATATTTCTTACCTGTAGTCTCTGGTAAACACTGAAGCTCTTTGGACATTCCGTACAGTTGTATGGCTTTTCCCCTGTGTGTGTTCGTTGGTGGTACACCAATGTCGCGTTCGACTGTCAAAAATCAGAACTAAATACATCCTACATTTTTGTAAACATTATTAGCAAGTGAAAAGATAATAGCCCGTGAGCCAGATAGTATATTTTGTCAGTCATTTCCCCTCAAGCGAAATTTTTTTTGCATTTTCGTGTTTCCATCTGACTATTTTTTTTCTTCGAATAATGGCGTTAACTATCATTTAACAAATTTTCAGTCGGGAGGAAATTATTGAAAACATTTTTTTTTACGTGATTGAGAGGCTGCCGCTGCCCCACCCACCCACGGAGCGGCAGCTGACGTTCACCATGCTGTTTAATACAAATCTGAAGCATTTCACAAGTTATCGCTTGAGAAGAAATTAGTCCGAAAAACCTGTTGCTGGCTCACGGGCTATAATGGTCATTGAGCGGTGACACGTTGGTTATGAATTTAGGGGCTGCACAAACGTAGACGCTTTTTGTTACCGACACGGCACACCATCACTGGTAACCGTAGTTGCTGTGTCCCGTGGCAGCGATCGGACACAGTCGCCGGTTGCTACTCCTGTGGGGCGATTACGTAACTAAATTTCAATCATTTTCGAATTGAAATCGGTTTTCTGATAACTTTTTTACGTTCTGATAACTGCAAATACAAACAGTGGTTCATTAGAAATGGAACCATTTCCAATTTTGTAATATTTCTACCGATTCAGAGGTAATTTCAATCTGAATTTCATGGTCACTGGTACAATGCGTTGCATGTTTTCCGTCAGTTTCAGTACAATTGTAAGGATTTTTTTTAATGTTGCTTGTGTCTTCACCTGGCGACTTTTAGTTCCAGTTACCAACACCGAACACTTTATGATTGTCAACGAGTATGTGTAAAATGGAAGCAACTGGACGCAAAAAAAATTTACGTCTGCGCAGTGAGTGGCTGATTTCATACTGGTTCTATAGAAATCAAATATTCATTGGTAGCTTGCATGGAACAATTAACCCATAGAAGCGCAATGACGTACATTTTGCTTGAAATCTATTCCGCCAATTCCCCACCACCGGCAGTGCGCTGTGATTGGCTCAGTCAAGGACACACTAAGATTTAGAGATGAGGGTGAAAATTGTATCGATATCGATACTTGTTGCACTAATATAAATGTAGGAGTATTCTAATATCAGTCGTTTGTCATGGTTTTTTACAAATATTTCTACGTTATCGTAACTAGCAAGTTTGTTTATAATAATTGTTTGCATAGTATATTTTGGTATTAAGGTGGCCCTCTGTGGCCGGCGCAACTTCAACGCAAGCATAGTCTAAAAGCTTGTTGTTTCATCCAACGTAATGTTTGCCTGCGAAAAAAGAGAGACAGCATCAGGGCCGTCGGTTATCAGTCGGTAAATTCCGCTGATCACTCGCAGCCGCTTCGCTAGGTCGTCATTCATGATTTCGCATTCATAAAACTTGTTCCAGGAGTATACTTCTTGTGAAAAAATCTTACATGTTTGTGAAAAAAAAGTTAGTTATTTAGAATCTCCAATACATTTGCAAGCCTGGTATCTAAATGTTTTCTTTACTTTTACAATTTATAGGTACATTAGATATGGCCAAAGTTCAGGCAAAAACGCTGTTTTTCGGAGGCTTTGACTGAATTTGTTTCACACTTTTTTTAAATTACGCCTAGATACACGGCTAGATATAGCGCACAAGATACTAATTTGTTCAAAACATCTAACGAAAAATGTTTAAAAACGCCATAATAAGTACAGAGGTTTTGTATGAAAAGTATGACGACTTGAGTCCTCTTAATTCAGCAAAATGATGTAATAATTCTCAATAATGGCTCTATTTTGATAAAAATTGGAATGCGCGGATTTTTGGGAGTGATAAATCGATACTGGTGTTCACGACGAAAACAATATCTACCTTTTTACCCACAGATATTAAAAAAAGACGGATATATTCTCGCTAACAAAAAACTGTGTCACTCGAGTCGGCCACCACGCTGTACGTACAAGCCGGCACGCACACATTCACACGTTAGTTGAGCGCGAGTAATCGACTCTGTGTAAACGGCGACAGAGTCTAATTTCCCACGGAATAGCTAACTAAGGTGTGCGTGAGAGGTGGCCGACTCCATAGACACAGTTTTTTGTTAGCAAGAATATGTCCTCCGTAGTCTGTGTTTTTACCTAATATGTTCTTTATAGTTATAGTTTTTAATATTCATTGTAAGTTAGGTATACAAAATATAGTAGTCAGATTCTGTAAACAATAGGTATAAACTGCACAAAACAAGTTAATTTTAAATATAACTTTATAGAACATTCTGGAAGGTTCTGGAAAACTGTGGAAAGTTCTATAAAAGTAATTGGTATCGATAGAACTTTCAGGAACCTTCTCGAAATCTGTTCTAGAACATTGTGGAAGGTTCGAGAATAATCCCGAATATTTCAGAAAGACATAGTATACCTATCGAAAGATCTCGAACCTAGTTCAGGAAGGTTCTAGATTAAGTTCGTTTGTTTTTCATGAATATTTCCGAACATACTGGATCATTATAGGTATATTATGTTAGAGCAGGATAGCAATATTAACACGTAGTATAAAAGTAAGGCGCCTTGGCGCTACGATTTACCGGTTGAGAGCTTGCTCGCCGCATTGTCCGCGTAAAGGTGTAAAGATTCATTGAATTGTCACTTCTGTCAGTTCAAAAAAAAAAAAAAAGAGAAGAGCTACGATTCATTCCTTCACGAGAACTTACATAGTGAACATCTCTTAGAATATTGTGAGTAAATAGTGAATAAAGTAAACCTCCTGCTTGCTTTGAAGAGTATAAGCGTGTTTTACTGTTAAGCCTTCGGTAAGAACAGTCCTATGAAATTAAAGTACTTCAGAAAGAGCTACCGTCTGGAACAACTGGCATCTGTCTAAATATTTTTCATGTTCGTACAATAAAATTTTAAGTAAATTAGTAGATATATATATATATATATTATTTAATATTACATTATATTAATTTAGTTATACTTACTTAGGTAAAAAAATTGTTTACTACCTATATGGTTTCAGGGGCTATTTAAGAAGAAAATAATAGTAGTAATGAAACAAAGTATATAAAGTCACAATACAAATGTATAATTTATTTTTAACTTCAACGTCATTGACTGTGTAACCAATTTTTTGAAATTAGGTACCTATGTCAGTGTCACCAGTATGACATAAAAGAGTATGAAGATACCTAGTACGTGATAATAATAAAGTTAGGAACTTACAGTACCACAGACATATTTATTTTATATTCTAATAATAAATACATCCGCGTTAAAAATATTGCAAATCCTTTTATCTTCGCTGTTATGTATTCCAGTATTAATACAATATTGTAAACTGAAACATTTTTCTCTCCGAACAAAATAAGTTTGCTAATATCGATAATGATTTTCTTATCCAAGCCCAACACTAGCGGGCAGGCGCGATCACCGAAAGAAAAGGATGAACATAGAAATATAACGGGTGAAAGTGAGATGGAGATAAATGACGTCAACGCGTGCGTCCAGTATATCTTGAGCTGTGATGAAAAATAAGTAAATTCATGTAATAAATTGTTACTAACCGATGAAAAGTGATTCCGTTTGTTTTATAACTAGAATTTCGACTGTTATTCTCACACCACTTAATTGAACAGCAAGACATTGTGAAATATTGACAAAAAGTATATGTTTGATACGTACGCGCGGATCGAGGTTTTGGTCGATACTGTACAAGGGCGCTCATGAGCAGATATAATTCAGTGACAAATCACTGACTAGTTGCGGAATCGGATTGCACGGTATTACTACTCTAGGGATTGTTCCTCGATGGTAGCTTGTATCCGACACAAGATACAAAAGTGTCAGTAAACTTGGAAGCAAAAATTTTATATGGATTTCTGAGTCATTAATAATCGACTTAAAAAAAAGGAGATTATCAATTCGACAAGTATGTATGTAATATTATTGGAACTGCAAGATATTCACATATGATGATCTATTAGGGATTCCAATCAAATATATAAATTATTCTTAAATAAAATAAAAATGACGAAATAAAACAGTAATTTAAAAAAAAATATCGACTTCAACATACACTAAAAAGTATGAAATAACTCTAATCTGACACTGATTTGAAGTATTTTCAATGGAATACGTCGTGCTCTTTCGCTGACTTCAAATCAGTGTCAGATTAGAGTTATTTCATACTTTTTAGTGTATGTTGAAGTAGGTTTTTTTTTTTAATTATTTTTAGCTGATTTTTTTTATGGCGAGTCTACACCTGATGTAGTCTTCACCCTTTTCGGATAGACATACCCTTTTACACGATGTGTTACCCCCTTATTCATAATAAAGTTATCAAACGTTGATTACCCAAAATTCTGAAGGCTTTATCTGACAGGTGACATTTGGTGATCGAAAGAGTGAGACGGGGCACACTATTACAATGATTTTGTTAAAAAGCGGTTATGAATAAGAGGGTACAGTATTACCCAACTAATATGGCTTACCGATGTACCTGCGCAGAAGATACATTTTCAAAGCGCGGGAATTTCTATTGGTCGGCAGCTGCCGCCATGTTAGCGCGCGCCGTGCGGAGGGGCGTGACTTGCGAGTGAGACGGAACTAACAGCTGCACTGTATTATGAACCTTATAGAAGTGATCTAAGGTTGATTGTAAGTTTTAAGAATTCTTTCGTTAATCTTCGGGGCCATACTTTCTTTTCTGTACGAAGTTTCACGACGCGCCATATCAGTTCGGTAATACTGTAAGTATTTAGTGAGAATACTTACAATACATTTCTTTCCACATATTTCGCAGACGACAGCAGCTTTCCTCTTCAATTCTGGCTTCTTATACTTATGTTTGAGGCCCAGATGGACTCTCTGATTGTGTATTGCAAATGATCTCTCATGAACGAAGTTTCTGTCGCACTGTAATAAATAATACTAAAATTGATACCCCTGGTGCTGTAAGCGTCTTTAGGCTACGGTAACCGCTTACCATCAGGCGAGACGTTCGTTCGTTTGCCACGTTAATGGTATAAAAACGGGACAAGAGAGAGTGCCCTGAGGATTCAGTAAAAACTTAATACTAACATCAAATGTAAAGAACCATGGCGAGATCTTAAATTTATTTGTACAAAAAAAAACATTTTAGAGTTTTGAATCACTTCCAATGTTGAGATTACATCACCAGCAACCTATTACTTGTAATATTTTATAAACCCCGCAAAACATAACAACGACATAACGGTTTTGGTCGCGATTCGCCGGCATGCCATAGAATGTCGCATTTTTATCCCGGGGATCTAAAAATATTTTAAATGCCTCAAGTTATTCCTCAGGCACCAAGGATCAAATATAACGTCAATCCAACGTCTCTGAAAATCTTATTTTTTTTGTACAAATCTCGTCATGATTCTTTGTGTTAGCAAAAACATTTGAGGAAGCTGGGTGCCAAACCGACGTCGAATATACCGATCTCTCGAAAGCATTTGATAAAATAAATCATCGAATTCTCGTAAAAAAAAAACATTCCGGAATTGGTATGCACGGTGATATCTTCCGTTGGGTAATTTCTTGCATTAATAACCGCAGCCAAGCAATTGCACTCAAAGATCCAGATTTTAAATGATTCCTTCTGGAGTCCCTCAGGGATCTCACTTAGGTCCTTTTCATTTTACTTTGTATGTTAATGACAACAGCAATTGTTTTATGCATTATTGTCACTTACTTTAGCAGATGTCTCAGAAAGATTGTATAAATATTCTCAAGATTCAGAAGGTCAATTTGTGAACACTAGTAACTATAGATATATTAATATGTTGACTATAATGTTGTAATAAAACTGACCTGTTCGCACCTCGCAGCTACTCGATTCTGATGAGTCTTGGCGTGTTTACTAAACTCTTCTCCGCTGGCGAAACTGAGACCACAAAACACGCACGGTCTGGAAAATACAATATATTGACGCCCATTGTCCTGTATCTATATACAGGGCAATGTCTCAGGCTAACCTGATACTAGAATAGAACTTAAAATAGCCTTACTTACTGCCAGTTCCTGTAAGCCAAATCAAAGTTAATCTCGTGTTGATAGTTCTGTCATTGTCAACGTGTGAAATGACAAAGACGACAACAGTTTTAAATAGATCAACTTTGATTTGACTTTCAGAAAGTGCAGTTAACAAAAAAAAACCTGATGTAACATAATATAGATCATTATTTATCTTTGAAAAGCAGCATCAATCATTATTGATAAAAATTTTAGAGTTTTTGAAACTTTATAGCTTCTATCTGACTCACCACATGTCTATATTGAGTTTCATTCGTTGTTATACAAAATAAGAATATACTTAATTTTGCGTTACTGCTTGTTCATTCATCATCATCAGCCTATAATGTCCCACTGCTGAGCACAGGCCTCTTTCACAAATGTGTGGGCGGGAATGTGCAGATACTCCACCACGCGTGCCCACTGCGGATCGGTGGAGGTAGGCTAGTGGTCAACCTACTGTTGGAATTTTCAAGCCGCCTAGGAGGCATCCGACTAGCTTAACGACTATCACAATTAAGTGATAACCGGGACAAACGGCTTTACCTTCCGAAGCACGGAAAACGCTCCGAGTTGAAATATCACTAGGCGGTCACCCAACCGGAATCCATACCGTCCACACCGGTGATCAAAAAGATAATGGCGAGATTTGGAATGATTTATAGTTGATCCTTGGTGCCTAAGGAACAATTTGAGCCATTTAAAATATTTTTAGAGCCCCGGGATAAAAATGCGAATTTCTATGGCATGTCGGCGAATCGCGACTATTCGCGACCAAAACCGTTATATTGTTATGTTTTGCGAGGTTAATAGAATATTTCATGTATGTTACATGTTGCTGGTAATGTAATCTCAACATTGGAAGTGATTAAAAACCCTCTAAAATGTTTTATTTTTTTTGTACAAAACAATGTATGGAGCTCGCCATGATTCTTTGCGATCGATTAAGAACGGCTAAATAAGATACACCACGAGCGCTTCACGAGTAAATACAAGAAGAAACCACAAGTTGGTCCATTGCACCTACTAAATCACCTGCTTTAAATGATCTAATATACATACCTTAACATAGTATTACAGATATGTTCCTGAGCCAAACTAGTGTGTTGCTTCAAAGCGTCCATGTTTTTGAATTGAACACCGCATTGTAAACATTGATTTTCAATTATTAGTTTAGATTTCTGTAATAAATACATATGCTTTTGTGTTATTCAATACATAAAATACAAATAAAACCGCAGACACGGAGAGTTCCGTACAATATTAACTAACTCAACTTTGCTGTAAAGGCCCCCCCCTTTAATTTTTAACTTTATTTCATTTTCATTATTTTTTGTTATAGTGGCAATAGAAATACATATTCTGTGGAAATTTCAGCTGTCTACCTGTTACGGTTAATGAGATACAGCCCGTTTACAGACAGATGGACGGACGGACGGACAGCGGAGCCTTAGTAATAGGGTCCCGTTCCTAAGAAAGTCCTTTTTAGGGATCGTACCCAAAGAGAAAGGACTTTCTGAGTTACTTGCCGGAGTCTTCTCAGTTCAAGTTGTATTTGGAACCGGTGTAGAGTCATTTTATTAGCGTTATCAGGGCCTAACTAAATTAAATAAATACTTTTTGATTTTGATTCCATACCATATAACAGTTTCTGTAGCGACATCTATCAGTAATACTAAGGCGCCGATCCCACAGAGAGAGTTCTTGAATCCTGCGTTTAGAGTTCTGCGTTCCGCGTTCACTATTGTGCACACAGCAAGCAGTCTAGAGTCCTGTAATATACGCTACCGATCACAGGTCATATTTTTTTTTTACTTTTAATGGCGCCGCAAATATTACATTGAACGCAGAACTCTAGAACTCTCTCTATGGAATGGGCGCCTAAGATAGTTCACACACGGAAACATAGATGGCGCCACGACATCCTGCATCGCGCTAATGAAGTTTACTTCACGATTTGTGTATACAGGGTGACTGGTAATTAGTGATCGATACTTAAACACATGATTGTACTCATGATAACAAACAACTTTCCCAAAGTAACAATTTTTTTTTATTTACTGCTCACATAACCCCATTCACCCCAATAGAATATTAAGTATCTAACAAGAATAATGAACTTTATGTTAATTGAATAACATACAAACTACATACAAAAAGCAAGGAATTCTCGAGAACGCGCGACTATTACCCGGAAGACACGCGACGATTCCCCGGAAGACGCGCGACGATTCCCCGGAAGACACGCGAAGATTCTCCGGAAGACGCGCGACGATTCCCCGGAAGACGCGCAACCTCTTTTTTGGCTCGTATTTAGTTTGTATGCTATACAATTGGCATAAAGTTCATTATGCTATATACAATTTCGTTGCAAAAATTCGCTTCCACTCCCATTCCGCAGCAAAGTAAATTGATAAAAAAAAAAACGCGCATTTCAAACACTGCAAAAGTTAATAAAAACATAAATCCTTACCTCACCATTCCTGTGAGCCTTCTTCCTATGCATATTAAGTCCATTTTCCCCAATAAAAGACTCTCCACACACATCGCAGCAATACTTCGACGGATGCTGCATTCTAACATGAGTAAAATAGCTGGTGGATTTTGCAAAAGACGCACTACACAGCTTACAGTCAAATTTGAAGCCGTTATGCCACTTCGAGTGCTCCTTAGCTCTATGGTTGGACTTGGTCACGTGGTCACAGATTTTGCATATGAATTTCCGCTCGTGTGAGATGATTTTGTGAGCGCGGAGGGAACGGCGGTCCGGCCATCTTATTTGGCATATATCGCAGTTGTGGGGACCACATTTCTATTGGAGATAATTTTGAGGTTATTTTTGCACACTATGCAACTGCTCGGCGACAGATAGTTGAGTTGCAGAATCGCAACTAATGTTGCAAACTATCGATAGTTGACCTTGAAAACTAGCATATCTTGATACTTGCAATATCGATAGTATCGATATCGCAAACCGAACAATACTATTGATCAAGGCAATACTACCGATTATATCGATACTATCGAATTCGATAGTATAATACTATCGATAGTATCGATTCTATCGATAGTATTAGTTAAATATAATTAATACTAACGAGTTCGATAGTATCGATACAATCGGTAGCGCTATCGATATTGTTACTATTTTCCGAGGTCACGATAGTATTGATAGTTTCACTATTGCTATGCAACACTAATCGCAACCAAACTTAGGAGAAAAATGTCTTATCACTATTCTGTCGCACTGGTGGTTATATGAGACCGTGCATATTACAAGAAATGTCTGATCAGACACGCCCATACATTTTGTCTTGTGTCTAATAAGACACAAGTAATTTTCTTATAATGTGCAAGGTGCTAACTCCATGGATGCTACAATAAAAAAGTTGAAAAACAATCTAAGCTACATAAATTGTTCAATATACTTACAATATCGTGCCTTGTCATATGATTTTGATACGTCCCATCTGTTAAAAATCCTTTAAAGCATTTCTCGCATCTATAAAATGAATTCCGGTAGTTAAAAGACTCTTTCCTAGCTTGCACCTCTTCAATTTGCTGTTCTCTAGTTAAAATAACCACTTCTGTATCATTACCACTTATTACTTCACTTTCTACGTCATTATTATCTGTCTCATTAAAATCCATATCATTAAATTCTAATTCATTCTGAGAGTCATTCAATTCTAAGTCAACATTAAATTCAGAATCATTTAATATGAAGCCGTTTTGTTCATTTTCAATTTTAATAATGACACCTTTTTTCTTTCGTTTCTTTCTTTTCTTAACTTTTTTAGACAGTGGCTCTTCGTCACTATGGTCGTTTTCTTGTTTTATCTCTGTACTGTCTATGGATATGTTGTCTTTGGTATCACATTCTTCCTTTACGTCTATGGTGGGGTATTCTGTTATTAATATTGGAGATTTTGTGAAGAAAGTAAGCTGAAGAGCAGTTTTGTCTATGCTGCGAATGTAATTTGTGGTGATCTGAAATAATATAAGTTTTTTGTTATTGCAGTTCATATTTCAGCCAAAATACACCAAAATTTAATTAGACACATTAACATTCCTTATGAATCACTCCATCCATCGGTGAAAACCATATAAAAATCTGTTCAGTAGTTTTTGAGTTAATCATATTCAGACAGACAGACAGATGAAACAGGACTCGGATAATTTGTAAGGATGTTAGGATGTAATAGTTAATGATCGAAAAATATACTGTTTCTTAGGAATAGTGTCTGTTTTCTGTAAGTGAAAGAAATTTAATCACAATAATAAATATCCTGGGACATTCCTCACACACGGTCATCTGATCCCAAACTAAGCAGAGCTTGTACTATGGAAACCAGACAACTGATATAATACATATACTATTTTTTGTTTGTAAATACATACTTGATATACATAATTACTCCCAGACTCAGGACATACAGACATGTTCATGCACACAAATGCATGTCCTGTGTGGGAATCGAATCCATGACCTTGGGCGCAATAGGTGAAATTTGAACCAACCACGCCAACAGGCCCGTCAAATATTTTTTATACTAACCACATAATTACTCTTCAGAGCATTCACCAGCAAATCCTGTGTCTTAGAACTCTTTTCCTTGAAATGTACACACTTTTTCAACAACATGACGCAGTAATTACATAAATGCTTTGGTAATCCATCCATGAGGTCAATCTGTGAATAAATATATTATAACATAGAAAATGTCTGTCTGTTAGTGTTTATAACTTAAGAATTGCTGCCTGGATTTTGATTTCACGTGTTAGATTTTCTTCTCAGTAAGACTGACTTCCGAACTTCAATAACTTTGACCTTCATAAGTGCCCTACTAGGGTCTAAATTGAATAAATGGCTTTGACTTTCATGCATATTTGCATACAGTCAATTTTTTGCTTATTGTATATTTTTTTTATATAAATCTTAGAAATTATAATGTAAATAAATAATAAAGCTTACTTGATGTCCAGTAAGTTTATTATATGAATCCTGTAAGCGATATTCGATTATATCATACAGATAAACGTCTGTAGCGAGACAAACGCGGCATGCCAGTAATTCCTCCATTATTTGTAATAAAACAATTATATACTATTTTATCGGTAAAGGTAAATGATTTGTTTTTATATAAATCAATGTATGTAGGCAAGCGCCAGGCATAGATAAAAATAAAATACAATGACAGAAGAAAGATTGACTGATTGACAGATTGTACAATCGGCTATTTCCGTTTTGAAAAGGTTTGCTTTATTGTTTTTTATGCCAAATTCCACCTAGTCAATAGAATAAAAAAAGTGTATTATAAATTAATATAGGTAAACTATAACCAAATATTTGTTGATTATATCCTCTCAAGCAAGAATGTAAGTGTATCGAGTTATCCTGGGATATAATAGTTAAACTATGATAATAAATAATACGTTGAATCGAACACGCTTTAGGATATTAATTGTACCAACATAAAGAAATAAAAATACTCTATACTCTGTGGTAGTATCATCGTAACATCAAATTAGTAGATAATAAAGTTATTCGTTAGTAATTTTTGATTCAAATACAATTTAGAAAATGTATTTGCTTTGGAGTTATCATAATGATTCAATGAACATAGCGAGGAGGAGCGTTAGTTTGTTTTTGTTACATGCAAGTCGAGCAGGTGTAGCGAGCAGGGTGCCTAGACAAGATGGTTATCGACAATCGTCATCGTTACTAAACGATCAACCTTTGTATGGAATTGACATTTCAAATCGAAATATCACGTGATATTTAACAATCTCTTATGTCAAACCCATACAAAGGTTGATCGTTTAGTAACGATGACGATTGTCGATAACCATCTTGTCTAGGGGGGCAGGGCCCCTAGACAAAATGGTTGTCGACAATCGTCTTCGTTAGTAAACGATCAACCTTTGTACATGGACGTAGTTTGTATATTACATCCATGCCTTTGTATGGGATTGACATTTCAAATCGAAATATCACGTGATTTTTAACACTCTCTTATGTCACTCCCATACAAAGGTTAATAGTTTAGGTACTAACGATAACGATTGTCGACAACCATCTTGTCTAGGGGGGGCAGGCTACATAATTATTTTTAAATAAATGAAATAAATAAAGGACTATAAAACAGAATGCAAAAAATAATTAATAACTCCTACTAGCTGTATTTCATACATTTGTAATGTATGTTCCTTGTGTATGTCAAAGAAAATATAATACTACGTTTAAGCTTTTTCCGCCAACGCGTCAGCTTGGCTATCCAAAGAGGAAACGCTGCCAGCCTTCTGGGAACCCTGCCATTAATCGGAAGCAACGGCAGGCTTGAGGAAATTTTCTATATATAAATTGTATTTTGTACATATTTGTTGTAAATAAAAACACATAATATTTAAAAAATACTACGTTTTTAGTTTTTTATTTTTATATAGTATCGATTCACCAGTCATACATCATACCTTCAGCACATGAGCACATCACTATTCCATCCATCCAACGCGGCACAGACAGAATAAAATAGAAAAATGTCATGGCGTCGAAAGACGACATAGAAAATTAAAACATTATCGTTCTGTATCTCAACGGATAGAGAGGAAATATTTCAATTGCTAATCTGTGCTGTAAAAGCCGGCAATATGAGTGATAATGATATGTTTTACTGTTCTTTTGTTAGCATACATTACATAATCTGTGAATGTGGGGAAACATTTCCTACGGAGGAAGCTTTGCGCGGACATTTGGATAAAGAACATCCTCACAAAAAGGAAAGAAAGGAATATAAATGTGGGGTGGTAAGTTACCTTTACTGCTTTCGTGTTTGTAAATATGAGTTGAGGATGAAATTTACACGTAAAACTGTCTTGCTGAAATTTGAATTCGGGACCATCAGAACTGTTCTACAGTTTAACTGATACCTACCTAATCTTTCTGCAAAATCCTTTCATATTGCACCCCAAAATTTATTAGGAACCTCTATTTGTGACATTACTGGGTCTTATGGCTTAGCTATGCATTATTTAGTCAAAAAAGTGAACAGGAAAGGGTCCTCTTCACTAGGCTATTTCGATAAATAAACAAAAACAATGAAATATTGCGTATAGACACAACATTTGCTGGTGTTACCATGGTTACTCAGCTACAAAAAACTCATCATTATTTACATAGCTATAAAGATAAAATCAAAAAGAAATAATATGTATCAAATGGACAAAATTTTTGGCCATAACAGAGTTGACAGCAATTGCAAGACATAGGACTGATGTCGAAATGAGATATTAAAATTTATGCAGTTCAAATTCATTTACCTGTCAGTCATATAGTCAACAGATTTCCTGATAAGTCTGCTAAGAGCAATGATTTTATAAGTAAATGAGGTAGATATGTTATAAGCGCTCTGCGAGTGGCACATTAAAACTTTGCTAGTTAGCTCACTTTAGCTATGAGTCACGTCAGAGCATCAACAACACGAAATGTATGACAGTGTACCATTTATGAAGTTCAAATCTTGCGTAGGTATCCTATCTACTTCTTTACTTTTAACATCATTGGTTACCCAACCAGCAAATTGCTCTTGGAAATCGGTCTTTGTAATGCAATTAATCTTGAAGAAACCATAAAAACGTTATAGATAAAGCTTTAATACTTCTGAAAGCATTGAAAATTACTTTTAAAAGATCTTCCTAAAAACTACTTAAAATAATCTTTAAAGCGTTTTTAATATGACCCATACAAGACTTCAGTGACGTCTAGTCTTGTATTAGTAGAATATGAGATTTATAAGTTATCGTAAATACTCAAGTATTAATAACGCTTTACATGAGACCAAACAACTCTTTATTAAATGCTTAATTAGGATTTGCATAAGACACATGGTCTTAGAAGTGCAAAATATTGAGCTAACTGTATTTATTACTTATTTGCGCACTTTGCAAGACTTTTACTGGATTTTTACTTTTACTTTGTCTTTAAATAGGATTTGATAGAATATTTGCTAGAAATCCCAAACATATTTCATATTTTGCTTTTTTGTGACCATTTTGTTATTTGACAAAAATAGGAGATCATCGTTAAACTTATTAAAAATTAAAATGGAAGATTTAAGAATGAAGTGGAGGCTTCCGGGAAAAGTAAAAAACAAAAAAATATGAAGTCTATCAGAAAAATACCAGTTTACTCCTTGACTCCCAAAGAATAAGTTCTTAATACTTATAATAGAGTCAGGGTTCTGTACAATTTGAATACGGGGAATCAATTCATAAAAATCAGTCAACTAAATCCTTGGATTCCAGGCATCAACTGTGGCCAATATTGTGGAACATTTTCGAAATGCCAGATAACCAATGATGGTGGCAATATAATATGAAGGACCATGTGTCTGAAATAAAAAACGTAGATAGTGGCCTAGACATAACAACAAAATCTGGAAAATCAATAAAAGAACCAATAAAATTAAGATCATTTATTTTCATCTTCGGCTTCTTGAACAATATATCCCTTCTCATTGTTATAGGTACAATTAGGTATCGGTATCCAGTTTTCGTTTAGGACGTGTTCTTATTTGATTGTTGTGCTTTTTTCTTCGGCCATAGCAATATCTAATGTTTTACCCATTGATGAAGTACGGCTGTTAAAAATGGCCTACTATTTTCTATTATTTTAGCCCAGTAAACTGAAACAATTAAAGCAGTTAACAATTAATATACACCTACCTATTAACAAAACGCGTAGGTACTATAAAACCTGAGTGATAGTAGTGAGAACTGGGTGGAGATTTTGAGATGGCATATTTTCGAAACCAAAGTTTGATTAGTCATGCTGAACAACTTTTAATATGGGACAAACACTGAATTCTCAACAAAAAAAATTGTAAAAAAAAAATTGAGAATTCACTATTGGTCCCATAGTAGAAGTTGTTCAGCATGACTAACCCAACATAGGTTTCTAAAATATGCCATCTCGAAATCTCCACCTGTTATATCCAAAGGTTTTACCTACTATTTCAGTAATGTGATGGACCCTAAATATTATCAAAATGGTTTCATATCATAAAAAAAAGTAAATATTAAAGTGTCAATAAAGCATAGTTACAGACTTTAGGTCTTGAAATGGTCTTGGTTTAGTATGTACCTAAAAAGCATTATTTTCGTAAATATTAAAAATACCAAAAAAGCAAGGGGCATTGGAAAAATGCTGCAAATTCATATAAACATAGTCGAAAAACTTACCTTCGTTTGAGTATTAGCAATAATTAAACTAATGTAACACACACACAATATAGCAATTTAACACTCGGGCTATGACTTGTCAATTTATTTTATATTTTATTATAATTGTCTTCATTACATCAGCAATTAAGCTGTAATCTGACTTTTGGTTTTATTTGATACTTAAATTAGCACGGCAAAAGATTTGTAGCATAAATTATGACGTTCTCAAGATAAAATCAAGCTCATTTAGCATTTTGTATGACTTTAAACAGACCAATTTAGGATTCTTAATCTTAGATTTTGTGCCCAAACCCGGTCTTGTAGAGCTTTTGGAAACCATTTTAGGAGCAATCGATAATGCATTTAGTCTTGACGAAAACGTCATAGTGTCTAATTTAAGACTTGATTTTGCTGGTTGGGTAAGTAAGAAGTAAGATATACAAAATAATCTATATTTAAAAAGGATTATTTTTAGGTGGACTATATACAACGTGCACTTGATTAAGACGGGGCATCAAAATTTATCATCATTTTTGACTTAATATTCTAAGTCCATCACAAGTCTGATCAAAAAGGAAATTATAATTTAAGTTATTTCAGACCTTTATCTAGGGCCCCAAAAAGCCAAAAACATGATTCGAAGACTTTCATTCGATCATTTATTCGTTTTAAAAATGGTATTTTTTTAGCTTTAATATCATTTTCTACGTAAACGGCTTCAGGTTTCTGTCTTACATTTGTCTTACAGCAAGAAAACATAGTTTACTAGGGCATGGCAAACCAAAATTTTCCTAGATATTATATAACTCATTTTATAAACGAAATTAGTTTTTAAACTTTTAGTCAGTTACTTTTGGACCATTCTACGTTCAAACGTCACACGCGATATTCAACTTTGTATTCGTCCTCCCTCGAGTTATAATAGCAATGAATAGGCAGCGGTTCTTCAGTACCGCGCAGTGCGCTCAGGAGAAAGGATGTATTCGTTTTTTTGTTTTTTTTTTATTTTTTATTTGTTTCAATTTCGACGAGTTGTTTGACATGACAATGTTTGTAAACAAATGACACTCTGTCCACCAGTTCAATTACTTTTTGACGTAAAAAATTATAGAGAAAAATGAATCTTAATCCTGTACAGTAAGATTCTTTTGTAACATCATACCTTTGATTTTAACAGATAAACCTTATCACAAAGCATTAAAATTGAAACTCGTGGGTATTCTTAAACGTCAAAAACTGATGACCCTGGTTGGCAGAGTTTATGTTTAGTTTCATTTTAGAATACAAAAGGAACAGATCCAGTGGAGTCGCCAACGAAACATAGAATTATAGTTAAATTAGAAGTAGCAGTATGAGAATCTAGATTTGTCTGTAATCATTGTATTTTACAGATATGGATTATGTACTTTTTCACTTAGCGAACGTTCTTGTTTCAATAAGAAATCTAATACATATATAAAAATAAGTCGGGTTTTCCTTCCTGACGCTATAACTCCAGAACGCACGAACCGATTTCCACGGTTTTGCATTCGTTGGAAAGGTCTCGGGCTCCGTGAGGTTTATAGCAAAGAAAATTCAGGAAAAAACGCGGGTGAAACCGCGGTGGACAGCTAGTTTTATATATTTTGATGTGAACATTTGTAATTATTTTATTGATTGTAATATTAGATTGTATTAGAAATTATTTGACGTTATAACTGAAGTTGTTCTACATTTTTGGCATTATTTTGTAACCTTTTTTATATTCTCTCGTTTCGTTGTATAAAACTAGTAAATTCAAAATCATCATCATCATCATCAGCCTATAATGTCCCACTGCTGAGCACAGGCCTCCTTTCACAAATGAGGTTGTAAGGTAATGGGCAGATACTCCACCACACGTGCCCACTAAGGATCGGTGGAGTTAGGGCTAGTGGCCAACCTACTGTTGAGATTTTCCAAGCCGCCTATGAGGCATCCAACTAGCTTAACGACTATCACAATTAAGTGATAACCGGGACCAACGGCTTTTCGTGCCTTCCGTAGCACGGAAACGCTCGATTTGAAATACCACTAGGCGGTCACCCATCCATGTACCGACCACGATGGTGGTAGCTTAACTTTGCCGATCGATTAAGAACGGCTAATTATGCTACACCACAAGCGCTTCAAATTCAAAATATTTATCGTAAACTGATTGATTATTGATATATCAACGCACAGCCCAAGCCGCTGGACGTAGACTATAAATTTTGCACAAAGATACCTTATACGGTGTAGGCATCCACTAAGGAAGAGTTTTTGAATATTTTCTTATGGATTGGATTATTTATGGATTGAATGAAAGTTTCAATGAAAGTCAGTCAGTTTTGAAGTTAGAATCTTCAAATTATGTGTTTAGGGCTGACGATTGTGATAAGTGTCTCAGCGTTTTTGATAATTCCACCCCCAAAGTGGTGAAAAGGGGCATGAAATTTTGTATTCAAGTTGTTTATTCACAAAATTTTATATTCAAGTAAAAATATCGTACACGTGTATCGTGTTATTACTAAGCCTCTACTGCCGCCCGTTTATTTGTCTGCCTGCCTGTCTACCACAAGCAAATATCTCAGCTGTCAGGATCACATCTTTGTGTGCCGTGCTAGGATATGTATTTAAGTTAAGGAGGATATTTGCTGTCGTCGTCTCCATGGCCTCGAAGACAGGGACCTGTCAGTTTTGTGAGCGCGCGTAGATCACGGTGTCCACACCAAAATTTACGCGTACCTTAACAGGTCCCACAGCGATGACTCCGAGACAAAACGGTTATTTGAGCAACTGCAATCGATGACTGACAAAGTACTGAAGCAGTACCCCTCCGCGGAGTTAGTGATTTTAGCTTCAACGCTCACCAAGTTGAGTGGCATGGTTCTCGGTCCACTGACTTTTCGGGGAAGACTGCTCACGACTTTGCTCTGGCCTATGGCTTCTCGCAACTGATTCTTTCTCCTAAGAGAATCCCAGATATTGAGAGCTATACTAGCTCCTTACTGGACCTTCTGCTGACTATGCGACCGGACGGCTATGCAGTGACAGTGGATGCGCCACTCGGCTCATGGGACCACTGTCTCGTCCGGACGCAGGTGCCTTGTGCGTGGCCCGATTTGCTCCGGTCACCCGGGTGTCGTCGTGTGTGGCACTATAAGTCAGCAGACTGGGATGATTTGCGTGGATACTACGTATCGTACCCGTGCAGGCAGCTCTTCTTCGCAACAGAAGATCCTGACACCTGTACAGTTGCCGTCGCTGATGCGATACTGGCGGTAATAGAATGTCCTTGAACATCAGTAAAAGCATCAGGATCGTCCTCATCGTCCACTCTCTTGAAGTGAATCCTTGATACATCTAAATCTGCTGGCACTCATGACTTGCATGCCCAGGTTCCGAAATTCTGTACTAAAACTATTGGTTTCCTAATTACCATTCTGTTCAAATGAGCCTTTCTTGATTGTTATGTCCCTTCTGTCTGGAAGTCTGCCTTCATTACCAATTTACAAGAAGGGTCCTAAATTAGAAGTAGCCAACTACCGCCCTATCTCAAAATTATGTATAATATCCAAAATACTTGAATATCTTATCTAACATCAAGTTTACGCAGCTTTAAAGAACTCTTTCAACCAAAGCCAACATGGTTTCTTAACAGAATTTACCATAGTCTTCTCTTATCCAAGCTAAAAGGCATAGGCATAAGAGGTGTCGATGGTTTTCATCTTACCTAGAAAATCGAAGACATGCTGTTGTTGTCAATAACTACATATCAAGCTAGGTTTCCATATGTAGTGGCATTCTCCAGGGTTCATTACTGGGGCCTTTGCTATTGATAATATTTGTAAATTAACGAAAACTGTGCATTAAGACTTCTCATGTTCTTTGTTTCTGATGCTGACGCGCTTCAATCTGACTTGGGTCATCTAACTGATTACTGTACGCTCAATAAACTTGACCTCAATCCTGTTAAGTGCTCTATTGTTACTTTCACACAGAAAGCTAACAATTATCTTCCCAATTATTAATTGCAAGGTCAAGTATTGGAAGCTCAGGAATGTATACTTGTCTCTCATAATTCTAAGTTAACATTAAACAGCCATATTGAGCGTATAATAGCAAAGACCTTGGAACCCTTGGATTTGTGTTCTTGCGGCGGCGTCGTGTGACGGGTCGCTCACTTCCCTCCAATATGGCGAGGAGAGCGATGGCTGCCACATGCGTCATACTTGTGAACAGGTGCTGCTTGTGGGGGCTGGTATGCCTAAGTTTGCCACTTATTTATTTACTTATTAAATATAGATTTAGTCTACTTTGCCGACGCACTGGGGCACGCAATTGTTGTCAGTGCGATTAGAATCTAAATATTATGTAATTAATCTAAGCTTGTTTTGAAAAGACTAATTGCTGAGTTTATTGCCGGCTCTTCTCAGCAAATGCAACCTTCCGAACCGGTATTAGAGTATTACAGTCAGACTTTTTATAAGTGCCTGCGAAGGTCTATTTGAATAAATGATTTTGAATTTTGAATTTTGTGATACGTATGAATGTTTCACTCAAGTAAAATGGTTAAAAATATTGTATTGCACTTACGTCTGAAGCCACTTGGAGTATGCATTGCAGGTTTAGAACCCCAGATACAAGGACCTTGTTTCAAGAATCGAAAATATCTAACAGATATTTCTTGAATACCTCTGCTACCTCTTTAAACATAAATATGACTCGTCTATGTACCTTGATCTTGATAAGAAACATCACCTGTTACATCTGCACCAGCGCTGCGAAATTGCCGACCTTACTTACCTGTTGAAGATAGTATCTGGAAGTGTCGACTGTCCAGAATTACTATCTAACATATCGTTATATATCCTCTACGCCTAATTGGCGGTATAATAGTCCCGCATGCCTCTACATGTTACAGGCAGAATGCCTTCCTTCTGCGAGCTGGCGACAGGTATAATAGGCCTTGCACATGAGCATGACATTGATTTGTTTGATTCGAGCATTGTTTCAGATAACTCTGTCAAATCTTTTTCTTAGGTAAGCTGTTAAGAATAATATCTTCTGTGAATTATTCCTATTTTGTGTTACATTTCTAAATGTTGTCTTTATTTTTTAGTAGGTTATCTTTATTTTTAATCCGTTTATCTTTATTAATTTGTTAATCCAAAGCTGTTGGTTTTTGACACTGAAACATTTTAACCAAATTACTCAGTACGAAAAATCCCTGATTCAGTATTAACCACCCATGGGTTACAGTGGATAACGTCACCATCTTTTTTAAATGTATATATTGTATTACTGAACTTCCCAAGTCCTATCTTGTCTTTGATTTTCTAACACAGATGTTAAACGTATATTTTAAGAATAAAACTAACCTTTTTGAAGCGAAACTAGCGCGATGATATCAGTTTAAAAAAAAATATCCACACTGACCCTCTCTCCCCTATAGTTTTATTATTTTTACTCTTTTTAGTAGAGTTTTTGTAGTAAATGAATATTAAAAAGCGGCTCTTGAGGCTACTTCTTCGGGGATAATGAGCGTGACTATGGAAAAATATTTATTTTAAAAACTACTCCATTCTTTTTGTGTTATTTTCTTACTCGCGCGTCATCAATCGCGCAAATTTCTATCGGACACTAGGTCGTGCTATCGCGATACAGATAGCAGCGCGTCTTATACATGAGGGGTGGCGGGGTGTGTAGGCGGAGCGAACGTGGGAATTTATTTTTCAGGGTATGGTCTTAATTTCTCATTGATAGATGCATGCACAGCTCAAGTCACAAGTAACTAGAAATGTAGCATACATCCCAAGGATGTTAAAAAAGTCGGATATATTCTCGCTAACAAAAAACTGTCACTCGAGTCGGCCACCACGCTGTACGTACAAGCCGGCACGCACACATTAGTTGAGCGCGACTAATCGACTCTGTGTAAACGGCGACAGAGTCTAGTTTCCCGCGGAATAGCCAACTAAGGTGTGCGTGAGAGGTGGCCGACTCCATAGACACAGTTTTTTGTTAGCGAGAATATGTCCTCCGTAGTCTGTGATACATCCTGAAATAGCATAGGCAACCAGTAATGATGGGTTTTTCTAATATGAAGCCAGTAATAAATAAATGCTTTACCATATTTCCAGTGCGAGAGAATATTTGCCACGGAGCAGGAATGCGTAGACCACTACGAGGAATCCCACATAGATGTAAAGGAAGAATATACGGAGGAGGTCGAGGAACAATGCCAAGATGCCAACGACATGGTGGAAGTTGAGATACAGTCCTTTGAGAAACCTAAGATTAAGAAGAAGAAAAAATACTATGAAAAAACTATCGTTTGTGAAGTATGCGGGAAGAGATATGCTGTAAGTCAAATTCAAAATCATTTATTCAAATAAACCTTCCCAGGCACTTATGAAAAGTCTGACTCTAATACTGGTTCGGAAGGTTGCATTTGATGAGAAGAGCCGGTAATAGAGTCAACAATTACTCTTAAGATAATAATATCCTGGGACATTCCTCACACACGGTCATCTGATCCCAAACTAAGCAGAGCTTGAGAATCTCCAATACATTTGCAAGCCTGGTATCTAAATGTTTTCTTTACTTTTACAATTTATAGGTACATTAGATATGGCCAAAGTTCAGGCAAAATTTGTGCAAAAACACTGTTTTTCGGAGGCTTTGACTAAATTTGTTTTGATGACCTAGCGAAGCGACCGCGAGTGATCAGCGGAATTTACCGCCTGATAACCGACGGCTCTGGTTGGATGAAACAACAAGCTTTTAGACTTGAAGTTGCGCCGGCCACAGAGGGCCACCTTAAAACAAGCTTAGATTCATACATAATATTTATATTCTAATCACACTGACAACAATTGCGTGCCCTGGCAAGTATTTTATATGTACTGACTGATACTATACGGGTGTATAGTATCAGTCAGTACATATAAATAAATAAATGCCATTCTATTCTATTTCATTACTTATTACGAAAATGTATATGTACATAGCCTGCTCAATTGCCCCACAGACTGGACTAGGAGTAGGGTTACTCTGTGGGAGAAAGCGTGCTGCTGGATAATAGTCCAGTCTGTGGAGCAATTGAGCAGGCTATGTACATATACATTTTCGTAATAAATAATGAAATAGAATAGAATGGCATTTATTTGACAGCAGTAATATACATACACAAACAAAAAATAAATAATACAGAAAAAAATAGAACATAAGTAAGCACTTAAAAAACAAAAAATAAAGTGCTGTGAAATAGGATAACGACTCAGCATGAGTTGTGGCGTGTTACGTCACAACGCTGATTTTCAGCGGCACCCTAAATGAGACGACATAAAATATAACAGTGGGAGATGACATAATTAAATATATCTATTTATCAAAAATGATTAAAAAACATAAAAACAAAAGAAATATATAAAAAAATGCAGATAAATACAAGTTATACAATGGCTAAATAATAATAAATCAAAGAGATCATAAACTAAACAAAAAATTACATAAAAAACAATAAAAACATAATATTATAGAACTAAAAAAAAAACAAAAACAGTTATTATATAAATGGTTATTTGACTATACAGGGTGTATTTTGCATGGTAACGCAAACTTCGCGAAAAGGCTACACCTAATGCCACTAATCAAATTGTGAAAGGCATTCACCTCGCTAATGATCGGTTATAGAAATTGTCATTTTCGAGCGCGCAATGTATTGTGAACACCGCGATTTAAACGCGCGATAACGTTGTGCCTACGTAGTATGTCGCTGACTGCAGGCGAATATCGCCATAAGACACCGTTTCTAGTTTTATTTACATTGCTGCTTTTAGTGAAAGTAATGAATTAATAACTTATTTATTTTAAATCTCTTTGGGTTAGGTAAGAATAACGATTATGAACAGTCTAAAGTAAAAAAAACTAATTTTTTTTTTTTAATTTGGGAAAAACCGACGAAAAATTCCAACATGGGGGAGTCCAGAATCATGTCCTGGACCCATGGCATCCGTTTGTGCGGCGATGTCCCTTACACCCTGTATACTTCTCTATATTTGCCGATACGCTGGCGCGCATGACGTACTGCTGCCACTGAAATTATTTACTAATGTTATGAAGGAAGACGTGATGCACAGCTTTCTGTACATAATTTTAAAAGAATTAACGGAGCGAAGAAGAAAAGAATTAAATATCCTGTGACATTCTTCGATCTGATCCCAATGAAGCTTGTATACTATGGAAACCAGATAACTGATACTACATATACTACTTTTTATTTTTAAATAAGTACACCCAGACTCAGGACATGCAGACATTCATGAACACAAATGTATATCCTAGGTGTGAATCAAACCCACAACCTGCAGCGTTATAGGTGGAATCTTAACCAACCAGGCCAAAAGTTTTTACTTTATACAAACATCTGATAATGGGGGTTCTTCAATTTCACTGACAAATTATACTCAGAGACAGTAACAAGACATCAAACTTTCTGATTGGCTAAGTGAAGGACACACTAATAGATGCAGTGATTGGTCGGTGCTGTTAATCAGTGCAAAAGCACTTACTAGTTGCGGACTTGGATAGCTTGATATTACTACTCTAAAGGAATGTTTCCTCAATGCTCCTACACGTGTTTATCTCTGCTTTTTCACAATGAAACTTATTCAATAGTATACAGGTCGTTTAACTAAATCTGGCACGTTCATAGTACACACACATAGGCAATTTCACGATACAGTATGTTTTATTACATTATTGCTTCTAATAATTCTAATTGACGGGCCGGTTGGCGCAGTTGGTTAAGGTGCACCTTATGCGCCGCAGGTCGTGGGTTCCATTCCCACACAGGACATACATTTGTGTGCATGAACATGTCTCTGAGTCTGGATGTAATTATGTATATTAAGTATGTATTTACAAACAAACAGTTGTATAGTATTATATTTATCAGTTATCTGGTTTCCAAAGTACAAGCTCTGCTTAGTTTGGGATCAGATGACTGTGTGTGAGGAATAAAAAAAACAGTCAGACAATTCTAACGGACAAATGTAAAAAAGACCATTATACAGGTAGTTGTTTTGGTCAGCGTCGAGCGGCTCAGGGTCGATAATACAAATGATACTGGTGCTAAAACATATAAAAAAATACTTTCTTTTTTTTAATAATAAAAAAAAATATATATTATTTGGAAAATCATGTAATAAGCTAAAGTGTAGACGTTATACTCAACGGGATTGCGAGCGAGTAAAGGGGTGGGGCGACGGCGGCTTGAGCCTAGCTCTAGTCTGTGCACGTGCCGAGTGACCATACTTTGCGGTAATTTTATTTCAAATTGAATAAGGTATTTCTCAACTTTACAGTATTTAATGGAAATAAGTACATTTTTGGGAATGATATTTTTTGTACTACCACTCCTGGGTCGCTTGTCGCCGACCAAAACAACAACCTGTATTTATGAGCAGTAGCAAAAGCAAAATACTGAGACGTACAGTGTTGATGATGCGCATGCAGTGCGACGTGACGCCGCGCGCTTATTCACAGACACTACACAAGCGCGACGTGTAAATGTGTTGAATGTGCCAGATTTAGTTGAACGAGCCAGATTTAGTTAACCGACCTGTAACTATTAATAATGTATTGTTGTACAGTCATACGCTGCCTTGAAGTACCATCAGCGCGTTCACACCGGAGAACGTCCATATACGTGCTCCCTGTGTCCCAAAGCATTCACCATGCCGCTCTTCCTGCAGGTAATGTGCACATTTTTTTTTTATACTACTTAGGTAGCAAACAAGCATACGGCCCGCCTGATGGTAAGCGGCTACCGCAGCCTATGGACGCTTGCAACACCAGGGGTGTCACTCACGCGTTGCCGACCCTGCAGAAATCTCTTCAGACCCTTATTCACTCACTCTATTTATATAAGCGTATAGTGTATTTTTGTTTGAGGCTAGCAGGCCAGTAATAATGTATTTCCACTAACCTAAAACTAATATTATAAAATTAACACTTAATTACCCATTGAGCTATTATTACCACGTATAGAGAAGCTATCATAAACAAAGGTTATGCACGATTTTTTTGAGTCAACTAAAATTCTCTTTATCGCTGAAACAATAATTAGTCGTCTAAGCAGACAGTAGAAACACGTAGCGATATCTGAATGTTTTTAAGAGTATTTTTCTTGCAAATCGTTCTACAACAAGTGTGGCCGGATGGCTTGAACGGAACAGAGTTGTGATGTGTGGTGTTTTCTCTATACGTAGTAATAATAGCTCAATGTAATTACCTAAATATTTTTATTTACTTTATGTACACATCGATGACCTTGTTTCATTTAACCTTTTATTATTATTTTTCTTGGTCTGTTGTCCTCTGACATAGGCCTCCAGATTTTGCCAAGAAATACGGTCTAAAAATGATCGATGCCATTCTTTGGGTAAATCGTCCCCCATCTTTTCAGTTGCCTCCCTCTACTTATTTTCCCGTCTCTAGGATACCAGACTGTATCATAGCTTGTCTTTGACGTTTCAATTAGCCTCTATTTAAGAGGGCGTATAAAGCCAGAAAAATATGGCAATGGTGCCGATTCTGTTGTAAATCGCACTAAACTAATTTAGTCACATCTCATCTCTTTCTTACGAACATTATTGAAAAAGGATAGAACATATTTTAAGTTGTCAATTTAATCTTTGCCGTCTTATTTTGCGTGTATTTAGGCGTAACCGCGATAGATGACGACTAAATTTATATTGAAAACAAGCATTGGACTAATTTGAAAGGACTAAATTTCTTACATCCTTTTCTTATGTTCTTTGTTAGAAAGAGACATAGTGAGATTCAAATTAGTTTAGTTGTGAACAACAGAATCAGGGCCATTGTCAGATAAAACAAACTTATGTCTAACATTCGCGTGGCATGAGACGGAGATAGCGTGTTTCGCGCTAAAAATGAACTTAGCGATTCTTATCTAAATAACTCGTAAAGTATAGAATATTTTAAAAAAATCGTTAGTAGCAGCCCTAGGTCGTACGTAAGTGATATTATTTATCGAATATTTGTCTTAATTACATACAACCGAAGCGCTCGTGGTGTAGCATGATTAGCCGTTCTTAATCGATCGGCAAAGTTAAGCTACGCCTGTCGTGGTCGGTACCTGGGTGGGTGACCGCCTAGTGGTATTTCAAATCGAGCGTTTCCGTGCTTCGGAAGGCACGTAAAGCCGTTGGTCCCGGTTATCACTTAACTGTGATAGTCGTTAAGCTAGTTGGATGCCTCCTAGGCGGCATGAAAAATTCCAACAGTAGGTTGACCACTAGCCTACCGAGCACCGATCCGCAGTGGGCACGCGTGGTGGAGTATTGCCCATTCCCTTTTACCCTCATTTGTGAAAGGAGGCCTGTGCTCAGCAGTGAGACATTATAGGCTGATGATGATGATGATGACATACAACCATGAACGAATAAAAGCGAAAATTCATTATTATTAGAGGTATCTTTGTGATTTTTTTCTATCGAGGAATTTTCATTCCATTATGTTTTTGCTCAGATAGAACCCTCGCGTATATCATGAAAATACACATTTAAAAATATTTTTTTATTTAAATACTAGCTTTATAGCCCGCGACTTCGTCCGCGTAGATTATTTCATCATTGTAACAATATTGAGCTTTGTTCATGGCTATTGTCCGCCACTACGTGTGATATTGACAAAAGTTCAGGTAGATTAAGAGCTCATATGCGAGGATGCCACATAAAACTGAAATAGTCCTGCCGCAAATAAACTCTAGCAAATTTCAGAGTTTTTCCCTGTGACTACAAACCTTAATTAGGAACGTTTATCTTTTAAATTCAAACGGAAGGTGATTTGGGATCAATAGTATACGCGGCAAGAAGACTGTTTCTCCTCTGGCAGAACCAGTAAATATTTTGGCCTCAATAACATTGCGGCGGAGAGCTGTAACTTGTAGTTTAGTTCCACAGCACAATTTTGGAGGCCTTATCTTTCTTTCCCTCATGTCTGAGGATCGTGGTCAACATCGGGTTTGCTTCTAGAGCGAATGATCTGCTTCCACTGGTTTCTGTCTTCTGGTTTCTGTAAAACTTGGAGGACGATGAGTCTTTTACTTGAGCGGACCATCTTGTTGGTGAACGTCGCCACTCGTCGACAATCATGTTTTAATTTTGAGCTGCGATAGGATTGATGCATTGTTGCGTTTAGCGGTCCAAGGTATTTCCAACATCCGTCTCCAGCACCACATTTCGAATGCATCAATCCTTTTTCTTTCTCGGGCCAGTATAGTCCACGCTTCCACTCCATACATGAAAATGAGGAATACCAATGCTCGTATTAACCGGATCTTTGTTTTAATACCGATTCCTCTCTTTTTCCTGATGTTGTTTAGGCGAGTCATTTCAATACGCCAATACCATAAGTCGAAATAATAAATTTTGAAATTTTCAATCCGAAAATAAAGAACTTCATATACTAAATTTAATCCCCCTTTTCACTCCTTAAGGGTTCAAATTCCAACAACACCGATATTCGTTGCGTTAGTTTATAACCATAAGCTTAAATAATAAATTTTGTGTACTTCCTACAAATTCATACCCCTTTTTACCCTTTCGGGATCGGAATTATCAAAAACATTGAGGCACATATAAATTAATTTTCAATTGTCAACCTTAACACTAAATTTGAAGGTCGTAACTTCGAAACTGATGGACTTTCATATAAACTTGCATCCCCTATTTTACCCCCTTAAGGATGGAATATCCAAAAATCCTTAAGTATATAATATATTATAAATAATATATTAAGTGACGTTTACTTTGAAACTGAATGACTTACATACATCCCATACATTTTCACCCTGTCGGGGGTGGAATTGTCAAAAAAGCTGAAACATGTATAAATTAATTTTCAATCGTTAGCCTAAATACAAAATTTGAAGATCCTAACTTCAAAACTGACGGACTTGCATACAAACTTTCATCCCTTATTTTACCCTGTTAGGGGTGGAGTTTCCAAAAATCCTTCCTTAGTGGATGCCTACACCGTATAATAATACATTTAGTGAAGTTTACTTTGAAATTGAAGGACTTGCATACACAACTTCATCCCCCTTTTCCTCCCTTCGGTGGTGGACTAATCACAAACGCTGAGATAACTATACATTAATTTCCAATCGTCAGCCTAAACACAAAATTTGAAGATCCTAACTTCAAAACTGACGAACTTTCATACAAACTTTCATCCCCTATTTTACCCCCCTAGGAGTGGAATTTCCAAAAATCCTTCCTTACTGAATACCTACACTATATAATATTAAATTTAGTGAAGTTTACTTTGAAATTGAAGGACTTGCATACACAACTTCATCCCCCTTTTCCTCCCTTCGGTGGTGGAATAATCACAAACGCTGAGATAACTATACATTAATTTTCAATCGTCAGCCTAATCACAAAATTTGAAGATCCTAACTTCAAAACTGACGGACTTGCATACAAACTTTCATCCCTTATTTTACCCTGTTAGGGGTGGAATTTCCAAAAATCCTTCCTTAGTGGATTCCTACACCATATAATAATACATTTAGTGAAGTTTACTTTGAAATTGAAGGACTTGCATACCCAACTTCATCCCCCTTTTCCTCCCTTCGGTGGTGGAATTATCACAAACGCTGAGATAACTACACATTAATTTTCAATCGTCAGCCTAAACACAAAATTTGAAGATCCTAACTTCAAAACTGACGGACTTGCATACAAACTTTCATCCCTTATTTTACCCTGTTAGGGGTGGAATTTCCAAAAATCCTTCCTTAGTGGATTCCTACACCGTATAATAATACATTTAGTGAAGTTTCTTTGAAATTGAAGGACTTGCATACCCAACTTCATCCCCCTTTTCCTCCCTTCGGTGGTGGAATTATCACAAACGCTGAGATAACTATATTTAATTTTCAATCGTTAGCCTAAACACAAAATTTGAAGATCCTAACTTCAAAACTGACGGACTTGCATACAAACTTTCATCCCTTATTTTACCCTGTTAGGGGTGGAATTTCCAAAAATCCTTCCTTAGTGGATTCCTACACCGTATAATAATACATTTAGTGAAGTTTCTTTGAAATTGAAGGACTTGCATACCCAACTTCATCCCCCTTTTCCTCCCTTCGGTGGTGGAATTATCACAAACGCTGAGATAACTACACATTAATTTTCAATCGTCAGCCTAAACACAAAATTTGATGATCCTAACTTCAAAACTCACGGACTTGCATACAAACTGTCATCCCCTATTTTACCCTCTTAGGGGTGGAATTTCCAAAAATCCTTCCTTAGTGGATGCCTCCACTGTATAAGGTATCTTTGTGCAAAATTTCAAATTTCTAGGTCCAGCGGTTTGGGCTGTGGGCTGATATATCAACAATCAGTTTATCATTTTATATATTAAGATTATTTACTTTGGTAAAGAATCATGGCGAGCTCCATACATTTGTACAAAAAAAATAGAGAGTTTTGAATCACTTCCAATGTTGAGATTACATTACCATGTTAATATACTTGAAATATTCTATAAACCCCACAAAACATAACTGTTTTGGTCGCGAATAGTCGCGATTCGCCGGCATGCCATAGAAATTCGCATTTTTATCCCGGGGTTCTAAAAATATTTTAAATGGCTCAAATTGTTCCTTAGGCACCAAGGATCAATTATAACGTCATTCCAACGTCTCTAAAAATCTTTATTTTTTTGTACAAATTTCGCCATGATCCTTTCAATTCTAAGATATGTTTTTTGCTTTATACGCACTCTTAAATTTATTTTTCCATATTGTTTCAGATCCACATGCGGACCCACACAGGCGAGCGTCCCTACGAGTGTCAGATCTGTCCCAAAGCGTTCAGCAACAAAGCTGCACTGTTGAGACATGATCGGGTAACATATATTATCATTTATACTCTATACTATTAATTACTAATACCATTTTGAAATAATGTCCAGTTATTGGCCCTGATTCTGTTGTTCACAACTAAACTAATTTTAATGTCACTATGTCTCTTTCTAACAAAGAACATAAGAAAAGGATGTAATAAATTTAGTCCTGTCAAATTAGTCCAATGCTTGTTTTCAATATAAATTTAGTCGCCATCTATCGCGGTTACGCCTAAATACACGCAAAGATTAATTTGAAAACTTAAAATATGTTCTATCCTTTTTTAATAATGTTCGTAAGAAAGAGATGAGATGTGACTAAAATTAGTTTAGTGCGATTTACAACAGAATCGGCACCATTATATTAATAATCATGCTTATATATCTATTTACTATTTTTTCTTCAGTATATTTATGTGTTAGGATTAAGAATACTGTGTAATAATATTATTTTGGTACGCTAAGCTTTTCATGCTGTGCGTATACGCCCTTGGGTTTCGATCTGGAACAGATATAATATGTACTTCATACTAGCTTTAAATTATTTTATTGTGACCTGTTGTAAATAAATAAATAATACTAATAATCCTAACTATAATATTATAAATGCGAAAGTGAGTTTGTTTGTTACGCCTTCACGCCTCAACTACTGAACGGATCATCATGAAATTTGGCATGCAGATAATCTGTGGTATTGAAAAGGACATAGGCTTCTTTTTATCCCGGAAACGCGGGTCAAACCGCGGGGGACAGCTAGTAATTAATAAAACTAGTACCTAGTTGAGGTAGGTGTACAAAAAAAAGTCAAAATATTAAAAAGAGATTCGATTGGATCAGGGATCCACGGAATCTGTTTCTCTATTGCCGCTACAACAACAAATAATAAAATGAAATAAAAATAAAAGGGGATCCCCGAACAAGAAACGTCTTCTATTGGTGTTTTTTTTTAATTAAATGAAAATAATTTATTTGTCATAATTTTGCGTAATATCAGCATCAGCAAAATATACCGCTCAAAACGGCGTACAAATATTAAAAATAAATTTGAAAATTACCTATTGCAATTATTATTATGGTAAATTCAATTAAATTTAATATTTATTATATAATACAATTACAATATATTATTTAATATTACATATCAATTGTCATTTTTCATAATTTGGAATGTCATGTAAAAAAATCATTCACAGAATAAAGTATATTTTCCATTAGCCACTTGTCAATGATGTATTTAAATTTACTGATGGGAAGTTCTTTAAAACAGTCAGTCGTTGCGCCTATTCATTTCACAGACAATTTGAGTAAGGCACAGATATTAAAAAAAGTCGGATATATTCTCGCTAACAAAAATCTGTGTCACTCAAGTCGGCCACCACGCTGTACGTACAAGCTGGCACGCATTCACACATTAGTTGAGCGCGAGTAATCGACTCTGTGTAAACGGCGACAGAGTCTAATTTCCCGCGGAATAGCCAACTAAGGTGTGCGTGAGAGGTGGCCGACTCCATTTTTTGTTAGCGAGAATATGTCCTCCGTAGTCTGTGGAGTAAGGCAACATTATTATTATTGTACGGAACCCTCCGTGTGCGAATCCGACTCGTACTAGGCCGTTTTTTTTTGTTTTATGACAGCAAATTACTTATATGAACTTTCCTCCGCAGGTCCACACTGGAATAAAACCCTATGGATGCCCACACTGCGGTAAATACTTCACACAATCAAATTCAATGAAACTACACGTGAACACAGTCCATCTGAAAATGCCAGCACCGTACAAGAGCAAGAATAGGAAACTGAAAGCGATGGAACGTGAAATGATAAAAAAGTCAATGTACAAAGTGATTGAAAGTGATAGTGGTAAAAGTTCGCGAGTGGTTGAAGTGCAGGATAGTGAATATAAAAATGAGGAGTTTGATGTTAAACATGAGGTGGAGATGTATGAGGAAGTTGCCGAGTCTGAGATCTTATACGATAATGAAATGGATGATAAGGAAATAACTTATGAAGTTATATATCAAGATTGAGTATTGGAAGTCGGTGCTGATTCTGTTGTTCACAGCTAAATAAATATCCCGGGACATTCCTCACACACGGTCATCTGATCCCAAACTAAGCAGAGCTTGTACTATGGAAACCAGATAACTGATATAATACATATACTACTTTTTGTTTGTACTTAAAATACATAATTACACCCACACTCAGGACATACAGACATGTTCATGCACACAAATGCATGTTCTGTGTGGGAATCGAACCCACGACCTGCGGCGTGTAAGGTGAACCTTAACCACCTGCGCCAGCTGGCCTGTCAAAACTAAACTATCTATATCTCTTTCTAATGAAGAATATAAGAAAAGGATGTAAGAAATTAAGTCCTGTCAAATTAGTCCAATGCTTGTTTTCAACGTAAAGAATCATGGCCAGATTTGTACAAACATAAGATTTTTAGAGACGTTATTATTGATGCTTGGTGCCTAAGGAATAACTTGAGGCATTAAAATGTTTTTAGATCCCCGGGATAAAAATGCGACATTCTATGGCATGCCGGTGAAATGCGACCAAAACCGTTATGTTGTTATGTTTTGCGGGGTTTATAAAATATTTCAAGTATATTAACATGTTGCTGGTAATGTAATCTCAACATTGGAAGTGATTCAAAACTCTCTAATATTAATTTTCTTGTAAAAATCAATGTATGGATCTCGCCATGAAAGTTGGTTACAAAGCTTTAAATATATTCTATCCTTTTTCAATAATGTTTGTAAGAAAGAGATGTGATGTGATTAAAATTAGTTTAGTGCGATTTACATCAGAATCGGCACCATTGCAGTTTGACTGTAATGAAAACTGAACATGGATTCAGTATGTGATTCCGGAATCAGTGTGAATTTAGCGTGTGCTTAATTTGAGGATTCTATACAAATAAATGAATTTGAAGTGTCCTGTTTGTATATTACGTTTTACTTAATGCATATTAAATTATATATGGTACTTATACCAACAACTATTTTTTAACCGACTTCAAGAAAAGGAGGAGGTTCTCAATTCGGACGTTAATATTTTTTTCTTTTTTTTATGTATGTTCGGGCATAACTCCGTGATTCATTCCGTTTACGTCGCGCTTACCTCTACGTCGCGTTCCGTCTACGGTGATTCCGCCTACGTCGAATTTCATATAGATCTGATGAGTTTCGGAGATAGACAACGGAACACTTAAAAAAATTACAGTAAATCAGCCGCGATTGCTGCTATCGCATAAATATGCATTGTTTACGCAGTCACACAACAAAACATCAGGCCTGTACACTCGAAAGGGTTACGCAGATGTATTCAGTATATAATGAAACTAAAAATTCAAAAATAATTAACTTTTTAACAAAAAAATAAACGAAATATTTTCTATAGAACACGTCATGCGATTTCGCTCACTTCAAAACAGTGTCAGATAAGAGTTATTTAATACTTTTTAGTGTACTTTGAAGGCGGTTTATTTTTTTGCTAAAAAGTTAATTATTTAATTTTTTTGTCTGTTCCGGCTAATCTCCGAACTGGTATTTTGATGGGACTTTCATTAGCAGATAGCTGATGTTATAAGAAGTAACTTAGGGTACTTTATTTTAGAAAAAGAATTAGGGTTCCGCGCAATCATAATCGTACGCGGGGTTCAGAATATATTTTTTTTTTTTTAAGTGTACAGTATCTCGCAACCCCATCAGCCCCCTTAGACAAGATGATTGTCGAAAATCGTCATGGTTAGTCAACGATCAACCGTTGTATGGGATTGACATAAGTGATTGTTAAAAATTCTATTCAGTCAGGCACTTACGAAGGTCTACTGAAGTCACCACCGGTTCAGTCAGCCTTACTGAGAAAATCGACAAGGATACATTTTAAGTTTACTAATCTGTTTTCAGGATTAAAAGATATCGGTGACAGTTCACTTTTGACAATAATAGTCATGCGTCTTAACGATATCCAATCGATTTTCTTGTTGTATCGAGAAAGTTAACAAAGAAAGTCTAATCGATTTTCATTTTAGTGCTTTTATTTTCCAAATTATATTTCCTTATCACTGTCTTACTGCTTAATACCGCCTCGTGTGTAATTACCAACTTTGCACACATGTATCATACTGTACTATTATCGTTGTTCTTAATTTCAGATAATTATTACAAGATTTATGAGAAATTATGTTTGTTAATTGATATTTACCTAGTAATGTAAGAATATTCTCTCTCTCTTTGATTTCGTACCGATATGTCGAATTATTTTGGTAATTAAAAATAATTCGATATTGATAAACCTATTCAAAAATAATCGATATAACATATATCGATACTTTTTCTAATTTCCCTGTCGATCAAGCATTGTCAATCACTATAGGTAAATGTTCCGTTTCATGCAGCAAGTATTTTAAGGATATACTATTTCTTAATTTTTAAAATTATCAACCTATATTTATATGCCGAAATTATTTCTTAGTTATGTATAGCGATATAATATTGTATTTTGCAATGATATAAAATGGAAATTAAAATATTTTTTTGTAACATATTATATTAGTTACTCGCAAGTAGTAAGAGTGAACCGGAAAATGTGAACTGTCACCGATATCTTCTAATCCTGAAAACAGAGTAGTAAACGATCAACCGTCGTATGGGATTGACATAAGTGATTGTTAAAAATTCTATTCAATTAGACAGGCACTTACGAAGGTCTACTGAAGTCACCACCGGTTCGGAAGTCAGCCTTACTGAGAAACTCGACAAGGATACATTTTTAGTTTACTACAATAAAATTGTGTTAGTCTCAATTTTAGTGTCGGAAAGCATTTATCCACAGATTTTGTATATAGACTGTCAAACTGTCATTTTTATCATACAGTAGTACCCAGTCGGCAGTCGCCGCCATGATAGCGCGCGCCGTGCGGAGGGGCGTGACTTGCGAGTGAGACGGAACTAACAGCTGCACTGTATTATGAACCTTATAGTAGTGATCTAAGGTTGATTGTAAGTTTTAAGCATTCTTTCGTTAATCTTAGGAGCCATACTTTCTTTTCTGTGCGAACGAAGATTCACGACGCGCCATATCAGTTGGGTAATACTGTACGGATAAAAGTTATCCGACGTTAAATAAAATTGAGTGTTTTCAACTAAATTAGGTATAATTTTTATTTGTAAATATCATTTTCACCTGTTTTTTTTTATTCGTCCGTTTGTCAGTGGGCTGTATCTCATGAACCGTTATTGGTAGACACTTGAAATTTTCACAGAGTATGTATTTCTATTGCCGCTATAACAACAAATAATAAAATTATCCCCCTACAAAAAACGACTTCTTTTGGTGATTTTTGTTGCGCCTACTATTCATTTCAGTCAATTTGACTTTATTATTATTGTACGGAACCCTCCGTGTGCGAGTTTTCAACTAAATTATAAGTTTTATTTGTAAATAGCATTTTTACCTGTTTTTTTTTTACTTTCAATTATCGATATCCGAGATAATAAAGGCTAAATGTTAATTATATTGTTTTATTTAAGAAACATAACTTTTTTCTTTACTGGCAAGCGTAGAGAGTGTACAGTAGTACCCAAAGAACTTGGATATTAATCTTCTATATATATAAAAATGAAACCCGTTTTCCGTTGTCACGACATAACATGAAAACGGCTTGACCGATTTGGCTTATTTTTTTTTTGTAGTTTTCTAATACTCTGTACAAGGTTCTTACGGAAACAAATATTAAGAAAATTGCGCAGAAACTTAGAAAATTTAAGAAAACGGTAGGGTGGTTTAGGGTAGGTTAGGTTATAGGGTAGGATATTACGCAAACGAAGTTGCGCCGGGCAGCTAGTAATAATATAATAAATTATTTATTCACTCCCACATATAAACAAAAGAACAATTTTTTAAAATATAACAAGGTAAGTACATTTAACTGTGGGAGACAGGAGCTCAAACTAGGTTTCCCTGTGCTATGAGTCTCCTGGCTCCCGCTCTTGGTAGGTTCTAGTTAAGTTAGTTAAACATTTTATAATGAGAGGTACTAACAACTTCCTAAAATAAGACTTTTGTACATGTTTTATCAAAAAAATAAATAAATGAAGTCGGTTTATACAAAAGAATATAAATAAGAAAAAGATAAACTAAATATGCTAACTGATATGGCTTACCGATGTACCTGCGCAGAAGATACATTTTTAAAGCGCGGGAAACGATATTAGTCGGCAGATGCCGCCATGTGTGCGGAGCGGCCTCACGCGCGAGTGAGACGGAACTAACAGCTGCAGTGTATTATGAACCTTATAGTAGTGATCTAAGGTTGATTGTAAGTTTTAAGCATTCTTTCGTTAATCTTAGGAGCCATACTTTCTTTTCTGTGCGAACGAAGATTCACGACGCGCCAACTGGGTACTACTGTACTGCGTTTATTTTTGCATTCTTGTATTATGGATATTGCAATGAAACAGTTCTTGAGAACGTCTCAAATGGCCCTTTATTGATACAAATACATAAAATTATATAACCTATGGATGTGCAAGGTGGATGACACCTTCATTTAAATGGAGATATCTTGGCGATCCCGAGCTCACAAGCGGTTTAAAACCCCCTCGGCCTTAGGAGAGACTTTGCCTCCTTATGTGTGTTCTACCGCTTGTACAACGGAGTGTTCTAAAGAATTGTTCGACTTGATACCCACGGCTTCCTTCCACCATCGCAACTCTCGCCATCGACAGGGAGTCCATCCTCACACATTTAAACCAAAATTGTTTTTTTGCGGGCTCAAAGGATTTTTCTTCCGCAGACGCTCAGACTGTGGAATGAGCTCCCCGCCGTGGTTTTCCCAATGGAGTACAGCATGGGGTTCTTCAAAAAGGGTGTGAAGAAATTTCTGCAGGGTCGGCAACGCGCGAGTGATACCTCTGGTGTTGCAAGTGTCCATAGGCTACGGTAACCGCTTACCATCAGCGGGCCGTATGCTTGTTTGCCACCCTATGGTGGCTTGACAAGAAAGCAAGTTTATAAAAAGAATAGGAACAATAAAATACCAAAATACAATAATAACTTTATTTCATTAACAGAGATTGAAGAATAAAAAAGATTTTGCTGTTTTGTGTGTTTATTACAAGCTTTTATTTAACTTGCAATGTATGTATGTATGTTTGTTCGGGTGGAATCTTGCAAGTCGAATTTCACCCACTTCCAGTGGTCGGATTGACTTGATATTTGGTGTACATTAGTATATTGGAAGACAATGCAAGTAAAGTCAACAAAAAGTACAATCAACAAAAAAAGCTTGTATTAAAAATGATTTCTTTTATTGTTTGTTTGTTATTGGTTCAGTTTTTTTCCGGCGTCTGATCCGGGGCTTCGTTGGTATCTTGCAATGCACAGATTTAATGTGTGTCTTAACGCATGTACTCGTCGTGAATTTTTTCCCGCACAGTGTGCACATGTGCTTACGCTCGCCGGTGTGCGTCTGAAATATAAAATAATTGGACTTTTTTACAAAAAACTTAAATCGACTTCAAAGTACACTAAGAAGTGATCAAATCCTGATCTGATGACAATGGGACCAAACGGGAAGTGTACCCTTTCAAATAAAAAAAGAATTTTCCAAATCGGTTTATAAAAGACGGAGTTATGAGGTAACAAACATAAAAAAAAAAAAAAAAAAAAAACATTCGAATTGAGAACCTCCTCCTTTTTTTGAAGTCGGTTAGTGATAATATGGACGGTTGGTTATAATAATAATAAATATCCCGGGACATTCCTCACACATCTGATCCCAAACTAAGCAGAGCTTGTACTATGGAAACCAGATAACTGATATAATACTTTTTGTTTGTAAATACATACTTAATATACATAATTACACCCAGTCTCAGGACATACAGACATGTTCATGCACACAAATGCATGTCCTGTGTGGGAATCGAACCCACGACCTGCGGCGCGTAAGGTGAATCTTTACCAACTGTGCCCACTGGCCGGTCAATGGTTATGATTCCGCTTATCCCGCCGCAGGTCGTGAGTTCAAATCCCACCGCATGTATTTGTGTGAAAAATGTCTGTAAATCCTGAGGGTGTAATTAAGTCTGTATTTACAAACACAAAGTAGTATATGTATAATCAGATTTTTTATTTCATGGACTAACTTTCAAAATCATTTATTCAAATAGACACAGTAGTGTTGTAAAGCAATAGTGAAACTATCGATAGTCTATCGATACTATCGTGACCTCGGAAAATAGTAACAATATCGATAGCGCTACCGATTGTATCGATAGTATCAATTGAATTTCAATACTATCGTAGTATCGATAGTATTGTACTATCGATGTATTGAGACTCAATAGTATCGATTATATCGGTAGTATGCCTTGATCAATAGTATTGGTTGGTCTGCGTTATCGATACTATCGATACAATCGATAGCACTATCGATATTGTAACTAGTTTTCGAGGTCAACTTCGCAGGCACTTATGAAAAGTCTGACTCTAATACTCTAATACCGGTTCGGAAGGTTGCATTTGCTGAGAAGAGCCGGCAATAAACTCAGCAATTACTCATTTCAAAACCAGCTTAGATTCATTACATAATATTTACATTCTAAAATGACAGATGTGATCGACCTTTTTACAAGCTTTTATTCAACTTGCAATGTATGTATGTATGTTTGTTCGGGTGGAATCTTGCAAGTCGAATTTCACCCACTTCCAGTGGTCGGATTGACTTGATATTTGGTATACATTAGTATATTGGATGACAATGCAAGTACAGTCAACAAAAAGTAAAAGAAAGAGATGTGACGTGACTAAAATTAGTTTATTGCGATTTACAACAGAATCGGCACCAATATGTCATTTTAGTCCAAGAAATTAAAAAACTGTATTATATCAGTTGTCTGGTTATATTACAAGCATAGTACAAGCTCTGCTTAGTTTGGGATCAGATGACCGTGTGTGAGGAATGTCCCAGGTAGTGTTGCCAGGTGTCCCGATTTGCGCGGGACGTCCCGATTTTCAGGGATTTGGTGACACGTCCCGATTAACCCTTGATCGGGACGCCAAATGTCCCGATTTTACACTAACCTCATGAGTCTTTACTATATTTGATAATTTTGACAGGAAAAGTGAATATAACTAAGCTGCTACTACATAAAAATATTTTTGCTTTCATTTTTTCTCACCAAATTCAGACTTTCACTACTGTCCCGATTTGAAACCGAAAATCCCGATTATTTTATCCTTACGTTCCGAAATATGACACACGGGACCTGGCAACACTAGTCCCAGGATATGTATTTATATATTTACTAGATACCCGGCGCAACTTCGTTCGCGTGGTGCTACCCTACCCTACCCTACCCTAGCTACCCTACCTTACCCTGTATTTCGTTTATTACAAAATAAATTTAGGTTATACCTTAGCCTCGGCAACATGTAGTGGTTATGCTATTAAATTGTAGCTTATATGAAACGTTTGTATTTTTAACATAGCGCCATCTATTGAATACTTACTCAATACAGTCAACAGATATCGCCATCTGTTATAATCGTTTGGAGCTAACAGATAATTGTGACTGACAAATAATCTATACTACAGTATGACCCAACTGATAAGGCGCGTCGTGAATCTTCGTTCGCACAGAAAAGAAAGTATGGCCCCGAAGATCAACGAAAGAGTGCTTAAAACTTACAATCCACGTTAGATCACTACTATAAGGTTCATAATACAGTGCAGCCGTTAGTTCCGTCTCACTCGCGCGTGATGCCCCTCCGCACGGCGCGCGCTAACATGGCGGCAGCTGCCGACCAATAGCGTTTCCCGCGCTTTGAAAATGTATCTTCTGCGCAGGTACATCGGTAAGCCATATTAGTTGGGTAATACTGTACTATAATAAAGCAGAAGAGATTTTTTGTTTGTTTGTTTAAACGGGCTAATCTCTGGAACTGCCAGTCGGATTCGAAAAATTCTTTCACTAATTGGAAGCTAAATTATCCCCGAGTATTATAGGCTACTTTATATCCCGGGAACGCGAGTGAAACCGCGCGGAACAGCTAGTTTGTAATAAAATAATATTGCGACTATAAATTGAGATGTAAGCTATCCTATCTTTCAAGTTGGATCAAATTGCACACGGTGTGCAAATCAAATAAAAAATCGGTTCAGTAGTTTAGGAGTCCATCGCGGACAAACAACGTGACACGTAATTTTTATATACAGGTTGTTTTTTTGGTCGGCGACAAGCGACCAAGGAGTGGTAGTACCAAAAATACATTTCCAAAAAATGTACTTAATTCCATTAAATACTGTAAATGCGTTGAGAAATACCTTATTCAATTTGAAATAAAATTACCGCAAAGTATGGTCACTCGGCACGTGCAGACTAGAGCTAGGCGCAAGCCGCCGTCGCCCCGCCCCTTTACTCCCTCGCACTCCCGTTTAGTATTACGTCTACAATTTAGCTTATTACATGATTTTCCAAATTTTTTTTTTTTTAATTTTTATTATTAAAAAAAATAAAGTATTTTTTTATATATTTTTTAGCACCAGTATCATTTGTATTATCGACCCTGAGTCGCTCGTCGCCGACCAAAACAACGACCTGTATATAAGGATTATTATTTATAGCTATAAGTTAGATGTGTAATACTCACATTTTTATGCCTGTCGAGATTGGACGACCATGAAAATGCTTTTGGACACAAACTGCACTGAAATGGACGCTCCCCAGTGTGAACTCTGGTATGGACCTGAGTAAAAAAAACAGAAAACCGTAAACTGGGAGTAACGGAAAGTGTATATCCATTACAGTAATCCACTTTGTTGGTACTAGGCGCACAGATCGCCGAAGAGAACATTTTATATTAATATCCCACCAAAAATATTTTTATGTAAAATGTTGCCAAGACATATGGCTCGCACTGTCAAAAAGGTATCAGACACGTGACAAGAAGGCTGGTGTCTATCTAGGACAACGGATCAGCATTGCCATTCAACGTGGCAATGCCGCCAGCCTTATTGGCACGTTTACACAGGGCAGCGATCTGGCACAACTATTTTACTTGTAAATATTTAGATTAGATATTTTGTAAATAGGTTTTTCTTTTAATTATTATTTAAGTGTTATAAATATTTAGTAGTTCTTTTAATTTTTAAAAAGATACAAAATCACTTAACCCTCCGAGCGCCTTATACAGACCGTTTGTGTTTAAGGGGAACCGCGGCCATTGTGCGCGAAATGCCACTGTGACGTATAAGACACAAGGTTTAATATTAACTGTAATTTAGTTACTGTTCCATATAAATTTTAACTCTAGCAGGTCTTTCTTGTCTGGTCGTGCGCGGGACCAGTAGATGATAATAAGTACAGTACACATGTAATGTGCATTAACAATATTTAATATTTTTGTAAACGTAAACTATCAAGTATTGTTCCAAATGTTCAGTGGTAAGAGACTTCGATCATTCAAAATATTTTTTATAAGTAGAAAACGATCGCTCCACATACACTGACGTATGCAGGAAGAATTTGAACTTGGGTGCTATGTTAGCACATAGGTCGCTCGCTCGATAAATATTGTAAATGTATCGATAATATGCATCATAACTAGATCTTAGGTAAAATATGCTATTACCGTTGAAGATCGCTTAAATATGCAAATGCATATAATCCGGTCTTTATTCATTATCATTCGTCCCTTGCGAATAAAGTCACAGAGGACTTTTTAGCGGGAACTTGCAGTGACGTTGCGTGTTAATTTTTATTTTCATAAATTCGTGTATTTTGAGTTTTATTGCATATTATCGGTGGTATTTCATCCAGTAAAGATCAATACATGTGCAGTGAAGTGAAATGAAATTAATTATGTGTATCGTGACTTTTCAAGTTGTCTCAAGAAGTCCGTGAAAAGTGTTAATACGGATGGAATATGGACGGTGACTGACGGAGGACTATGTGAAAGTGATTTATTGTGACTAGAACTTATAATATAACTGGAAATTGGCAAAATACACAAGCCGTGTGACGCTATTGAAGAAAAGAAAAAATTGTCTCGGAGTACATTACCTTCAATACTATAGCAGTCTTGAATTTCTTTGGGCAGTGGGTGCACTGAAAGGGTCTCTCGTTTGAATGTTTCCTCTGATGATGCAATGTTAGAAGACTTTTACACTATAAACAAAATAATATAAAATTAAAATAAAAAGTGTCTGTTTATGATTTCAAAACAGCCGGCTACGGCTGGACCGATATTGACGGGCCTTTCACTCGCAGATAGCTGATGTTATTAGGTGTCACATAGGCTACTTTTAATTCAGAAAAAGACTTGGGGTTCCGCGCGAAAATATTAAAACCGTACGCGAAAGTGAGTTTCGTCATCATGAAATTTGGCATGCAGATAGCCTATGGTATGGAGAAGGACACTTTATCCTGAGAACGTGGGTGAAACCGCGGGGGATAACCAGTTTTATATATTAGAAGGAACTGCAAAGTTTTGTAACAAATAAAAAATAATAGTCTCCTACTTTTAAAAATTTTACTTATTAACGCAACGATATAAATAGAAAAAAATATGTGTATGTAGTCTGCGTCTTTGTAAGGTAGACTGTGGGTGTGTATTTTGGGGGATATGGGGGAGTGTGTATTTTGGGGGATGTGTGAGTGTGTATGTCAGGGAATGTGTGTCTGTATAAGAAGTGTGTGTCAGAATAATGTGTTTGTTTTAGTTAGTGTGTGGGTGTATTTGTGTATGATAGTGTGTGTCGTAATTTATGTGTCTATGTTAGTGTGTATGTTGGGGTATGTGTGTCTATAAGTAGTATGTGTCAGAATAATGTGTCTGTTTTAGTTAGTGTGTGGGTGTTTTTGTGTATCTGTGTATGATAGTGTGTGTCGTAATTTATGTGTCTATGTTAGTGTGTATGTTGGGGTATGTGTGTCTGTATAAGTAGTGTGTGTCAAAATAATGTGTCTGTTTTAGTTAGTATGTGGGTGTGTTTGTGTATGATAGCGTGTGTAGTAGTTTGTGTCTGTGTTAGTTAGTGTGTGGGTGTGTTAGTGTATATGTAGTGTGTTTGTCAACGTGTTGTCACTTATACAATAGTCACCTTGAGCACAGTCCCGCACAGCTCGCACATGGCGGGCACCTGGTACCTGTGCTTGTACCTGAGACGATACTTATTGAACTGTTGACGAACGCTGTGCTCCACGTGGCGCGCGCTGTGAGCTTTGTAATACAAAAAGTTCGAGAACTTCTTCTTACACTACACGAAGAGAGGAAAAATATTCAAAATTATTTATTTATCATACTACTTCTAACTAAAATACATAATAATAACAGAGCTTGCCTTAAATAAGAACACATTTTTCAATTATTAGGTATCCTGTGGCCCCAAACTAAGCAAGCTTATATCATGGGTACCAACTTTATACTGTTTACCAATTATAAATGATACATTTCGCAATGGTAAGGGCAGAATAACTACTTAATTATACACACAATAAAATTTTAAACACAATACAAAAGTTAAATTAAAATCATAATCAAAACATAAATCATAATAAAAATTAAAAATCAAAATCTAAACATAAGTTAAAATAAAATATTTTTTTTAATTAATTTTTTTATTAAACACATCGAAGGTGTAGGAATAGTGATGTACTAGCATTAATCTCAGCAGTTTCCTGTTGTCCAAGATATAAAAATTACTGGAAATAATTGACTTTGAAACTACGTTATAGTTGATCGTTGGTGCCCATCGAGGAAATATCCCTTTAGAGTAGTTATACTGAACAATCAAATTCCACAACTAGTCAGTGATTTGAACAGAAAGGACCACTCGCTGCATCGTGTGATTTGGCCAATCAGAGTGCATGCGTCCTTGTATTAACCAATCAGCGCGCATTGTCGGCGGTGGGAAATTGGCGAAATATATTTCAACCCAAATGAAAGTCATTGCGCTTCATTGGGTTAATTGTTCGATGTTGGTGCCTAAGGAATAACTTGAGGCATTTAAAATATTTTTAGATCCCCGGGATAAAAATGCGACTTTCTATGCCATGCCGGTGAATCGCGACCAAAACCGTTATGTTCTTGTGACCGCGTGTCAAAATAGTAGGCGGCAAGTTAGTTTGAATTAACGATGACTTTTTACACTCAAATATCATGGGAATTGCTATCACATTATGAATAGCCAAGAAATCATTACTTTTTAAAGATGGCAGATTTAAGACCATCACAGACGTAGCTATAATGTATATTAATATAAATCATAGCAAGGCATATTACTATATATTTTCAATACTAATCTTTGAGTGACCGCACACGCAGCTATAATATATGTTTCTGTTACTTCGCCAAACTGCACTGTAATTTATATTATAGCTCGGCATATTAATATACGGGATGTTTTTTTGGTCGGCGACAAGCGACCCAGGAGTGGTAGTACAAAAAATACATTTCCCAAAAGTTCCAATAAATACTGTAAATGCGTTGAGAAATACCTTATTCAATTTGAAATAAAATTACCGCAAAGTATGGTCACTCGGCACGTGCACAGACTAGAGCTAGGCGCAAGCCGCCATCGCCCCACCCCTTTACGTCGCACTCCCGTTGAGTATTACGTCTACACTTTAGCTTATTACATGATTTTACAAATAATATTTTTTTTTATTATTGTAAAAAAATAAAGTATTTTTTTTATATTTTTTTAGCACCAGTATCATTTGTATTATCGACCCTGGGTCGCTCGTCGCTGACCAAAACAACAACCTGTATATTATAGCTACGTCTGTGATGGGCTTTAGATGTGTAGCGACATCTATCAGCCACCTTATCAGTTACACTGAGATAGTTCACGCATAGAAATATAGATGGCGCCACAACATCCTGCATCGCGGTTACGATGTTTATTCCACGATCTGCATATACCGGAGTTTTTTTTCATAGCCAGTATGGGCAACTTCTGAACTACAGATCTTAGAGAAAAACACTGAAAAGAACCCCGAGCTGAATTTTGAAGAAAATAAATATACCATTAAAATTAATTTAAAAAAAATAGTATTGACGGAGATATGGTACGGATTTTTTTTTTTTTTTTCAAAATTCTGCTTCATAATATTATACATAATTTTGTTCATATTGTAACGTATTACAATATGAACAAAATTATGTATGACAATCTTGTTCACAAGTTGCTGAAGTTATCCAAAATATTATTTTATATTTTCATTGACCATGGTTTTATCCTGCGTAAAGTTTGACGAGGTGGAGCAGATCTCACAGGGACCTCACTATGTTTAGCCATAAAGAAAGCTCTTAGCATTCTGATAAATAAAGACCGGATTATATGCAACAAAAAAGCATGTTATATCCATGCAAATATGCATGAAAAATGCTTGAAATATGCATGAAACTTATAAGAATATGCATGAAAATTGGCAGAATATGGAAATTAAGTGATAAGGATCCCAAAAAAGAAGTAAGTTCTAATGTTTTTTATTTCAAATAGTAGTTAGTAAATTATCCATTGATAAGCGATAATAGGTACAGTACCATTACATTTCATTTACAATATTTAATGTTTTTGTAAACGTTAACTATCAAGTATTATTCCAAATGTTCAGCGGTAAGATTGTGTCTTCGATCATTCAAAATATTTTTTATAAGTAGAAAACGATCGCTCCACATACACTGACGTATGCAGGCAGAATTTGAACTTGGGTGCTATGTTAGCACATAGGTCGCTCGCTCGATAAATATTGTAAATGTATCAATAATATGCATTATAACTAGATTTTAGGTAAAATATACTATTACCGTTGAATATCGCTTAAATATGCAAATATGCAAATGCATATAATCCGGTCTTTACTGATAAACAATTGGAGGTCAATTTTGATAACTTCTAGCAACTTGTTACCAAGATTGTCTTACATAATTTTGTTCGTATTGTGACGTAGAAGCAGAATAAAGAAAAAAAAAACAAAAACTTATTTTTCTTTTTTAGTAATGGCATTTTTATTTTCTTCAAAATTCAGCTCGGAGTTCCTTGCAGCGCTTTTCTCTAAGACCTGTAGTTCAAAAGTTGCCCTCACTGGCTGGATTTTTTTTTCACCCGTATACAATTGTCCAACATGTACGGTTGGCCCGATGACCCAGCCTGGCGGAAGATCTTCCCTTTTAAATGGAGGTGGCATCCAACATATCTCAATTAACATGCTCCTCAAAAATAAGTAGAATTCTACACTTACCACTTTACATTCAAACTCATTACGTGGTTTCCGTTGTTCTATCTCATGTTCCTTCAGCAGTTCTTCAGTCTCAAACGACATGCCGCAGCGCACACAATACCTGATGACACACGATTATTGTATCAATTAAACAGTGTTATATGTGTGTCATGTATGTGTGTTGTCCCTTACTTGTGTATCGTGTCGCACAGTCCGTCGGCTCCTTGATGCGCCTTAAACGCGTCCGAGCAGTAGAACTGAGTGTCGCAAGTAGAACAGTAACACTCCGGTGTTGTCATCTGAAAAGAATATTATTAAATACAGATTTAGAGAGTAGTAAGTCCAAGGCGGCACCAACTTTAGTTAGCGACATGAATTTTGGCGTCATTTTCCTGAAATTTTTATTTACTCCATCATTTATTTTATTTATTTATATTTTTGTTGTTTTACTTAAATTATCAAAAAATATTTGACACGTATTTTTTCTTTTGGCAATCAAACAAAAAAATACGAATATATGGTGTGTTGAAGTTCCGCGTGACGTCACGTTATGGTAAACTTTTACTAGTGACGTCACGAGCACCCGAACTTTGACGCGCTTTATCTTTGTAATTTTTACAAGCTTTTATTTAACTTGCAATGTATGTATGTTTGTTCGTTCGAGTGGAATCTTGCAAGTCGAATTTCACCCACTTTCAGTGGTCGGATTAACTTGATATTTGGTGTACATTAGTATATTGGAAGACAATGCAAGTACAGTCAACAAAAAGTAATTTTATTTTAACAAAAACTTATTTATTGATTTGATAAAGCAAAGCGAAGTAATTAGAATTATTATTTTTTACACATGGGTTTTTCTAAATTGAATATCCATGAATTATCTCATATTTATTTGACTAGCTGTCCCCCGCGGTTTCACCCGCGTTCCTGGGATAAAAAGCCTATGTCCTTCTCCATACCATAGACTATCTGCATGCCAAATTTCATGACGATCCGTTGAGTAGTTGAGGCGTGAAGGCATAACAAACAAACTCAATTTCGCATTTATAATATTAGTTAGGATAGCACATCTCACATCTCACACCGGACCAACTCGTCACTAGTCGGGTGGGCTATCTTCAGATACTAGAGTGTACAACAATATCGTTATTACTAGTTACTTACATGTCTATGTGCCATAGTCTCGTGCTGTCTGATCCCAGTGGCGCCGTAGAAGGAGTCCCCGCACATCTCACACCGGACCAGCTCGTCACTAGTCGGGTGGGCTATCTTCAGATACTAGAGTGTACAACAATATCGTTATTACTAGTTACTTACATGTCTATGTGCCATAGTCTCGTGCTGTCTGATCCCAGTGGCGCCGTAGAAGGAGTCCCCGCACATCTCACACCGGACCAGCTCGTCACTAGTCGGGTGGGCTATCTTCAGATACTAGAGTGTACAACAATATCGTTATTACTAGTTACTTACATGTCTATGTGCCATAGTCTCGTGCTGTCTGATCCCAGTGGCGCCGTAGAAGGAGTCCCCGCACATCTCACACCGGACCAGCTCGTCACTAGTCGGGTGGGCTATCTTCAGATACTAGAGTGTACAACAATATCGTTATTACTAGTTACTTACATGTCTATGTGCCATAGTCTCGTGCTGTCTGATCCCAGTGGCGCCGTAGAAGGAGTCCCCGCACATCTCACACCGGACCAGCTCGTCACTAGTCGGGTGGGCTATCTTCAGATACTAGAGTGTACAACAATATCGTTATTACTAGTTACTTACATGTCTATGTGCCATAGTCTCGTGCTGTCTGATCCCAGTGGCGCCGTAGAAGGAGTCCCCGCACATCTCACACCGGACCAGCTCGTCACTAGTCGGGTGGGCTATCTTCAGATACTAGAGTGTACAACAATATCGTTATTACTAGTTACTTACATGTCTATGTGCCATAGTCTCGTGCTGTCTGATCCCAGTGGCGCCGTAGAAGGAGTCCCCGCACATCTCACACCGGACCAGCTCGTCACTAGTCGGGTGGGCTATCTTCAGATACTAGAGTGTACAACAATATCGTTATTACTAGTTACTTACATGTCTATGTGCCATAGTCTCGTGCTGTCTGATCCCAGTGGCGCCGTAGAAGGAGTCCCCGCACATCTCACACCGGACCAGCTCGTCACTAGTCGGGTGGGCTATCTTCAGATACTAGAGTGTACAACAATATCGTTATTACTAGTTACTTACATGTCTATGTGCCATAGTCTCGTGCTGTCTGATCCCAGTGGCGCCGTAGAAGGAGTCCTCGCACATCTCACACCGGACCAGCTCGTCACTAGTCGGGTGGGCTATCTTCAGATACTAGAGTGTACAACAATATCGTTATTACTAGTTACTTACATGTCTATGTGCCATAGTCTCGTGCTGTCTGATCCCAGTGGCGCCGTAGAAGGAGTCCCCGCACATCTCACACCGGACCAGCTCGTCACTAGTCGGGTGGGCTATCTTCAGATACTAGAGTGTACAACAATATCGTTATTACTAGTTACTTACATGTCTATGTGCCATAGTCTCGTGCTGTCTGATCCCAGTGGCGCCGTAGAAGGAGTCCCCGCACATCTCACACCGGACCAGCTCGTCACTAGTCGGGTGGGCTATCTTCAGATACTAGAGTGTACAACAATATCGTTATTACTAGTTACTTACATGTCTATGTGCCATAGTCTCGTGCTGTCTGATCCCAGTGGCGCCGTAGAAGGAGTCCTCGCACATCTCACACCGGACCAGCTCGTCACTAGTCGGGTGGGCTATCTTCAGATACTAGAGTGTACAACAATATCGTTATTACTAGTTACTTACATGTCTATGTGCCATAGTCTCGTGCTGTCTGATCCCAGTGGCGCCGTAGAAGGAGTCCCCGCACATCTCACACCGGACCAGCTCGTCACTAGTCGGGTGGGCTATCTTCAGATACTAGAGTGTACAACAATATCGTTATTACTAGTTACTTACATGTCTATGTGCCATAGTCTCGTGCTGTCTGATCCCAGTGGCGCCGTAGAAGGAGTCCCCGCACATCTCACACCGGACCAGCTCGTCACTAGTCGGGTGGGCTATCTTCAGATACTAGAGTGTACAACAATATCGTTATTACTAGTTACTTACATGTCTATGTGCCATAGTCTCGTGCTGTCTGATCCCAGTGGCGCCGTAGAAGGAGTCCTCGCACATCTCACACCGGACCAGCTCGTCACTAGTCGGGTGGGCTATCTTCAGATACTAGAGTGTACAACAATATCGTTATTACTAGTTACTTACATGTCTATGTGCCATAGTCTCGTGCTGTCTGATCCCAGTGGCGCCGTAGAAGGAGTCCCCGCACATCTCACACCGGACCAGCTCGTCACTAGTCGGGTGGGCTATCTTCAGATACTAGAGTGTACAACAATATCGTTATTACTAGTTACTTACATGTCTATGTGCCATAGTCTCGTGCTGTCTGATCCCAGTGGCGCCGTAGAAGGAGTCCCCGCACATCTCACACCGGACCAGCTCGTCACTAGTCGGGTGGGCTATCTTCAGATACTAGAGTGTACAACAATATCGTTATTACTAGTTACTTACATGTCTATGTGCCATAGTCTCGTGCTGTCTGATCCCAGTGGCGCCGTAGAAGGAGTCCCCGCACATCTCACACCGGACCAGCTCGTCACTAGTCGGGTGGGCTATCTTCAGATACTAGAGTGTACAACAATATCGTTATTACTAGTTACTTACATGTCTATGTGCCATAGTCTCGTGCTGTCTGATCCCAGTGGCGCCGTAGAAGGAGTCCCCGCACATCTCACACCGGACCAGCTCGTCACTAGTCGGGTGGGCTATCTTCAGATACTAGAGTGTACAACAATATCGTTATTACTAGTTACTTACATGTCTATGTGCCATAGTCTCGTGCTGTCTGATCCCAGTGGCGCCGTAGAAGGAGTCCCCGCACATCTCACACCGGACCAGCTCGTCACTAGTCGGGTGGGCTATCTTCAGATACTAGAGTGTACAACAATATCGTTATTACTAGTTACTTACATGTCTATGTGCCATAGTCTCGTGCTGTCTGATCCCAGTGGCGCCGTAGAAGGAGTCCCCGCACATCTCACACCGGACCAGCTCGTCACTAGTCGGGTGGGCTATCTTCAGATACTAGAGTGTACAACAATATCGTTATTACTAGTTACTTACATGTCTATGTGCCATAGTCTCGTGCTGTCTGATCCCAGTGGCGCCGTAGAAGGAGTCCCCGCACATCTCACACCGGACCAGCTCGTCACTAGTCGGGTGGGCTATCTTCAGATGAGCGTAGTGACTAGACCTACCACTAGAACCAATACATTTATGAATATGTGCGAGTGAGAGCGTATGACTCTAAAATCTTTTCTTTCATAGGTGCTTACTTGAATTCCCTTCCACAATGTTTACACACAAATTTGTCTCCGGTGTGCCATAAATGATGATCCTTCGCTACAGGTCTAAAAAAGAGAGTTTTAAAACGATTTTATTTTCTTTTGTTGTGTAAAGTGTGAATCTTTGCAGTTGATATGTTAATGATTATTATAAAATCATAATCAAAATTCCTTCACAAAAATACTTGAAATACGATCCGGTTTTTTTTACATATAAGGTCCTAATAAATGAGTGAACTTCCTCTTAAGTGATGAATGTATAGGTCATTAGTAATCAAACAATAAAATCAAAAAAAGTCCGTGGGAAAAAAAACTTTCGACTTGTATGGAGAGTCTCTACGCAAGTCAAAGAAGTTTTTTTCCCATGTTTGTATGTGTGTGTGAGTGTGTGTGTGGGTGTGTGCTGTGAAGGTGTATGTATGCGTGCCAACTTAAACTTAAAAATGTTATAGTTTTGACTATACTAAATTTGGATTTGATTGTTAAGGTACTTAAAAAACTATGTTATGAGATCTTATGTTTTGAAGTGAGATTTAAGAGATAGAGATTATAGATTCCACTCACGTATAACTGGTAGTGAACTCACAATCCTTGCAGGTAAATTTGTACCTGTGGATTTTTTTGTGCGAATTCAGTATATGTTTCTTCGCAAAGTGATGATGACAAATTTCACAAACATGCTCCCCTCTGGCCTGTTGAAGAATAATTTAAAACTGCTTTACAAAAAACTTAAACCGACTTCAAAGTACACTAAAAAGTAATCAAATCCTGATCTGTTGACAATGGGACCAAACGGGAAGTGTACCCTTACAAACAAAAAAGAATTTTCCATATCGGTTTATAAATGACGGAGTTATGAAGTAACAAACATAAAAAATATACAACCGAATTGAGAACCTCCTCCTTTTTTTGAAGTCGGTTAAAAAAGTTATGTTTAAAGCTTTCTGTGGGTGTCATTCCCCATGGCGAAGCTAGCATAGGTGGCACCCTGTGCGGAAATCGTGGTGTCACCCCATACATTAAAAAAGTTAAAAATAACATATACAGGGTGTTGTTTTGGTCGGCGACAAGCGACCCAGGAGCGGTAGTACAAAATATATATTCCCCAAAAATGGACTTAATTCCATTAAATACTGTAAATATGTTGAGAAATACCTTATTCAATTTGAAATAAAATTACTGCAAAGTATGGTTACTAGGCACGTGCACAGACTAGAGCTAGGCGCAAGCCGCCATCGCCCCACCCCTTTACTCCCTCGTACTCCCGTTGAGTATTATGTCTACACTTTAGCTTATTACATATTTTATTGTAGATTTTCAAAATTTTGTTTTTATTATTAAATAAAAATAAAGTATTTTTTTTATATATTTTTTAGCACCAGTATCATTTGTATTATCGACCCTGAGTCGCTCGTCGCTGACCAAAACAACAACCTGTATATAAATTCCTGTTCTAAAATTCAAAAATTCAAAATCATTTATTCAAATAGACCTTCGAAGGCACTTATGAAAAGTCTGACTCTAATACCGGTTCGGAAGGTTGCATTTGCTGAGAAAAGCCGGCAATAAACTCAGCAATTACTCTTTTCAAAACAAGCTTAGATTCATTACATAATATTTACATTCTAATCGCACTGACAACAATTGCGTGCCTCGGCGCGGCGACAACACTACAAAGTAGACTGAATCTATATTTAATAAGTAAATAAATAAATGGCAAACTTAAGCAGACCAGCCCCCACAAGCAGCACCTGTTCACGCATATGACGCGTGTGGCAGCCATCGCCCTCCTCGCCATATTGGAGGGAAGTGAGCGACCCGTCACACGACTTCTACTACAATATGACTGCTTTTTTCATTAATAACTATAAGAAGTGCCTCTACTTTTATAACTAACTAGGTTCTGCCCGCGATTTCACCTGAGGCAGATATTGCTTTCCCGGGATAAAAATTACCCTATGTGTTAATCCAGAACATATTCTATCAGCGAGCCAAATTTCATTAAAATCCATTCAGTAGTTTTTGCGTGACAGAGTAACAAACATCCATAAATACAAACAATATTAGTAAGGATTGCAGGCAAAAAAACGTCGTCACGAACACTTCACACAAGATTTTTTTTTCTCTTTGTAATGTAAAGGTTTGTGTACCTAAGTTTTTATTTTTACCCGTTGGGGGTGACTCCCGACTGTGAACAAATAACAACTACTCAACTACACATACAAACAAAAACACAAATACACATTCTGTGAAATATCAATTGTCTACCTATTACGGTTCATGAGATACAGCCCACTGACAGATAGACTTAGTAATAGAGTCCCGTTGGCACCCTACGGTACGGAACCGAAAAAACGAGATTATACATATTGAAGTCGTTCAAACTATGAACGCGCAGTTCCTTTCTATTAGAATTGGTGCCGATTCTGTTGTAAATCGCACTAAACTAATTTTAATCACATCACATCTCTTTCTTACAAACATTGTTGAAAAAGGATAGAATATATTTAAAGCTGTCAAATTAGTCTTTGCCGTCTTCATTTGCGGTTATTTAGACGTAACCTCGATAGATGGCGACTAAAGGGATAGAACCTTTGTGGCATAGCTAGCTGCCGCCATTTTAGTTTTTTTTCAATGTCGCGGCGCACGATGTAACTAGTATATATGGGTAGAAGACACTTATACAAACAAAAAATGTTAATCAATATGGTGGCCTAAAGTGTCACGTTTCCGAGATATTTGGAGGTAAAGATCGCCATATGAGAATTATGACAATCATTAAAAATAACTTATTACGTGTTTATATGCATTCGATTGTATTCAAATAATAGTTCCCAGGTTGATTTATCATTTTTTTAGAATAGAGTTACGCTAGTAGCACGAAAAACAATATTTTTAATTACTTACCTACTAAACAGCATCGTAATATTCGCTATGAACCACAATGTTGTCAAAGTAGCTCGGATCGTGACTTGTTTTCCATCTTGTCATTATTATACAAACAAAAATGACAATACTTGTCCTAAAATCTATGTTAGGTACCAAGTTAATTGGAACTAAAGATCGCTAAGTAATGTTCCCTGGGCCAAAATTGCAATAGCGAGGTAAATAAATTAAAAAAAACCCGGTCCCGCGGCCGGCCCGACCTAATAAAACTTCCACCTAAATGAAAGTCTCGCCTTCGTGGAAGACTGCTCACGTACACACAATGGCACCGGTTTCTTCTTACCAAGTTACCAGCATATGGGCTTCCCGAGGGACTATAAGAGCTGAGAGATATAAATGCTGGCGTCCCCCCGCAAGAGTCTGTACTGTCATCAACACTGTTGCTGCTGCATATCAATGAAATGCTGTCTATTGACGGCATTCATTGTACAGAGGACGCTCATTGCAAATTCCTCGTTTCGTGGTGGATAAAAGCCGCGAACGGCTTGTCTGAAATCGAGAGCACACTAACTAGTGTCTCCGATTACGGTCGACTAGACCTACTCCATTTCAACCCCACTAAGACCCAAATCTGCGCGTTCACCGCTAAGAAAACCCCATTTGCTGTGGCTTCACAATTCCAGAACACGGACATCAGTGAAAGCATCGGTATCCTCGGCATCGACATTTCTAACGACGTCAATAGGCCGTCTAGAAGACAAGGTTAAGCTAGCATCCAAAAAATTCGAAGTGCTCAACAGAGCGAAGCAGTACTTCACATCGGGGTAAAGGCTGCAACTTTACAAGTCGCAAGTCCGGCCTTATATGGATACCACTTACTACTCTTACCTGGATACCAGTTTGGGCCTTTAGACTCGGTTCAGCGACGTGCCATTAGAATTGTCCACGATCCCGAGCTCACAAGCAGCTTAGAGCCCCTCAATCTGAGGAGAGACTTTGCCTCCTTATGTGTGTTCTACCACTTGTACAACGGACAGTGTTCTGTAGAATTGTTTAACCTGATGCCCACGGCTACCTTCTACCATCGCAAGTCTCGCCATGAGTCTCCCCGTGAGTCCATCCTCACATATTGAAACCAATATAGTTTCAAACTATGCGGTCTCAAAGGAGCTTTCTTCGCTTACAATCAGGCGGGCCGTATGTTTGTTTGCTACCTAAGTAGTTTTAAAAAACCTTTTATTTAAAGGTTGTTTCTATTATGTATTGTAATATATTTTTAAAACCGTGATATTATTTGACCGTTATTGCTTAAAAACAAGAACATAAATTGTACTTAATCAACTTTAAACTATTGTCATTCGTCTCATATTATATACCTATACATCGATATTCCAATATCTCGGTAACATGATATTTTAAGACAAGTATTGTAATTTTTGGTTAATAACGGCGACATGGAAAACAAGTTAACCACTACTATCCGAGCTACTTGACAACATTGTGTTTCATTGCGAATATTGCGATGCGGTTTAGTAGGTAACCAATTAATGAATATTGTTTTTTCGTGCTCTTTGTTTTGCTATATTCTAATAAAAAGCTAAATCAACCTGGAAACTATTATTTGAATACAATCTAATGCATATACACACGTAATAAGTTCATTTTTAATGATTGTCGTAATTCTCACATGGCGATCTTTACCTCCAAATATCTCGGAAACGTGACACTTTAGGTCACCATATCGCTTAACATTTTTTGTTTGTATAAGTGTCCTCTACCCAAATATACCACTTACACCGTGCGCCGCGACATTGAAAAAAAATCAAAATGGCGGCGGGTGGCTATGCCAGCTCCCATACAAAAATGTTCGTACCCCTTTATATTGAAAACAAGCATTGGACTAATTTGACAGGACAAAATTTCTTACATACTTTTCTTATGTTCTTTTTTAGAAAGAGACATAGTTTAGTTGTAAAGAACAGAATCAGGGCCATTGTATTTCTATGGTTTATACATACCTTGTTATGCATTAACATATGTTTATCATATGTTTGAGACCTAAGAAATCCTTTGTAGCAGTATTCACATTTAAAAATCCCGTCAATGTAATTGCTTGTTTTCTTCCTGTCTTCAATAGATTGAATTTGCTCCTCTTTAGTGTATAAAAATGTCACATTCATGTTATATTCTTTAGCAAATTTCTCCATTTCCACATCTGATTCTCTTTTATCTAACAAAGCTTTTATTTTTATACATTTTAAATTTTCTTTATCTATATTCATTGTATCCGTTGAGACATTTTCAGTTTCTTTTGGTTCTTCAAAATCTATCGTTATAAATCTACCATTACTGCTGATTTTTGTCATAGCGATCTCAGGCTTAGCATCTGATTTAGATTTATATTGTTTCTTAATAGTACTTATTAATTGTCCATCGGCTTTAACGTTTTTACCGCGTAATAGCTTATTCAATTTATAATTCATTTCTTTAGAATCGACTCGATCGACAATTTTCAAATTCATCTTTTTATTTTCATTGATTTTTGATAGTGTCCTTTGATTGCAATATAAATTGACTTGAAAATTATTCAACATATGGCTATTGCCAATTTTCTCTAGATATTTTTCAACTACATCAGTGACATGTTTATTAAAACTTTCGTTTAGGGCATAATCATGATCAGTTACCCCATTATTGAAGATAAAATCTGGTTTTATATTATCTTTGTTACCTAACACTTTTATATCATTAGTTTCTTTGTTCTGGGAAGCAGCTCCCTTTATTGCTTGATCATTATCAGCTTTAAAATCTCCCAATGTATCAGCTCCCTCTATTAATTCAACATTATCGATTTTTTCATCTTTATCATTTAATATATCAAATTTATCATTATCCACAACATCTTGTATATCATTATCTATATTATCTTCATCTTCTGACATGCTAAAATCACTATCTTCGAAATGTCGCTCATAAAAAATATTAGGGTTGTTTCTCACCATATATGTAAAATCATTACCAATTTCATTGATTTTTAATGTTTGTGTCTTAGCTCGAATGTACGGTAATGTAAATATATTGGTTTGTTGGGTCATTTGTTTTATATCTTGCATACTTAGCTGGAATAGTTAATAGATAACTCTTTGTTGTACAAAAAGTATTTAACAAAGTATAAAAATAGATGCTTAAAGTTAAAATTACTGTAAGTACAATAGGCGGTCTTATCGCTAAGAAGCGATCTCTTCCAGAAAACCTTAGGATGGAGAGGAATTTAGACACGTTATTAGATGGGGGTGTATACTTTTATAACAAAAATAAATAATTAAATATCATGTCCCACTGCTGGGCATGGGCCTCCTTTCACAAATGAGGGTGAAAGGGAATGGGCAATACTCCACCACGCGTGCCCACTGCAGATTGGAGGTAGGCTAGCGGACAATCTACTGTTGGAATTCATCAAGCTGCCTAGGAGGCATCCAACTAGCTTAACGACTATCACAATTAAGTGATAACCGGGACCAACGGCTTTACGTGCCTTCCGAAGCACGGAAACGCTCGATTTGAAATACCAGTAGGTGGTCACCCATCCAGGTACCGGTCACGACGGTGTTACGACATGCAGACATGTTCATGCACACAAATGCATGTCCTGGGTGGAAATCAGATCCACAACCTGTGGTGTGAGAGGTGGAATCATAACCAAACATGCCTAGCCCATCTTGCTTCAATCTGAAGGTTGCGAGATGAGCTACAATCTTCATTCAGTATGGGTACTTTGGATACCTGCCTGGCTACCACCGGCAAGGTTTTTTTTGTTTGCGTTCAGTTTGTAACTTTAAGCAAACTTTTTGAGTGTCACTTATTGATTGGAGGAGCGAGCCCTCCAGTGAAGGCATCTGCTCATATTTCCACCCTCAAGTTGAAAATCTTTCTAGTCTTCTAGGATTGATTGAGGATTTTTTATACGAATAATTCGGTAAACAAGCATACGGCTCGCCTGATGGTAAGCGGTTACCATAGCCATATGGACGCTTGCTACACACGAAGCATCGCTCACGCGTTACCGACCTTTCCCCCCGCCTATGAGCTCTGGCGACCTTACTCACGCGCAGCAACACAACTTTACACAACATAAAGTTATTTGGCTGCGGTATTCTGTAAGGTGGAGGTACTTCCCCAGTCGAGCTGCTCTTTAAGCGAATAAACGCTATGCTCTACCCCTCTCAAAAAAAGGGTTGGAGCACAAAAGGTTGGGAGCATATTGGCCCTGATATTGCATGTCCATAGACAGGTACTTAAAATCATCGATCATACATTTGAAGAGAGCACAGCAGTTTTTTGCTCAGTGAGCAGCTTGACTGGGTTCATATCTCCACCTTACTTACATAATACCACAGCCAAATAACTTTTTTTTTTCTATGCATAGGCCTGTGTTTGACCACAATCTCACCATGGTAAGTGTAAGTAAGATGATGTGTCCGAAGGTGGTAAGCACACAAAGCCTAGAAGGAACTGACTCTCAAGTGCAGCTCTCAGAACACTTGGCGGCAAATGTTTCAACTTGAGGATGGTAGCCAGCCAGATGGGTACCACAAAGTACCCTACCACCATGCTATGGTTTCCTCACAATGTTTTACTTCACCGAAAGCTCAGCTTCATTGTAAGATTCGAACCCGGGACCTTCGTTTCGGTATCCGACGTCACTACCACTGAGCTACAAGAGCGGATCCAGCCTATGAGTCAGGGGGGGTCACACACTTATATCCAGCTTGGATGGGTTTAAAAATACACTATACTATAACCGTTACCTGCAGATTCACTGAAACGGCTGAGCCCCATGGGGTGAGCCCCCCATGGGGCTCAGCCGTTTCAGTGAGTGGATCCGCCCTTGCCTTGAACTTAATGTTAAGTTCCTACAGTTCATCCGCAATCTCAAGGGATTCTATGTATTTCCAGGATAATAAGTATCTTATATGTTATTCCAGAGTATATGTACAACAAAGAAACTTACTTGTCCATCATCAAGTCTTGCATTCCTCATTATGAACAGCGCATCAATACATTTCATCCTGAATGTGTCACACTTGAGCAGGAGCGCAGCGCAGTAGCTGCACAAGTAATGTGGCAGGTCATCTTTTGTGTTCACCTGGAACATTTAAATGAAGAACTGGTGAACACAGGACGGCGATAAATTTAATGGGTTCTTCAAAAAGGGTGTGAAGAGATTTTTGTAGGGTCGGCAACGCACGAGTGATACCCCTAATGTTGCACTACAATAACTGCTTACCATCAGGCAGGCCATAAGCTAATTTGTAAAAAAAAGTAATATATAATACAATAGTGTTTTTGAAAACAATCCTTTTCCTACTTTGAGCCAGTTTTGACTAAAAATATTACAGGGATTGATGCAAATGGAACAAGACACCATGATTGGAAAAAAAGATTTCAAATTATAGTGGACAAATCCATTATATTCACCGGCTCCTCAAATATTATTCTAAACACTTAGGATGAATATGGGGGATTTATCTTCCAATGTTTGGTAGTTCTACGTAAAAACCTTTTTTTTTATATGGTAACCTTTGGTTATGAGTAACCATGTTACCATGAGATAGATATAATGAACTCCTACATAATATAACCCTCATTAATGAAGAGCAGTCTCCGACAGCTGTACCAAAGCACAGACACCGTTCATTCATGCTTGCTTTTTTCACGTAATAGCACTAAGACTGCTTTTACCACAGCATCGACTGGGAGTGCGTCCTCACACATTCATACCAGAATTGTTTCGAACTGTGCGGGCTGAAAGGAACATTCTTCCACAGACGCTGAGATTGTGGAATGAGCTCCCCGCTGTGGTTTTCCCAATGACATACAGCATGTGGTTCTTCAAAAAGGTTGTGAAGAGATTTCGTCAGGGTCGGCAACGCACGAGAGATACCCCTGGTGTTGCAAGCGTCCATAGGCTACGGTAACTGCTTACCATCATGCGGGCCGTATGCTTTATTCCACGATATTGGAATAAAAAAAAAGCATTAGACTAAAAGTGGATATACAGGAAGAGGAAGACCAAAGAAGAGATGGATGGATTGTGTGAAAGATGATAAAGGTAAGAAAGGAGTGGATGCTGGTATGACGGATAGTAGAGACGAATGGAAGAAGCGTACATATTGCGGTGACCCCAAATGATTGGGATCAGGGCAGGCAGATGATGGAGTATTTCAAATCTGAAAGTGTCTAAACTATGCCGATAAATAAAACATTAAAAGGTAAGTTTAAAAAAAAACATATATCTCTTAAAACTTTACATTTCCTCAGGTAGAGAATGAAACTATAGTTTTCAAAACCCAGTTTTTAAATATATCCTACACTTTCTAACATCATATAACAAAAAGAGACAGGACTAACCTGGGCTTTACACACTTGATTCCAAACATCTAATGTAATAATATTAATGGGGTTTAAACAATTTAAATCTTGCAGCGGTGCTTACCAATCTGGTATAGGCCTCCATCAGCCGGTTCTGGCGCATGTCGTACAGTCGTGCGTCCGTAGCGAGACATGCTCGACATATTATCAACGAAGTTGACGTATTTGGCATATTTTTTGAGGAATGCATGGAACATTAGTTGTTATCTACAGTGTGAAACAGTATTTATCTTGATAATCAAGACTGTATTGCTTTATCCTTACAAATAATGATAGAAAGGAATATAGCAGTGCAAGCACGCAAACACCGTGAGAAAAGAAACCAAAACAAAACGAACGAGTGAGCAAGCGATCACTACAGAACGCGATCACTTCACTTCACTTCTTATTTGAATGGCGCCAGGTGTGTATAATTTACACAATTCCGCCAGTGTCAGGGTTATAGAGGATACACGAAAGTCAGGCAAGCAAACTGCTGTCAAAAAAAGGGTCTCCAGATCGCGTAGAAAAATTACCCCAAATCAGAAAAAATCGTCAAAAATATACTATGCCCGTAACTTTTCCCAAAATATCCTAAACCTATATATAATTTACCTGTATTTTATTATAGCTTAGGGCACTGCATTTGATATCGTAAGAAAGCGAAAAAAGTAGGTGTCAATTATCAATAAAATTGTGCATCAATCTGGTGCAAAAAATAAGTACCCCAATTTCTCCAAAGTCAAAGATATTTTCTCCAAAGCTTTTGGATTTCCCAAAAAATTGTAAAATTATATTTTCCCCAAAATTGCGAAAAAGACCAACAAGCAACTCAGTGTTTCCGCTAGCTCTAGATACAGCCGTACGTAGTAGGTTACTATACAAAAGATAAAATTACCGTATTTAAGCAAAAATTACCGTAACCCATACTTAACAAATCAAAATTAGGATATATTTCTGCCAGTGTCGATTTATATTATGATTTCTAGTCACATTAAATCACTTTCACACTATAATCCTCAGTCAGGCACGGCACCGTGCATAAAAGTCATGTTTTATTTACTACAATGGAGTTAAATGTACTAAAACTCTAAAAAACTTCTTGGATTCCCAGAGCTAAGAAGGATTTTGATCATTGCAATTTACAATATTTATTCATTCCCGTCCCCATGGAGGACGAAATACAAATGCAACCTTCCGAACCGGTATTTGAGTCAGACTGTGCCTGCGAAGGTCTATTTGAATAAATTATTTTGAATTTGAATTTGAAATTTGATGCAATAATATGATGGCGTATTATTGGCATTTTCTGGAGTCACGTTTGGCAGATTTTGGTAGTTTATGCCAGTGTCTGGCAGATGCTGGCAGATTCGCCATTTTTGAGATGGTCACCCTGCTACTAATGTCAAATCAGAATAAAAAAAACGTAAAAAAAGTGGATCAAAGATCTGTGAAGTGGAGTGGATGTTTATTGTTTTGTTGACATTGATTAAAAATGTTTCATCAGATTTTTATAACAGAAATAACAACATCCGAGTTGCTAGTATGTCGAGCATGTCTCGCTACAGATGGACGTCTGTACGACATGCGCCAGAACCGATTGATGGAGACTTTTAACACACTGTTGAGCACTGCCGTAAGTATTTCTTTACCCAAAGGGTACCAACTAAGACTCCGCTGTCCGTCCGTCTGTCAGTGGGCTGTATTTGGTGTCATGATCCAATATTTTGTGATAAAATACCACTTTCGGTGACCAAGATGATTCTTAGAAAAGTCTGAAAGAAACAGCTTATTACAAAGTGGCTGATTATATCGAAGATAAAGATGTCTGGAAGTAGGTAGCTGCACCATGCTCATGCTTATATGGAAGCCAGTAGACTCAATAATAGATTAGTTTCCTGAAACATTCTTTTTAATTCGTCATTTACATGATCAAAAAATATTCAATAAGCTAAATTGGTAATGCATAGTAATCCTTGTAATGCTTGGTAAGCTGAAGTGACTTTTTATTTTTATAATACTAACTAGCTGTCCCCCGCGGTTTCACCCGCGTTTCTGGGATAAAAAGAACTCTATGTCCTTCTCCATACCATAGGCTACCTGCATGCCAAATTACATGATGATGAGTAATTGAGGTGTGAAGGCGTAATAAACAAACAAACTCACTTTCGCATTTATAATATTAGATAGGATTAGGACTTGGAAAACAAACATCCTGACGGTGGTGGAAAACAACACCAACACTTGTGCATTGCAAACCCTGCAAAAATATGTTTAAATATTATGGAGGTGCAAGGTGGATGACACATCTATTTAAAAAGGAAGATCGTCCTCCAGACTGGATCATTGTGCCTGGGGACCGCGGTCCAACTGTACATGTCGGACAGTTGTATATATGCAGATTCTCGAGAAAACTTCGTAAGCGCGATGCAGGATAATGTGGCGCCACGCCATCTATCTTTCCGTGTGTGAACTATCTCAATGTTACTGGTAGATGGCTGATAGATGTTGCTACACATATGTTTCAGTTTCAAGTAACAGATGACATGCTACATTACTTATGCAACTACTGCGCTGCACTCCTGCTCAAGTATGATACATTCAGAATTAAGTGCATTAATGCTGAGGTTCTCTTAAAAAATGCCATTAAACCCAATTTAAAAGTAAGTATTACATTTGAAATCAAAGTAATTATCATCTAAATTAAAAATCTTTTAAAATCTGTTGTTTTTTCTTTTAGCTTACATTAGAAAATATAAAGCAAATAGAACATCCAATAACTTTCAGGCAGTCTTACATTCAAATAATTGATATAGATGATACAAATCCCAAATCCAATATTACAGATAACTTAGCAGAGGCTTTAAAAGAAGAATTTAATGATGATGATATAAATGATACAATAGATAATATAACTGACAATTCAAGCATTAAGAAAAATGATAATTCAGATAATCAAGTTAATTCTATACTCAGGGATGAATTATTACGTGATAAAAATGATACTAGTGCAAATGTTTTAAATACACGAAAACGTAAAATAAAAACATCAGTCGCAAAAAAACAAACAAAAATTAAAGTTGAGCGTCAATCTGAATCAAAGACAAAACTAGTACAAAACGAGGATGTTATTATCGAAACTATAAACAATGACGACTTTGAAAATACTGCTGATATAAGCAAAAGTATAAGTTCAGACACAGAAGAAGAAGTGACGATTGCAGATTTGAAAATGAATTCTAAGTCATCAGAATGTAAACGTATAATTACAAATTCGAAAAACAAAAAAGTGATAACAAAGAAAATACTCAAAGCAAAACCTAATGGAAATAAAAAGACCGACAATGTTAGTAAAATGTATAATATGGATGAAGTTAATTTAAGTAAAGAAGAACAAATCAAAGAAATTGAAGAAAGAAAGAATTCGGAGATTTATTTGCAAGCAGAGTTCAAATGTGAATTTTGTTACAAAGGGTTCCGTTTGAAAGAAACATTTAATAGTCACATGATGTTACATGATAATGTAAGTGATATTTTTCAACACTATCAAAAGCAAATTCAATAAATAATTATTCTATTTAGGCACTTATGGATGTTAACAATGTGACTTTACCACCATCTCTAATCTGGTTTAGTAATCAGATTAGTGGTATTACGTACCTACTCAGCGTGTTGTTGTGATTTGCATGTAGTGAGTGGCATTGCATATGAATAAAACAAGTGGTCCTAATATGGACCCTTGTAGAACTCCACAGTGTAATATTTATGATTTGACATGAAAAGTGACAATTGCTAACGTTTTGGTACTTAAATTGTCTTACTTATTCAAATTCAGGTCTAAACTAACAATAAAATCACTCTTTATCCTAATTTTATCTATAAGAATTATAGTTGACATAATCAAACGCTTTACTAAAATCAATTCTTTCACAGAGGAGTGGCAAGCTCATTTGTGATATATGCCATTGTCACTTCCTAACTAAGAAGGGATTGTGTAAACACAAGGCTACGCATAAAAAGAGATTCACGTGCAAACAAGACACGTGCAAATACGTAACGAAACATTTGTAAGTATTATTTAATTACTTTATTATAGCAAGGGCACAAAATGATAATAACCCTCATTGAGCGGTGACATGTTGGTTATGATTTTAATTCAATAAACGTTGATGTAAAAAAATTGTATACATTTTTGAGTAATTTATTTTGAGCTGAAACTTTTTATTTATTTATTTATTAATCAAACAAAATCCACAGCTCTTATTACAATGTGACTTAACATATAAAATTAATCTGACAGCCAATAACGGATTTACATTTTTTTCAATAAGAATTTATATAAGACAGCGATTATTCATTTTAAATTAAATTACTTTATATTTAAAAAAAGAGTGTGTGTCAGTGTGAATGGAGTGAATTGGTGTTCGTGTGTGTTTTGAATCTGTGTGTGTGATTGTGTGTGAGTGTGTAATGAATTTATGTGCACAATGTAATATATTATAAATAAAAATACAGTATATATTAAATAATAAAATAAATAATTGTAATATCGTTTTATACCAAAGAGGAGAGTTGTATGATATAATAATTATAATTTATATATAGATATAGTACAAAATAAGTAAAATAAATGGATAAATGAATTATTTTTGGCCACTTTTAGCCAGGATATCTAAAACAGACTTTCTGAAACTCGTCTTATTGCTGTTAAACAGATCAATAGAATCAAAGTGTTTATTATAATACCTCTGCAGTCGACATACAACAGAATTTTGTGCATAATTTGTGTGAGTCATGGGAACTGAGAAAAGTGGCGTATGTCGCGTGCGCACCCTGGGGACAGAGATTTGCAACACCAGAGTAGTGAGTTCTTGGCTATCAATTGTGCCACCACAGATATCTCGCAGAAATAGCATGTCCAGAAGGCAACGTCTCTTCTCTAAAGTAGTAAAATGGTGTGATACACATGAATCAAGATAATCAAGGTGATTATTGCGAGACCGGTAATTAAGGTGTTTCGTGAATTTCCCCTGAATCCTTTCAATTTCCTGTATATAAATGGCATAATGTGGATTCCATATTACGCTGCAGTACTCCAGGACACTTCTTACATAGGCAAAATAAAGCATTTTTATGCAGCTAATGTCTGAAAACGGCTTACTCACACGTAAAACAAACCCTAAATTTTTAAACGAGTTCGTTTATATAGAGTCTGTACCTGATGTAGTCTTCACCCCTTTCGGATGTATATACCCTTTTCGTTACAACCAGTATAAGCAATAAGGATAAGATTATGAATGAGTAACATAAGAGGAAGTTTGAAAGTCCGTTAGTCGTGGTATGGACATATTCTGAGAAGGTATGGTATAAGAGCTAGCAACGTCGCGAAAAAAAGAACTTTAGCAAGGCTGGATTTTTGATATTTTCTTGCGCATTAAAACCTGATAGAGATGCGCCAAGTCTGGCAGCTAGAAGTGGTTGCGTTTGCTTTTGCGCATCCTATTTGTACTAGTGAAAAATTCGGATTTTTAACCCATTAAACCATTTTAGCACGAATAATTTTTTCTTCACCATTTTCTACAGCCTTTTAGCAACCTAAACTTAAATCGACAGAGCGTTATGTGGTTGCTACCTACGTGCCAGATGCTATTTTAGTTGTGAATCTTGTGAATGACATATTTTCTTCTAAACCATTTTCTAAAAGCTGAAATTTTAACATTATATAGTTATGCTATCAATGAACCTAAAACAAATCTTGCCAAACGGAAATCTGGTTGCATAAGGGTACAAAGACTAATTTAAGATCAGTTCAGCACACGGAAAGCAAGTACCGGAAATGGAATTAGAGACCCAATCGATAGCAGCAATGAACAAAATGCTAACTCGAAAAAGTTTATTTTAATCCAGAGCCATTTGAAGGAAAGAATAAGATAACTTTATTTTCAAAATCCAAATAAAAAAGTTATTTATTCAGGTTAGGCCCTGATAAGGCACTTATGAACGTTACAGTTGAATCTATCGACGATTCGAAATACACTTAAACTGAGAAATCTCCGAAAATATTTTGTACTAGTTGTCCCCCGAGGTTTCACCCGTGTCCCCGGGATAAAAAGTAGCCTAACTCCTTCTAGGCGTAACAAACAAACAAATTCACTTTCGCATTTATAATATTAGTTAGGAAGTTAGGATTTAATCAATTTTTTAATATGAATTATGTATCGGGAAGCTGAATACTTGGTCCGACTTATTTGGATCATTAGAAAGATTGATTAAGTGGTAACACTGACCATAAAATCAATAGCAAAGTTAATAATAGTTTGCGTGTAGCATTTAGAGGAGGCAGTCTATCGCAAGCACTCGACCTAGCCCCCTAAAAAAGAAGCTAAGCAATATTGCTAACGCAATGAATTTTTTCGAATTTACAGCAGAATTTAAGTAATTCATCAATTCCGAGTCTTTTAATGAATTGAATTGAACATAATGAGTAACTATTTTACCAAAAAGAAAATCGAAAATATGGATTCCGTAGCAATATTGCTTTAGCTTCTTTTTTAGCCCCCCTGTGCACACCTCTAAGTGCAGTTGCTATTTCACCCGTTACTAAAACTTTTAATTTATTAATACTGTAGGTGTAATTAAAGTGATAATTTAATTGTAAAATTACAACAATAAACATGTCGGGCCCATGAGGAGTTTCTTGCGTCGCTTCTTCTCCTCATTATTTTGTTCATTTAGATAACACGATGGTTTTTACTTTTTAATATACTTTTACTTTATTTAATTCGTTGTTTTCTTACCCTGTTCCTAATTATATTGAGTCGGTACAATTTTTGCGCTGCTTCAATTCGACCACTATATAAGCATTTCCTCCTTTCTTACTAATTTCATCTTTCACACAATTCATCTATTTCTTATTCGGACTTCTTTTCGGACATCCATCCACTATTATAATGAATAATAATATAATGAATTTACCCTCCTTGATACCTTGACCTTATTATGATCGATGCAATCATCTTTGAGGTCTTCAGTCACAATAAACCATGGCATGTCATGGTTAAGCACCATGTCATCGGCATAGATTATTTACACAATTACCAGATGGTAAATCACTGATCAGTTGATCTACATAAATATTGAATAACCTTGGCGATGTCAGACCTCCACATTCCAGTTTGTATGGATCAGACATTGCATTAGACCATTTAACATAATTTATCTGTTTGTTATATCAGACGGATAGTGTAGTAACTAATTCCACAGGGACACCTCCCTTCCTAAGCTTATCCCACAGGATATTATATGATGCTAGAGCAAAAGCTTTAGAAAGGTCCAGGAAACATGCATTCACGAGGGTTTTCTACATTAAAATGTTTTCTTGCTGTCTTTTGCTGATATATCTCTCCGGGGCATTGGGGCCTTAAGATTATAATTGCAAGGCTTTTAACCCAATTAGCGTAATATAGCGGGCGAACGCAAAAAGTGAATTTACTTAGTCGTGTGCCATTTCTTGGAACTGCTTTAATTATTTCTTTTTTAATTTGATAAAATAATATCCTTAAGATAAACAATTTGGCAGAAAAAAACGCAAATTTCCAAAATTCCAAGTTAGCATTAGTTCATTTCTGGTGTCTAAACAATTTAAACAAAGAAATTTCATTGTCATATTGACAACCAAGTGACGCCTCAGGGGTAGTCAACATTTTTCTAGACAGTCTCATTATAATTTTAATAATAATTCATAACCTCAGTCAGGATATACATGAAGCTACATGATGCTCAATATGGTTTTCGTCAGTGGCTGTCTACTGAGAGTGCTATATTTTACCTTAGAACATACGGTTAAATACTACAGATAGGAAAACTCTCGTGAATGCATGTTTCCTGGATCTTTTTCTAAAGCTTTTGATTTAGTATCATATAATATCCTGTGGGATAAGCTTAGGAAGGGAGGTGTCCCTGTGGAATTAGTTACTACACTCTCCGTCTGGTATAACAAACAGATAAATTATGTTAAATGGTGTAATGCAATGTCTGATCCATACAAACTGGAATGTGGAGGTCTGACATCGCCAAGGTTATTCAATATTTATGCAGATCAACTGATCAGAGTGCTCATTTTGGCTATAATATATCTATATGACAGCCAAAATGAGCTCTCTGATCAGTGATTTACCATCTGGTAATTGTGTAAATAACATAAGCTATGCCGATGACATGGTAATGCAGGTTCCTACGGTTGGTAGTATTAGGAAACCATTATTCATATGTGAAGCTTATGCTGAGGATTATGGTTTAAAATATAACTCAAGCAAGAGTGAACTGTTGGTGTTTAGGGGTCGAAATAAAAGTCCGTCATATATCCCTCCAGTAACCCTAAATGGCACTACACATACACTACAACAATACATTGTGGCAAAGAGTTTTATTGTGATTGAAGACCTCAAAGATGATTGTGATATAGAAAGGGAGCGCAAAACGTTGGCAGTGCGGGCAAATATGCTGGCTCGTAGGTTTCGTCAGTCAATGTCAAGATCCCACTCTTTAAGGCATATTGCCAATTTTTTTATTCCAGCAGCCTATTGGCTATTTTTTATACCCAAAAAGCATACAACACTCTACTGTTGAGGCTTCCTCCTTACTGTAAGCATGTTTGCAGATGCGCATACGGTCGATTTTTTCGCCATAATGCGCAAACAAGTGGCCTCTATTTTAAACAGGGTGAGAGGGAGCACCAACATCATTCTGAACGTGTTTGCTGTGAGGGAAGATGGGCCTACTTTAGGCAGGTTTATGGAGCTGCACGTCATGCGTTATGCTTCATAAACTGCCTGTCGTTCTTTTTCTGTTGTTTTAATGTTTAAAATTTGTACTAACTTAGCTATTTTTTGTCTATTTACTAACAATCTATGGACCCTGTTGTCTGAAAATAAATGCATTTTATTTTATTTTATATTGAAACTAAAAGATTTTGATTTTTATTATCAAGTTGTTTATGTGTCTTTATTTCAATTGTTACCGAATAAATAGCTCATTCAGAATATTCTTTATATTATTGACCGTGTATGAGGAATGTCCCAGGATATTTATATTTATTTATTTATTATTATTTAATCTCTCTGATTTGGGCTTTGACGAGCTTGATAATGAAGAATCTGAATATGTAATAAATCTTAATATAAACTGATATATTATATAAGCCAATTCTTATAGACGTGCTTGTAGGCATTCGTTAATTTTCATGACTTTCTCTGACAAAGCAGTTTGTTGTCTATTTTTAGGCAGTGATGGAATCCTCATACTTCTTGGTCGAAGGTAATCTAAACAGATAACAATATATTCTTAAGCCGATCTTAATCTTTGGATCGCGGTTAAATGAAATAACAACGAAAATAATTGTTATTATAGGATGCGCGTTCCTCGCGAGAATCAACACTATTGGTCTGTATACTCTTATGCAACCAGATTTCCACCAGCAAAATAAATTTACGTTCTAGCATAAGTTTATCATATTAAGATTTCTGCTTTTTGAAAATGTTCTTATTTTTTTTTTCACAACTAAAATAGCATCTCGCACGTAGTAGTAATCACATAACGCTCATCCAATAAAAAAAAATATTTGCTAAGAGGACGGAGAAAGTGATGAAAAAAATTTAAAAAATGTTAAAATGTTTCAAACTCCGAAATTTTCACCAGTACAAACAGGATGCGCAGAAGGAAACGCAACCACTTCCGGCCGTCAGAATTGGTGCATCTCAATCAGGCTTCTATGAGCAAGGAAATATAAAAAAATCAGCCTTGCTAAAGTTCTTTCTCCAAAACGTTGGTAGCTCTCGTACCAGTATGAAACCCGCGTTACTAATTGAGTTATGAATATGAAAGTGGATATAAGGGAAGTGTAAGACCGAAAAAGAGATGGATGGATTGTGTGAAAGATGATATGGGTAAGAAAGGAGTGAATGCTGATGACGGATGGAAGGCCGACATGGAAGAAATGAAATGAATTTATTTGTCACAATTTTGCGTAATATATGATAAGGTACAAGGTTACATGATATAAAGTATCAGCAAAATATACCGCTCAAAACGGCGTACAAATATTAAAAATAAAAATAAATTTAAAAGGGGTACGAACATTTTTGTATGGGAGCTGGCATAGCCACCCGCCGCCATTTTGATTTTTTTTCAATGTGGCGGCGCACGGTGTAAGTGGTATATTTGGATAGAGGACACTTATACAAACAAAAAATGTTAAGCAATATGGTGACCTAAAGTGTCACGTTTCGGAGATATTTGGAGGTAAAGATCGCCATATGAGAATAACGACGGATCGTGGTTAACCACCACGATCCGAGCAAGATGTTCACTTGTTTTCCATGTCACCATTATTAAACAAAAATGACAATACTTGTCTTAAAATATCATGTTACCGAGATATTGGAATATCGATGTTGTATATAATATGAGAAGAATGACAATAGTTTAAAGTTGATTAAGTACAATTTATGTTCTTGTTCTTAAGCAATAAACAGTGGTCAAATAATATTGTATCACGATTTTAAAAATAAAATAATGTACATAATAGAAACAAGCCGTGACCTCAATCAAACCTTTAAATAAAAGGTTTTTTTAAACTACTTAGGTAGCAAACAAACATATAGCCCGCCATAGGCTACGGTAACCGTTTTTAAGCGGTTACCGTAGCCTATGGACGCTGGCAACACCAGAGGTATCACTCGCGTATTGCCGATTTCTACAGAAATCTCTTCACACCTTTTTTGAGGAACCCCACGCTGTATTCCGTTGGGAAAACCACGGCGGGCAGCTCATTCCATAGTCTAAGCGTCCGCGGAAGAAAGCTCCTTTGAGACCGCATAGTTCGAAACTATTTTGGTTCCAATGTGTGAGGATGGACTCCTCGTCAATGGCAAGACTTGCGATGGTAGAAGGTAGCCGTGGGCATCAGGTTAAACAATTCTACAGAACACTGTCCGTTGTACAAGCGGTAGAACACACATAAGGAGGCAAAGTCATGGGGTTCTTCAAAAAGGGTGTGAAGAGATTTCTGCAGGGTCGGCAACGCACGTGTAGCACCCCTAGTGTTGCAAGCATCCATAGGCTGCGGTAACCGCTTACCATCAGGCGGGCCGTATGCTTGTTTACTACCTATGTAGTATAAAAAAAAACCTCCTCAGACTGAGGGGCCCTAAGCCGATTGTGAGCTCGGGATCGTCGACAATTCTAATAGCACGTCGCTGAACCGAGTCTAAAGGCCCAAACTGGGATCCAGGTAAGAGCAGTACTCCATATAAGGCCGTACTTGCGACTTGTAAAGTTGCAGCTTTTTCCCCGATGTGAAGTACTACTTCGCTCTGTTGAGCACTTTGAGTTTTTTGGATGCTAGCTTAACCTTGTCTTCTAGACGGCCTATTGACGTCATTAGAAATGTCGATGCCGAGTATCCCGATGCTTTCACTGATGTTCGTGTTCTGGAATTGTGATGCTACAGCTAATAGGGTTTTAGCGGTGAACGCGCAGACTTGAGTCTTAGTGGGGTTGAAATGGACTAGGTTTAGTCGACCGTAATCGGATACACTAGTTAGTGTGGTCTCGATTTCAGACACAAGCCGTTCGCGGCTTTCCTCCACCACGAAACGAGGAATATTTGCAATGAGCGTCCTCTGTACAATGAATGCCGTCAATATACAGAATTTCATTGATATGCAGCAGGAACAGTGTTGGGGACAGTACAGACCCTTTAGCAGACCCAACATTTATGTCTCTCAGCTCTTATCTTATGCATATCTTATGCATCTGCTGGACAGAAAATTAGCGACCCATTTACGTAGTCTCTCGGGAAGCCCATATGCTGGTAACTTCGTTAGAAGACCCCAGTGCCAGACCTGATCGAACGCCTTCGCTACCTTGGCTCTCGATGGCGAGTGACCACTTGGCTGGATGGTGAGTAGCTTCCGCCATAGTCCCTTGGCTGGTGACCTTCTAGTGTATACATAGTCACATCACATAGAGATACACTAGAAGGTCACCAGCCATATTGTCGGTTACTCAACAAATCGTGATCCTCTAGGTATCTCAAGAGTTGCGTGTGCTCCATAACATTGGAGAGAATGAGAGGTTATGGCAATAGACCTGTAATTCGTCGGGTCTGATCTATCGCCCCTTTTGGGCATCGTGTGCACGTGAGCAGTCTTCCACGAAGACGGGACTTTCATTTAGGTGGAAGTTTTATTAGGTCGGGCCGGCCGCGGGGCCGGGTTTTTTTATTTATTTACGTCGCTATTGCAATTTTGGGGCCCAGGGAGCATTACTTAGCGATCTTTAGTTCCAATTAACTTGGTAACATGAGATTTTAGGACAAGTATTGTAATTTTTGTTTGTATAATAATGAAAAGATGGAAAACAAATCACGATCCGAGCTACTTGGACAACATTGTGGTTCATAGCGAATATTACAATGCTGTTTTGTAGGTAAGTAATTAAAAATATTGTTTTTCGTGCTCCTAGTTTAATTCTATTCTAAAAAATTGATAAATCAACCTGGGAAATATTATTATTATTATTTGAATACTATTGAATGAATATAAACACGTAATGAGTTAATTTTTAATGATTGTCGTAATTCACATATGGCGATCTTTACCTCCAAATATCTCGGAAACGTGACACTTTAGGCCACCATATTGATTAACATTTTTTGTTTGTATAAGTGTCCTCTACCCATATATACCAGTTACATCGTGCGCCGCGACATTGAAAAAAAACTAAAATGGCGGCGGCCAGCTATGCCACAAAGGTTCTATCCCCTTACCTATTACAATTATTATTATGGAAAATTCAATTGAATTCAATATTTACTATAAGAAGAAGAAGAAGCGTACATATTACGCCAATCACAAGTTATTGAGAACGGGGCAGATAATGATGATTAAGCAGTTTAAGAATTTTTATTTGTAAACAGTATAAATATGTACAGGTCGATTAACTAAAGCTGACACGTTCAACACATTTACACGTGTCGCTTGTGTAGTGTGTGTGAATAAGCGCGCGGCGTCACGTCGCACTGCATGCGCATCGTCAACACTCTGTCCGTCTCTCTCGCGCGCGTTCAAGCTTATGAGTATAAAGGAGTCAGTTATTGTTTCGCTTTTGTTACTGCTCATAAATATAGAGTGGTCTTTTTTTGCATTCGTCCATTAGAATTGACTGACTGATTAGAAGCAATAATGTAATAAAACAAACTGTATGATCAAATTGCATATGTGTGAGTACTGTGAACGTGCCAGCTTTAGTTAACCGACGTATCTGGTTCCATTGTTGAAGACACGCAATTGTTGTCAGTAAGATTGTACATATTGTAATGTAAATGGTGTGTAATAAATCTAAGCGTGTTTTAAAATGAGTAATTGCCGAGTTTATTGGCGGCTCTTCTCAGCAAAATGCAACCTTCCGAACTGTATTAGTCAGATTATTCTTATGTGCCCGCGAAGGTTTTGGATTAATGATTTTGAATATTGAAGCTTAATTATAAAAACTGATTAAAGTGATTAATTACAGAAGTCAAGCAAGAGAACATTACAAATGGCACGGTGGAGTGAAACACACATGCAAACATTGTGGAAAAGAATGTAGGTGAGTACGTATATGTAAGTGACCGTGGTCTCACTTTTTGGTTCTATCTGAAAACCAGAATGGATTTCAATAAGGCGTTCGATGTTATTAACTATGATTTTAATTTAACAATGTTTTCACTTATTGCACCGATTCTAGTATCATAATTCATAAGACAGCTTATTACGAACTGGTGCTTTTTACTTTACATTACCGCACTAGTGTTTTATGATATTATCCCGATTATGTTAAGTTTGTATCTCCCTGTAAGTGATATGTGTGTAGACGAAGCATTCTTAATTTAAATGGTAAAACAGTATGACAGAGCATCGCTGTCAAAAAAAACCTGCGCGCCATATTTGTTAACGTTCTCATTGTGTGGTTTATGATTATCAAAAAATATACTTTAAAAAAATAAGCTGGTTTTTTCCTCGCAAGTGTGTTGAAAAACGTATGACACGCGTGTGCATTGATCATTACACTCTCGGCTCCCTTATCGTGCGCGCTTGATATCGCCTCGTATGTAATGAGTTAATGACCTTTGCACACATTTATCATAATGTACTATTTATTATATGCGGCGTCTCACGCTACAGCATAAGTAAGATACAGTAGTACCCAACTGATATGGCGCGTCGTGAATCTTCGTTCGCACCTAAAAGAAAGTATGGCCCGAAGATTAACGAAAGAATGCTTAAAACTTACAATCAACCTTAGATCACTACTATAAGGTTCATAATACACTGCAGCTGTTAGTTCCGTCTCACTCGCAAGTCACGCCCCTCCGCACGGCGCGCGCTTACATGGCGGCAGCTGCCGACCAATAGCGTTTCCCGCGCTTTGAAAATGTATCTTCTGCGCAGGTACATCGGTAAGCCATATTAATTGGGTACTACTGTAATAGTAATTTGCTTAATATTATGCTTTTGTTTGATTACAAAATAAATATTTTCAACACACTTGTCCGTAAAGTGACTCTTATTGACTTATTTTTTATTAAACATAAAGTGTTTTATTAATAAACTAGCAGACCCCCGCGGTTTCACCCGCGAACGGTTTGAATTATTTTGCGCGGAACATTAATTATTTTTCAAAAATAAAAGTAGCTAAGTAAGATACTCCTTATAACATGTTTAAAAATTCAATCCGATTTTATTAAAAAAAAGTTGGTGCAATGCGTAGATAGAGAATTGTAGGTAGATAGGCTGTCAGCGTTGTCAGCTGAAATTATCAATACAACTTGCATGATATTGACAGAAAATAACACTTGAGTATAGTAATCCTTTGATTTACTTACTGTATTAGTTAAAAAAAAACTATTGACCGATGAAAGGCTATGTTTGGTTCATTTCGTTTACTACGGCTTTTACAGCCAATTACACAACAATTCATCATCACTACACACCAAAAAATATCTTTGAGAATATATAAGGTCCTAATAAATGTATGGAGATTTTGTATGCAAGTCAAACAAAAATTATTTTTTTCCCTTGGTTTTTTTTTCTATTATTATTTTTTGATTACTAATGACCTATACATTCATCCCTCAAGAGGAAGTTCACTAATTTATTAGAAGCGTTTTACCTGAAAATAAAACGCATATTAAATACTTACCTTATTTGAAACTTTATATTTGAGATAGGCCCCTCCTTGTTTTCTGCTTTATCGTACCTTCTTTGTCTACCTTATATCGCCATCTCGCTCGCACATCCCCCTACCATCCACGCCAGGCAGAGCGGCGGGCATGAGCCGCGCGATCTCGTCATTGTGTCGAAAATACCAGGCAGAGTTAAAAACTAAAGTTTCAAATAAGGTAAGTATTTAATATGCGTTTTATTTTCAGGTAAAACGCTTCTATTAAACACTTGACCGTTATTTGAAACTTTATATTTGAGACGTGTTTGTTATCGCCTGGTAGAAGTGGATGCCAATGTGACTTTATGCTTAGTTCAGTAATAGTGGTAAAAGCATAAACTGATTTGTGATATACCTGTGACCTACGTATTTTCCCAGTTTGGGATATACGAGTACTGTATTCAAGTATACTTCTGAATGAGTCTGTTTGACCATATCGCGAGACAGAATATATCAACAAATATAAAGATGTGCGAGGTATTACCGTAATTTGATTTATAAAGTATAAACCAAAATATATAATTGACTAGAAGCAATTTCTGAAGTTCTTATCAAATAATTGATTAACATAGAAATACATTTTTAATTAATAAGTTTCATAAACATGTCAATGATCTTAAATGAATCATGCGAGGATATTGTTATCCCGCTATTAGTGGCTTTTTATCAGCTATAGGACTATCTGAAAGTATTTCATAATTGCATACCTATCTCCAATAGGCACGTGACCAGATTTCGAATCAGATCGGATAAGACCAATTTTGAGCTGCTGGGCTGGCTTTTTAGCTGAGTGTATGTTGCCCGGGAATGCATTATGCCCGCTCCAGCGATGATTTATTTCATCTTGCAGTACCTACCTACTGTTCCAGATGCAGATTTGGCTTGTCATCTCAATCGAATAATAAGTTGATTACATTTCGGTGTTTACGTCTGTTGTGTAAAGTACGAGACATTACACATAATGTAACAGATGGCTATATGGTTGCTATAGTTTGTGTGCCGACATTGTTATTCACCACCCTACCTCCACAACGTAAATCATAGGTACCTAATATATTATATCAAAACGTTAATTCTTGTGTATACTTAGTACATTTTATTTTACTCATGTTGTATTTTATTATAATAACCAGCGACGTTATCACTCAAATATTTACCCGATTTATAAGTCCTAGCGTTCAGTCAAGGGAAAACATAATTATAACTTTTACATGTTGCAATTTAAATTTGGAAAAGTGAGGTCATGTACTCTTCAACCTGAATCCAATTACAAAAGTAAGACAACAGTGTATTTGATCTGTATAGTTATGCACAATTCGTAGACTATAATTTTGTTTCTAAAAAATTACACGAATCCATCGTAAGCTATAAAATATATCTCAAAATATGTCCAACGAGCACATGAGTGCACGAAACTGCATACGTATAGTTATGATATTAACTACTTGTATATTATAATATATCCCATAGTCGGACAAATGGATTAAGTTTGAGCATTTTATTTCAAGCAAGCTATGGTTAGAAGCGGGTTGTGCTACAAAGACGACATGGTTACAACAAAAGAGTATGTGGACCAATCTTTGGAAGTAGAAAAGCTGCCAAAGATTGACTTGAGGTCTGCCCCTCCAAAATCCACTCTTTTTCCATCGAGGAATTACTAGCAAGTTTATGCCTCAAGCCGATCTTGCTGAGGTAGCAGTTTGGAGATGGTAAAAATGGTTATGCTAGGTGCTTGGGCCTTCGTGAATTATGTATTGATGGTCGGTTTGGTCGAAACACTCAAAATTTGCAACTACGTATACGGGAATTCCATAAGCAAATAAATCTACTACAAGTATTAATTATAAATATTATTCTGTGTAGGCGTATCCGCTACGTAAGTGCTACTCTGGCGGTAGTCGATAATTAGTAACGATAGATGAACTAATAAATGAAACAAACGACACATTCATATGATAACGATACGATTCATTAGATGATTTGGTCACCCTCGTTCCGAATCGACATCTCATTTAGGTCCTGTAGTGCTTTCAATTTCTTTGTGATTGCAATGCAACTCTTGTGCCAGGATATACCACTTTTAAAAACTAGTCCGTTTAATTGGCATGATTTGATTACATATTTCACTAGAAAATAAGAACGCATTTGCAGGTGAACCAACGACCAGTATGCTGAATCACGATAGTGCAGACTCGTTTGGGTTATGTATGACATAGCTTGGTAAGTTTAAACCGATTAGGCTCCAAGATGATTGTTAAGGAAAATAATTATTATTTCCGTATAATAAAACACACGTTACTTGGGGCATTGGTATTAGCTTGTCGAGGTTATTTGCTAATAGAGATAAGTAGCCTCTGTATAATTTTATTCATTCTCGTTTTAGAATGAAACATGACAAAATTTTAGACAGGAGAAAGTCGTTCAAATAACCGATAATACATATTTATTAATCCCCTATATGTTTGTTACCCAATTGTCGGGCAAAAGCAAAGTTTCGGCTTAGACCGAAAGTAAGGTAAGGTAGGCAAGTATATGTATAATATGTAGCCGTTACTGGTCGATCGACATCTATGTGCGGTGCGTCGCACACATTCGCTAGTGAAAATATGCCTGTTTCTACCTTACACAACCAGGGTTGAAATAAATCGGAGACACGGTAAAAAATATTTGTCCGTGATCACAAGTTTTGTCCGTGGTCAGTGAGACCCGCAACTTTTTTGGATCAGCAAACCTTTTTAATGGTGTGCCCGACTCGGTATCTAATAATAAACTCTTAGTACTGAACCGATTGACTTGACTTTACCAACGGCAGCTTTTGGTAAAACTATATGCAACAACCGTGTATTATTTTCAGTATGTCAATCGGAGATTAGTAGATGTTACCACTATTGGTGGATTTTAAATTATTGCCCCGCTTTGATAATGTCAGTATCAAGTCTTCAGAGTACCTCACAAGGACTAGAATACTAAGAACCCCGCGAGGATTGAATATGTTAAGGAAAGTGCGTAGAAGCACCAATATCCTAGTGAGGTACTTAAAAATAAATACACTGTAAGGGTACATTTTGTTACCAGCCTCTGTGAGAGTTGATAATGGTGAGAAATATGTGTAAAGGTATCCCAGTGTAGGACTATGCGAATATACATTACATTTAAAACCATCTGTCCCCATGAGGGTAGGTTATGTTAAAGCATGTGCGTGAAAGTGCAATATTCAAGTAAAAAACCCTACGAGGGAGCATTTTAAATTATCTGCCGTTGCAATGGTTGATTATGATGGCGAATGTGCGAAGAACATTTATCTAAGTGAAGTACCCTGCGAAGAGCATAGATATTTGGGTTTTTTCTTTACCTACTAAAAATCTGCTTCTAAAGCATTTGATTCTAGTCTATTGAAAGGCAAAAAGTTTTTTGAACACCATCTGCCTTTTTAATGTGCGTTGAGGCACAACATCCAAAATAATACCCCGCGATTTCAACTCACCTGCCTGCCTGGGGTTGGTTATTATGGGGAATGTGTGTACGGGCACAACATCCAAGAGAATACCCCGCGAGGGTATATTAAAACTCACCTACCCCTGCGAGGGGTTGATTATTATGTGGAATGTGCGTACGGAGTACGGGCACAACTTCCAAAAGAATACCCTGCGAGGGTATTATAAAACTCACCAGCCCCTGCGAGGGGTGGATTATCATGGGGAATGTGCGTACGGAGTACGGGCACAACATCCAAAAGAATACCCTGCGAGGGTATATTTCAACTCACCTGCCCCTACAAGGGGTTGATTATTATGGGAAATGTGCGTACGGAGTACGGGCACAACATCCAAAAGAATACCCTGCGAGGGTATTATAAAACTCACCAGCCCCTGCGAGGGGTTGATTATTATGGGGAATGTGCGTACGGAGTACGGGCACAACATCCATAAGAATACCCTGCGAGGGTAAATTTCAAGTCACTGCCCCTGCGAGGGTACATTTCAAGTCACCTGCGTGGGTTGGTGTATGGCAGCTCAGACTAGCTTGCAAAGCGGGAGCATTTGAAGATTTTACTATAAAGGCAAAAATGTTTTACCGTTTTAAGCACTGTAGTTAACTCGTCTGGTATTAATAGCAAACGGAATCTTTTGGTAAGTGGATTACGAACCCTCATTCCTCACTTCAATAATTTCAGACCACAAATAAGTTGTAATTACGTTAACTCAATAACAAAAAATCTACCTTCAAATATAACTCGTAATGTTTCGTAGACTTCATGTAGGTTAAATCACTGTCTTTATTACTTCGAGTAATTTTAGCACACAAGACCGTTTCTCAAATCTAAAAAGCCGGATTGAATTTGTATTTTAATTATTGAAATTATTTTCAATATGCTGTTTTACATAATAAATTGCTACACAAATTATTTAGATGGCAGTTGACACCTTAACACTCCCTTGTGGTCATGATTTATTTTAGTTCAGAGAATTTGAACATCACAGCAATACCGCGATACCCGTTATCACAATTCCAACGTTGTGATTTATTACGGTCAGCACATGATGTATTAAATTATTTTTGTTCAACTGTATCTGAACTAAACTGGAACCAACCTAGGAAAAACCTAGGATAAAAATGTTATAGTACACACAAAAATATCTTTAAAAAGTGGGTAGACTAAAGTATTTTAAGAATTAGTTTGTTCAAAGCTTTGAACATAAAATTTCAACAATAATTTGAATTATCGAACGGTAAAACCGTTAAAATTATAAATTATTTCATATTATTAAAATAAGAAGGTATATAAATACAAATAACTTACATGTGTGCCTAGGCTACGCTAGCGCTAGGCACAACCGTGCGCTGCAGAAAACAAGACGCCAATGACGAGATCGCGCGGCTCATGCCCGCCGCTCTGCCTGGCGTGGATGGTAGGGGGATGTGCGAGCGAGATGGCGATATAAGGTAGACAAAGAAGGTACGATAAAGCAGAAAACAAGGAGGGGCCTATCTCAAATATAAAGTTTCAAATAACGGTCAAGTGTTTAATAGGACCTTATATACAAAGCAGCGTTGCCAGTTTTTTTTTTGGGTCAAAGCGGTGTTTTGTGACTGCTTGGGTAAAAAAAAGCGGGATTCTATCGCCGAAAGCGGGATATACTAAAAAAACCCGGCCAAGTGCGAGTCGAACTTACGCACCGAGAGTTCCGTAGAAACTTGTAGGTACCTATGGTAATAGTTCAATAATCACAGGTATCGATTCTCGGAGATTTTTCTCCTTTTTTTCGATTATGTTGTGATATAATGGCAATGTTTTTCTTCTTTTTGCTATGTAACTGCAAAACTCTTTTCGGATTTCTTCCTTTATTTGTGCTACATGGAATTGCTTCTTGCCAAAATGTATGATTCTAGGTCAACGGGAAGTACCCTGTAGGTTTTGATTCCCTTGCGAGCATCAAAATATGAGGCATATACGGCCGTATCTTTTGATTGCGTTGACTTAGAAGTTTGTATTTTGTATACTATCACAGTGACATTTAGCGCACATTGGCGCGGTTCTCCTTAAATACCACTGTGGTGTTTAAGACGCGTCACGGGAAAGCTGGTGCCATTTCTGTGCAGTGGTGTCTTTATAATTTCCCACTTCTACGTCCAACGATGATGATGATGAAAAGCGGGACTGAACCTGTCAAGCGCGGGACATTTACTGTTGGGCAAAAAATCAGGACGTCTGGCAACGCTGATACAAAGTCACAAATAACCTACAATTAGGGGTTCACTGCTCTCATCAACAAATATCATATATACACAAACTTTCAACGACACTGAGGTCAAACTATAAAAACCTAAACCCGAGATAGGGACAAAAATACGCTTAGTCCTGCTCACACATACAGGTTTTGACATATACGTATCTTGACCTGTCTACCTGTAATTCTCCGTCTACGGTTTAATGCAATTTACTCTTTAAAATTGGAATGTCAAATATAAAAGAATATTTAAATCGAAAGCGCTAAGGAGTATTGATATCAACTTCGATGCAAATCATCCCAAAAATAACTTTCTACCCCTTTTTGACCGCGTTAGGCGATGAGTTTCAATAAAATACGAAACACGTCTTCCATCAATTCTGTTAAGTAATGTTTACGCAAAATTTGAAGTAGATCGGATCAAGGAATCACGTTGTCCCATACAAACTTTGCCCCCGTTTTTCACCCCCTTTGGAGTAGAATTTCGGAAAATCCTTTCTTATCGGAAGCCTACGTCATACAAAGAACACACCCTCCAAGTTTCAGGTCTCTACGATCAGCGGTTTAGGCTGTGCGTTGATTGTCAGTCAGTCATTCAGGACAAAGCATTTTATATGTATAGATAAGGTGTAAATCAAGTATTGTTAAACCTAGGATTAAAATATATCCGTCACTTTCTAATGTCATATAAACAAAAAGGGATGAGGCTATCTTAATACCTGGTTATTATCTTATCTTAAGGAGGGGCCGAGAAATAGCTCGGACACTTCGACCCATTGGGATCTATTGTGGTCCCCTAGATACCTTACTCCTCCCCAGTCTCGTTGAAAACTCTTTTCATGAGTTTTACAACGAGGCTAGGAGATATGAGCCTAATACCTGGTTATTACAAGACTGGACTTACACCTTATTTATTAATAAGGGGGAAAATGTCGATCGAAATTCTCTGATGAACAGTGGCCAAACATCTTACTACCATCATCTAAAGCTGTCTCATCCAACAAGTGATGATATGATACGATGCGAGATTTGCGGGACAGTTTGCAGCGGGCCGCTTGGCTTCGCGATGCACGAAAAGAGAACGCATAAAGAGGTAAGGACAATAAATAGGCTAGTGACCTGAAAAAGTCACCGGCAAAAAAAAAAAACGGTCGAATTGAGAAACCTACAGGATATATTTTGGAGAGTGTGTGCAGGAATTGTTCAACCTTATTCCACCATCCCCATTTTTATACCGAACCACAAGACGCCGGAAAAAATTTCACCCGTACGTTGTTGACGTACCGGAAATACGGACACAGCGTTTTGCATCCTCATTTATAATGCGGACAGCAAGGGAGTGGAACTTGCTTCCGGCGTCTGTGTTTCCTGACTCGTACAATCTAGGTACTTTCAAGGTCAGAGTGAATAGGTTCCTTCTAGGTAAGCGTTTTTCATCTTAGGCCTCGTAATCGCCCCTTATGGGTGGGTCAGTGGCCAACCCAAGCCCATTCAATTAAAAAAAAAACCTCCTTTTTTGAAGTCGAAACAAAAAATGACAAAGATTTGAAGTTCCGCGTGACGTCACACTACAGTACACTTTTCACAAACAAGTGACGTCACCCCACTTTGACGCGTTTTATCTTTGTTAGTTTTTATTGATTTGTTATAGCAAAAAATACGTGTCCAATATTTTTTGATAATCTAACTAACGGACTAATTAGAATAATATTTTTGTTACCCAGGCCGCATCGCATCCCTATTGTGTGTGCACTACCTGTTTATCACCCTGTCTGTTGCATTAAGAAATTGTAATCTTTGTCAGATGTTTTCCTCAGAGTGTCTATGTTCTGGTTGCGACACTCAGTTCTACTGCTCGGACGCGTTTAAGGCGCATCAAGGAACCGACGGACTGTGCGACACGCTACACAAGTAAGGGACAACACACATACATGACACACATATAACACTGTTTAATTGATACAATAATCGTGTGTCATCAGGTATTGTGTGCGCTGCGGTATGTCGTTTGAGACTGAGGAACTGCTGAAGGAACATGAGATAGAGCAACGGAAACCAAAAACTATGCTCAAGTGCGAAGTGGTAAGTCAATAATTTTGCCATTCCTTTACCTCCCATAATTTTTTTTTTTGGTGTAAAGACAAAGTAAGGAGTTCCTTTAAATCGTTTGACCATCGGACTAGTCTTTCCCTCGGCCACAATTTTATTTTATTAAAGCTTCATTCCATATTAGCTCCCTGGCTCACTGGTTATCCACTTTTTTACCCGCTAACCACTACTGCTCACGCTAACCACTACTTCACCTGCTAACCACTACTTCACCTGCTAACCACTACTTCACCCGCTAACCACTGCTTCACCGGCTAACCACAACTTCACCTGCTAACCACTACTTCACCTGTTAACCACTACTTCACCTGCTATCCACTACTTCATCCGCTATCCACTACTTCACCTGCTAACCACTACTTCACCCGCTAACCACTGCTTCACCGGCTAATCACTACTTCACCCGCTAACCACTACTTCATCCGCTATCCACTACTTCACCCGCTAACCACTACTTTACCTGCTATCCACTACTTCACCCGCTAACCATTATTTCACCTGCTATCCACTACTTCACCCACTAACCACTACTTCACTCGCTATACACTACTTCACCCGCTAACCACTACTTCACCTGATATCCACTACTTCACCCGCTAACCACTACTTCACCCGCTAACCACTACTTCACCCGCTAACCACTACTTCACCTGTTAACCACTTCTTCACCCGCTAACCACTGCTTCACCGGCTAACCACTACTTCACCCGCTAACCACTACTTCATTCGCTATCCACTACTTCACCCGCTAACCACTACTTCACCTGCTATCCACTACTTCACCTGCTAACCATTATTTCACCTGCTATCCCCTACTTCACCCACTAACCACTACTTCACTCGCTAACCACTACTTCACCCGCTATCCACTACTTCACCCGCTAACCACTACTTCACCCGCTAACCACTACTTCACCCGCTATCCACTTCTTCACCCGCTAACCACTACTCCACCCGCTAACCACTACTTCACCCGCTAACCACTACTTCACCTACTATTCACTCCTTCACCTGCTATTCACAACTTCACCCGCTACCCTCTACTTCACCCGCTAACCAATACTTCACGTGTTATCCACTACTTCACGTGCTATCCACTACTTCACCCGCTACCTTCTACTTCATTGTACTACTGTATATACTGTATGTCCTGAGTCTGGGTGTAATCATGTATGTCAGTAATCTGGTTTTCATAGTACAAGCTCTGCTTAGTTTAGGATCAACTGACCGTGTGTGAGGAATGTTCCAGGATATTTATTTATTATCCACTACTTCACCCATTATCACAGGGTGAAGTTATGGAAACTACCCTTCGTTGTATAAGGAACTTCACCTCGAAGGATCGTGTTATGGTTGTTCAAAATTTCAAAATTCAAAATCATTTAATCAAATAGACCTTCGCAGGCACTTATGAAAAGTCTGACTCTAATACCGGTTCGGAAGGTTGCATTTACTGAGAAGAGCCGGCAATAAACTCACCAATTACTCTTTTCAAAACAAGCTTAGATTCATTACATAATATTTAAATTCTAATCGCACTGACAACAATTGCGTGCCCCGGCGCGGCGGCAACACTACAAAGTAGACTGAATCTATATTTAATAAGTAAATAAATTAATGGCAAACTCGGCGCAGAGCAGCCCCCACAAGCAGCACCTGTTCACGCATATGACGCGTGTGGCAGCCACCGCCCTCAGCCATATTGGAGGGAAGTGAGCGACCCGTCACACAACGCCGCCGCAAGCAAAGGCCTTAAAGTGACCATGACATAGTTAAGTCTGCCTTAGAAATAAAAAATAAACTAAAGGGAAACTACTAAACACACAATTTGTTGTCACTGTGACTCTTGTTTATTTTTGTATTTTTTAAGTATCAATAAACTTTATTGCAGTGTAACAAGGAGTTCGAAGGGTACACAAGACTCAAGAAGCATCAGCTTGGACACGCTATGTCTGAGACTAGTAGGTTTAGTCGACAAATGTCCTATTCGGAAAATGGCCGTCGAGACCTAAAACACACGAATCGGATTTTTTTAACTCTTGTCTTTTTCTTGCATTTTCTGATGCTTTTCATTCAAATGGCTTATTGTTTTCTTTAATTAATAAAATCATATTACTTGCCGGAGATTATGTTCTAAAAGCCTAAACGCGGAAATAAAGACACGTATTTTAAATAAGCCTTTTTGGGTTTCGGTGCGTTAAGAACATCGAACAATTAACCCAAAGAAGCGCAGACTTTCATTTAGCTTGAAATCTATTCCGCCAGTGAGGACTTTTCTTGTGGGTATTTAATTTTCTTTTCTTTCTCTTTTATCGTCTCAATAGATGGCGTTTATTAACTGTGAAAATAAACTCAGCTGCTTTGCTGTCAGTTCTATCCATCATACCAGTGTTGCCGGCTCTTATTACTAGTTTCGGACGGACTTATCAAAAAGCAACGAAAATTTAGGTTTGCTATTCTGAAATTTGGTTGCATTTAATCATGTTCATGGTTGATATTAATATCAAATAATACTTAATAAAAAATATATCTTTTTTATTATGTCAATTTGAAATTAAAAACGACGAAAACATTCCGTTGTTGGTCGATTTGGCAACACTAACGTTGTGACAGCATATTTTGATTTGACACTTGTCTGTAGCGGACAGCGCCACCCAGATATGTTTCAGCAACTTCTTATATACCTAAAAGAAAACTCCTTATTCTCCACCACCGACATGCACTCTGATTGGTTAAGTTAAACACACACGCGCTCTGATCCTCGATGGTTAAGAATAAGCCTTTGATTAGAAAAGCTATTCGGGCTCGGTATTTTCTTGAAAGACAGGATGCTTATCTAGAAACTGGGAAAGACTTCTAGCCAACAATCATCCGTCTGGTGATGGTGTGGCTCTAGCCAACAATCATCCGTCTGGTGGTCTGGCATTTACTGTAGCATACAGAAACCACCAGGGGTATCGCTTGTATCAATCTCGTGTGGTCGCATGTTTTGGCTTTCGAAATGTAACTAGAAAGCAATGAATTGACATTAAAATTTACTTTGGATTAATACATACCTTCAACTAGTAAGTCTTAACAGCTTATAAAAGTATCGAGTTAGCGAACCTAACCCCCTTATTCATAATAAAGTTATCAAACGTTGATTAGCTAAAATTCTGAAGTCTTTATCTGACACGTGACATTTGGTGATCGAAAGAGTGAGACGGGCACACTGTTACACTAATTTAGTTAAAAGGCGATTATGAATAAGAATGTAAATGTTTAATGATACAGAAGTGGATCAAAATTACTCTCGTTAAATACATTAAGGAAATTACAGCATGGGGTTCTTCAAAAAAGGTGTGAAGAGATTTCTTCAGGGTCGGCAACGCGCGAGTGATACCCCTGGTGTTGCAAGCGTCCATAGGCTACGGTAACTGCTTACCAATACGCGGGCCGTATGCTTGTTTGCCACCTTAGTGGTATAAAAAAATAAAAATTAAATCGCCGTTTTCTCGCTGACTATTAATTTCCAAATTCTGTTAGTTTGTCTTGTCAAGCCCGGTTTCGAGGTAGTGGTCCTTTTAAACCGAATAGTCGATCACTACTGTATTACGAATAGGACATTTGTCAACTAAACCTATTCGTTTATGTGAAGAACGGCTCGTCTGCGAGATTTGTGGAAAAGTTTTATCGGTAAGTACTTATTTAATCATTCGAAAATGAAAGGACAATCATGAAGGTCGAAGTATAGTGAAAGCTTTTGCTTATGAAGTTACTGAAGGTTTTTTGTATCTCGGCTCATATGATTTACTTTGACCTACAGTACCGCGTTTCGACACCTGTTAATAATGGTGCTGATTCTGTTGTTTAAAACAAAACACATTTTAGTTTCACTACATCTCTTTATAAAAAAGAATATAAGAAAAGGATGTAAGAAATTTTGTCCTGTCAAATTAGTCCAATGCTTGTTTCCAATATAAATTTAGTTGCCATCTATCGCGGTTACGTCTAAATACCCGCAAATAAAGACGGCAGAGACTAATTTGACAGCTTTAAATATGTTCTATCCTTTTTCAATCATGTTTGTAAGAAAGAGATGTGATGTGACTATGATTGGACTGTTTTACAAAAAACTAAAACCGACTTCAAAGTACACTAAGAAGTAATCAAATCCTGATCTGATGACAATGGGACCAAACGGGAAGTGTACCCTTTCAAATAAAAAAAGAATTTTCCAAATCGGTCAATAAATGACGGAGTTATGCGGTAACAAACATAAAAAAAAAAAAAATACAATCGAATTGAGAACCTCCTCCTTTTTTGAAGTCTGTTAAAAATACACTAAAAAGTATGAAACTACTCTGACACTGATTTTGGCGGTCGCCAAAGCGATTTCTTCCAGACAACCCGGCAATAATATGGTAGGAGTAACACATAACATCGTTTTATTACAGAATCAGCACATTCTTAATCAACATTACCTCAACAAACATTCTGCTGTGAATCCGTTCAAGTGCACAGAATGCCCGAAGAGTTTTAGAAGTGTTATCAATTTGCAGGTACGAGTTTTTCATAATTAGTACTTTCTTCCACTCCTTTAAGCGGACTGAATTACAAATATCGAACAAATTACCTAAAAAAGCGAAATGACGTTCATTTTTAAAATGAGGATTTGAGGATATCAATGAGGATTTCAAAATCAGCATACTAATTGTATGCTGTTTTTGAAATAATTTTTTTTTTAAAAAAGCGACGCGTGAGCAGAGTCCATATACATAGATGCATTCACAGATATATTGCACACTAATTGATTTACAGTCAGACAAAATGTCAATATGGTTCCTTGTCATTTGTTCCCGTCAAAAGGATAAGAACGAGAAATTGGCATTCATTAGTACAGTCGCTTTATTAATATCCTAATTCTATGGTATTACTATTCAAGAGGGATTTTCCTCGATGATTACAAGTCTGTGTACGTTTATGATGATACAGGTCGGTTAACTAAATCTGGCACGTGCAACACATTTACACGTTCCGCTTGTGTAGTGTATGTGAATAAGCGCGCGGCGTCACGTCGCACTGCATGCGCTTCGTGAACACTGTCCGTCTCTCTCGCGCAAGGTCAAGCTTATGAGTAATGAAATTTATGTATGTATGTAAACGTTTATTAGTTCAACTTATCAAAATAATTACATAGTTAAATCTGCCAAACTGCATAGCAGTCTGTTGGCAGTAAATTATATAAAAATTTAAAGAGAGGTAGAGCATAGCGTTTATTCGCTCTAAGAGCAGCTCGACTGGGGAAGTACCTCCATCTTACAGAATACCCCAGCCAAATAACTTTATGTTGTGTAAAGTTGTGTTCCTGCGCGTGAGTAAGGTCGCCAGAGCTCATAGGGGAGGGGGGAAAGGTCGGTAACGCGTGAGCGATGCTTCGTGTGTTGCAAGCGTCCATATGGCTACGGTAACCGCTTACCATCAGGCGGGCCGTATGCTTGTTTACCGACTTAGTCGTATAAAAAAAAATGCCTGAATGTATGAATAGTCAAACTTTAATACTCTAATGCACGGTTCGGAAGGTTGCTTATGCAGCTATTGCAGTATGAAAGAGACAGTTATTGTTTTGCTTTTGCTACTGCTCATAAATATAGTGGTCTTTTTGCATTCGTCCATTAGAATTGACTGACTGATTAGAAGCAATAATGTATAAAACATAGTGTATCGTGAAATTGAATAACGTTGTTGATAGTCCCATACCGCGTATCTAAAAGTTTCACGTAAGTGCGATTTTGATCCAGAACCATTTGAACTGCTGCAGCGTTCTGGATCAAAATCGCACAGACTGTTCATGACGTGACGCCGCGCGCTTATTCACAGGCACTACACAAGCGCGACGTGTAAATGAGTTGAACGTGCCAGATTTAGTTAACGAACCTGTACTAGTACTTTGTACCTTCCGACATACGAAATAACGTCGTGCATCGTTTGGACAGCTCCACACTCGGATCCACACGGGGGAGCGGCCTCACCCGTGCCCGCACTGCCCCAACACATTCAGGAGTGTTACCAATTTGAGAAGACATGAACTGGTTAGTAGTTTTTGACACATGAATTTCTGTGACCCAAACACGTACGTGTATCGAAAATAAATGTATTTGGAATATGGGGGTGTGGGTAATTACGTACAATTTTGATATGAAATTAGTTTGACTCATTTAAAATCGTAGTTAATTGTTGTTTAGGAGGAGTCTTTGAAACAATCAGTAACAATGAAAACTCTCATTTAGAATATTATACAGACTGTCATTGGAATCATGAAGTCAATAAGATTAATAAAAAGTCACGTGACGTTTATGGTTGATTTCGTACAATGGAGTTTTGGCCAAGAATAATGGAAAATCCGCCTGTGTGCAGCGTAATAAGAAGGCATGTGATGCTGTCGCGCTGCTGCCGCATTGCTTGCGTCTAGGGTTGCCATCCGTTCAGGGTTCCCCGGATTTGTCCTAGTTTAGAGGGTGTCTGGGCGGGGTTTCATTTTTTGTCCGGGTTTTAAATTTTCAAGTCTCAACAATCATAACTTTTTATTATTTTACAAAAACACTGTTAACATGTCCGGTTCCAAATTCCAAAATCCGGGGTTGTCACGCTTCTTGTCCTGGTTGCCAGATTTTAGAGATTGCAACTCTACTTGCGACCTAATGTGAAGACGCTCTTATCATTACTTTTTTTTAATGTAATAGTAAACTAGATACACGTCAATCTGCCCCCAATCTCGGCCGATCTTGTACTATGGAAACCAAGTAAGTTTACTCAACCTCCAATATTTGTATTATCAACAGGTGCACACAGACGTGAGACCACACTGCTGTGAGATATGTAGTAAAGCTTTTAAAACTAAAGCAGACTGCAAGGCCCACATCCAAAGCGTTCACATGAAGATACACAGGCCTAGAGTTCGACGGAAGTACAAGAAAACTGAATAATATATTATTGTAAATATCAATTCTAATAAAATGTTAGTTTATTGAGTTTTTGTTTTATTTTACAACTAGCTGTCTCGCGCGGTTTCACCCGCGTTCCCGTGATAAAAAGTAGCCTATGTCACCCGGGGATAGTGTAGCTTCCCAACAGTGAATGAATTTTTCTAATCGGTTCAGTAGTTTCGGAGCCTATTCAATGCAAACAAACAAACAAACAAATCTTTCCTCTTTATAATATTATTATTAGTATAGATAATAATTGGATTGTTTTACAAAAAACTTAAACCGACTTCAAAGTACACTAATAAGTAATCAAATCCTGATCTGATGACAATGGGACCAAACGGGAAGTATACCTTTTCAAATAAAAAAAAAAGACGGGAGTTATGATGAGGTAACACACATAAAAAAAAATACATTCGAATTGAGAACCTCCTCCTTTTTTTTAAGTCGGTTAATAAACCTGTGTTATTATTTTAAGGAAAACTTGAAATAGCGGCAATATATGGTGGCCGTTTTGACAACCCATATCTATAAGTTGATAACAGGCAAAAAGAGACGCATAGCGAGACAGATACGCTCTATATACTTAGAGCAGCGTTTCCCATTAGCCGGGTCGCGATGGGTTAGCGGGCCATCAAAATAAAATACCGGGTCGCAACATTCCCGCCTTGTTTTAAAAATAATTCCTGCTTTCGCACTTTAGTGATTAAATAGGCGATTCCAAAATATATAATATTAAAAATATTTTTAACACATATTTTTTTTAAAGTATTAAGTGGGTCACGAAGGGGCAGTGTGAAAATTACCGGGCCATGGCAGAACAATGTTTGGGAAACACTGGCTTAGAGAATCTAATCTAATATAGGTATGTGGATTCTCTAAGCGCTCTATGCATCGATACATAGCGTGCTGGCAGCGTCTTTGCTACAGACAGAGAGAAAAAAATATTTATTTGCGAGAATGTGAGAGCCACTGTCCGAATTGTTTCGAACTGTGCGGGCTTAAAGGAGTTTTCTTCCGCGAACGCTCAGACTGTGGAATGAGCTCCCCGCCGTGGTTTTCCCAATGGAGTACAGCATGGGGTTCTTCAAAAAGGGTGTGAACTGTGAATAGATTTCTTCAGGATCCGCAACGCGCGAGTGATACCCCTGGTGTTGCAAGCGTCTATAGGCTACAGTAACTGCTTACCATCCGGCCGTAAGCTTGTTTGCCACCTTAGTGGTATAAAAAAAACAGTCTTATAAACTTATCTGGCCCGGTGGCCAAGAGGCTATCAAGACGCGCGACGCTAGTTTGAAATATCCATTAATACTTCCATGGAAATGTCAGTCTGCCTGCCATTGGTGTACACCAATTGCAATAACGGCCAAAGAGGATATAAGTAGTAATAACAGCGCCTCTTTCACAGTTTGTGGGACTATAAAATATGGTAGAATCTTATTTACCTTAGCTAGCAACACATGCCATCAGTGATGCCAGATCTACTGATAAAGCAGTAGATCTACCTGATTTTAGAGCTATCTACTGATCTACTGACTTATTTCTAACAATTCGAGAAATCTACCTGTTTTTTCCAAACTACTAAATATACAAAAAAAAAAACCGTCTATCTATTCAAAAACGTGTCTGTTAGTGGTTATTACCTACTCTGTGGCAGCGTCGTTTCCATCAGTGGAGGAAGCGGAATGTTTAGCAGCGTTTAAGCAGTTTGTTTTTTTTTTTTAATTTGCCGGCATATTTCAGAAGTATGTCAAAATGCTAAACATTCCGTTTCAAAATGGGCGCCAAGATTAATTGAATCCGAAATATTTTCTTCACTATTCACAAGGCGAGTGTCAAACGATTCATAACAAAAACAAATGTCGAAAGTTCAAAAGTTAAAAAGAATTTAAGATATTGATTTCATTTTCAGTATTTGTAGAGTAAATGGTGCCTTTAGTGTATGTATGAAGATGAAGAAAATCATTTTGTGAATAGTTTTTAATTTATATTTGTAAATAACTGCATTGCTTAAACTTAACAGGTTGATAGCTTTGGTGTATGTTTCGACTATTGCATGAAATTACTGACGATGTTTATGACTACAATATCAACTTTTACTGTATACTGATTTTTTCCTGAATCTACTGATTTTTTTCTTAAATTTCTACTGCTTCTTGCAAATTTCATCTGGCAACACTGCATGCCATTCAAATGTCAATGAAGGCCATAAAATCCCAAAAAAAAAAAAAAAAAATGTCAATGATCAGCTGTGATGTGTGTGCATCGATCGGGTAAACAAAACAGATTTGGATTTGAATAATTTACATAAAATGGATAGAAATGAATGATGTTGTCATTATCCAAAAGAACCATGTCGCTAATATGTCGAGGATGTCTCGCTACAGACGCACGACTGTACGACATGCGCCAGAACCGACTGATGGAGGCCTATTCCACAATACTGAGTACCGTAAGTAATTATTTTTAAACTCTTGCTTAATTCACAGTTTTAATGAAATTACAACTAACAGTTGATAGAACTACTATCAACAGTTTAAAAGCTTCATTATTAGTTTACTTCGAAGCTAGTCTAATTTTTTTGTTTGTTTATTTGTTCATGACCATGGATACAAAGTCCTTCAGTCGCATACATAGTGTCATCTTGCTTATCTTGCTTAGGGTTGCCATCCGCCCGGGTTTCCCCGGATTTGTCCTAGTTAAGAGAGCGTCCGGGCGGGTTTCATTTCTGTATGGGTTTAAAAGTTTTCAAGTCACAACAATAAAAACAATATTTTATTTTACTGAGTAATTTAAAAAAAAGCACTGTTAACATGTTTGGGTTCCAAGTTCCAAAATTTGGGGCCTTCACGCTTCTTGTCCTGGTTGGCAGATTTTAAGATGGCAACCCTAATCTTGCTTGTCTAACCAACCACTCTTCGCCTAGTCGCCCATTGGTGCTTATATTTACTGAAAAGTTTCACCTGGGTTTCCAAAATTTTCGTATAGTCCTGGTATAAAAAGTATCCTTACATCAGTGGTGGCCAAGAGGTTGACTGCGGTCTACCGGTCAATTTCCATAGGCCGTGAGATTTTTGCCATCTATAATAATAGTGATATAAAAAGAGATGTAAAATCTTTAATTTATTTTAAAAACACGTACGTGTTTGTACGTCAACAGCCACACATTGACATGGTTACATAGTAATAAGTTTGGGCGTTGACAGTATGATGTGTGTGCCAATTAAATTTTATTTCATGTATTAGTTAATTTCTATTTACCTAATTACGGAAGGGCGAGTTTATATCTCTGTACATAACTGCAAACAATTTAAAACCCTGACAAGCCCAACAGGTTTTGAAAAATTTCTCATCTCAAAATCACCTTTATAATTTCAATTACAGGTACAAGTAACAGATGACCTGCCACATTACTTATGCAGCTACTGCGCTGTACTGCTGCTCAAGTGTGACGCATTCAGAACAAAGTGCTTGGATGCCCAGGATGCATTAAAAAATTCTCAACTATACGGTTTCAATGTAAGCAGAAGGGCCTTAACCACTTGAATCTAGTGACTTTTATAACCAGTAGTTACCATGTGTGTCATCCACATGATGTTGTGTCCCGCTCTAGCACCTAAATAGTTACATTCAAACCCTGCCTCTGAGGCCGTTGAAGTATTATGTAAGCAGACTTAACCCTTTCGCACCTGAATAATACGATATTGAGTTCATTTTTTCTAAAATTCTACAACGTACCTAGTCTACACACCTGGTTGTCACGAACGTGCTATGCACTTTCTAGAAGTTGTGTAAATGGTATATTTTCTAAATATGTTTTCCCATGATACTTACCATACATAATAAGATTTTATAGAAAAGAATAGGCAGGAAAAGAACTCAGGTGCGAAAGGGTTATTATTACAATTATTTACCCCCCTCCCCCTTGTCATTGCTTACGTAAACATTAGTATATGCATTTTTCTTTTAATGTAAGTATTCTGTTTTTTATTGATTCATGAGCAGCAGTTATAATTATTTGTGGGAATCCCCGAATATGCGTTTCGTTTTCAGGCATAGACAATGTAAGGGTTGCCATATGTGGAAAAAAGTAAATAATAACTAACGTAATCACCATCTAGACCCCCCCATCTCCCATGTCATCAAAAATAGGCAAAGCATAGACCCCCGCCCCCTATAGTGCTTACGTAATACTTGAACGGTCCCTCTACCGTATTTTTTGTGCTATGAAGACACTGAACAAGCATATACAGCCCGTCTGGTGGTAAACAGTTACTGTATTCATCTGGATGCTTGTAACACGTGGTGCATCACTCATTATGTAGGTATTTAGCTATGGGCACTTTTACTGTTGAAAATATTCATCCTTGTACCAAAAAACGACACTCAGTGAAACAAGGACAGGACACTCTCGTACAAAGTTTTGACTCGGGATTGAATCGTGATTAATAATATTGATTATTTTACTTTATTTCAGACTTCTATAGGATTCATAAAAGATCAACCCTTTCGACAATCCCACACACAAATAATTGATATTGTTGATAATAGTGAAAAGTCTACTGATTCAGATTTAACTGAAACTGTAAAAGTAGAAATTAATGATCATACAAATAATTTAACAGGAGATAATATTAGTAGTCAAATTAATATTTTGCTGAATAAAATACTTAATAGTGATAAAAATGGAGATGCTGGTCGTGTAAATGATTTAATAGAAGAATTTAAAGTATGCTTGGATTGTGAAAAGCCTAAACATGCATGTAACATAGACACGCAAGGAACTGATCAGTTAGCTAAAATTATTAAAAATGTCCAGTATTCTAGTCGGGTAAAGACTGAATTGCTTGAAATATTGGAAGTTTGTAATGAACGAATGGTTTCTCAAACCAGTAATAGAAATAATAAAATAGAAACCACAAGACCAAAAGAACAAACTAAATTCAAATTGGAACACCCAGTAACATCTGATTCTAAGCATAAAGCTGTAAAAAATAAAGATTTACATTTGATAGACGATATGACTTTGGTCAAAGAATTTGTATCAAACAATAAAAAAGAGCTTGATTTTGTTAATGTTGAATTTGAAAATACTGGTAAAATTAATGAAATAATTTCAGATACAGAGGATGAAATGGTTATTGCAGACTTAAAAAATAATTCTAAGCAATCTAAAGGCACACTTACAACTCCACATACCAACGTTAAGGATACTAAAGACTGTAAAGCCATAAAAAATGGTAAACCTAAAGCAAATTATAAAGATAGAACTAAGTATGTTAGTAAATTGTATAATATGAATGAAATAGATATAAGTGAAGAAGAACAGCTGAAAGAAATTGAAGATAGAAAGAATTCAGATAGTTATTTGCAAGCTAGATTCAAATGCAACTTTTGTTACAAAGGTTTTCGAATTGAAGAAAGTTTCAAAACTCACATGGTGATACACGATGATGTAAGTAACATAGATACAAGTAAAAATATATGCATCTATTAACTTCAAAATAAATGTTCTCTTATCCTTTCTTCAAGCCACATATTTGAACATGAAGAACAAAAGTGGCCCAACTTTCGATCCTTGTGGAACTCCATATTGTAATATTTTTCAATCGGCCTTTATAATGAAAACCAAGATTTGATGTTTATTTACAAATATCCTACATCGTCAGATAGTATCTATTAAGTTTTTATACTCTTTAGGCTGAACAATTTTTAGATATACCGTATGGTTAACATAATCAAACGCTTTAATTAAATCATTGTTTCTACAGAAGAGCGGAAAATATGTTTGTGACCTGTGCCACTGTCACTTCATTAATAATACCAGGTTAAAAAAACACAAGTATAACCATACAAAGAGATTCACTTGTAAGGAATGTACATATGTTACGAAATATATGTAAGTTCTGCCTTACTATTTGACTTTATTTTCTGTTTTATATACCACTACAAGGTAAACTTGCGTTGCCTGCTGAAAACCCATCCTGGGAAAACCATAGCAGGGAGCTCATTCCACAATCTGATAAAAATATGCCATACTTTAAGATACATTGTTTTTCCAATAAACTAATAAAGTAATTGAAATAATCATTTTTACCATGTATAGACCTGTTTTTGACCGTAATCACACCATGATCTGAAGGAAAGCTCAAGCTCTTTGTAGGATACGAACCCGGGACGTTCGTTTCGGCATCCGACGTCACAACCACTGAGCTATCATCGCCTTAAAATCAAAATCAATAAGTATTTATTCAGTTTAGGCCCTTATAAGGCACTAAAGATTAACAAAATGACTCTACACCGGTTGACCGGTTCCAAATACATCTTGAACATAAAATTGAATTCTTTTTGCTGTAGTTAGTCTAAAAAAATATAATGTTGTTCATTACAGAAGTCAAGCAAGAGAACATTATAAATGGCACGGAGGAGTAAAAGACACGTGCAAACATTGTGGAAAGAAATGTAGGTGAGTATAGTGCTACTACTGATACCATTTGGGGCTTTTCAAACCTGCTTGGTCCCGGTCTCGATTCGGAAGAAAAACCGATTTGAATGGCTCCTATTTTACAATTCCAGACTCATTTGGAATGAGACAGTTGATCGATACACGATCGCGGTGAATGAAGAGTAAGATTGCGTCATTAAATAATTGGACTGTTTTACAAAAACCTTAAACCGACTTCAAAGTACACTAAGAAGTAACCAAATCCTGATCTGATGACAATGGGACCAAACGGGAAGCGTACCCTTTCAAATAAAAAAAGAATTTTCCAAATCGGTTAATAAATGACGGAGTTATGAGGTAACAAACATAAAAAAAAAAAAAAAAAAAAAAAAAACATTCGAATTGAGAACCTCCTCCTTTTTTTGAAGTCGGTTAAAAATCAAAATCATTTATTCAAATAGACCTTCGCAGGCACTTATGAAAAGCCTGACTCTAATACTCTAATACCGGTTCGGTAGGTTACATTTGCTGAGAAGAGCCGGCAATAAACTCGGCAAGATGATTTCTTGTTCAATTCCTGCATATGAGTAGTGAAATCCGAGTCCAAATACTAAAACTTCGCGAACATTCTTTTGTAATAAGTGGGTATAACTATAATACTAGACGTTTTTACAAGCTTTTATTTAACTTGCAATGTATGTATGTATGTTTGTTCGTTCGGGTGGAATCTTGCAAGTCGAATTTGACCCACTTCCAGTGGTCGGATTGACTTGATATTTGGTGTACATTAGTATATTGGAAGACAATGCAAGTACAGTCAACAAAAAGTACAGTCACCAAAAAAGCTTGTATTAAAAATTAATTTTTAACAAAAACTTATCTCGTATACAGTGGACAATCAAATTACTATCTCCATATGAAGAAATACCATCCGACCAGTAACGACTTGGTAAGATGTGAAATTTGTGGAGAATCATGCAGCGGTCCACTTGGATTCATAATACACGAAAAAAGGGCTCATAAAGAGGTACAAGAAAAATAATTCAATCCATATACGTGTAACGGAAACGCTATATCTTTAAGAAAGGGTCTACAGGTATAAACTACCTATAAAAAGTTCCAGCTGAAAATAAAATACACAAAAATTCATACCAATTTTTTGCTACCAAGTTTATTGAATTAAAATCATAACCAACGTGTCACCGCTCAATGAGGGACATTATTTCACGTCACTTGCTAATATTATTATAAAATGTTCTCTTTCGTAATCTGTGCGCCTAGTACCGAAGAAGGCGTGTACTTTTATGGATATATCGTTTCCGTTCCGAATATTCCCGTTGTACGTCAAATAAACGCTGTATTCAAATTGGTAGGACCTCATATATCTCGTTTGAAACTTTTGCTAGATGAATTCACCAGAGTGTCGTTGTTCTGGTTGCGACACTCAGTTCTACTGCTCGGACGCGTTTAAGGCGCATCAAGGAACCGACGGACTGTGCGACACGATACACAAGTAAGGGACACCACACATACATGACACACATATAACACTGTTTAATTGATACAATAATCGTGTGTCATCAGGTATTGTGTGCGCTGCGGCATGTCGTTTGAGACTGAAGAACTGCTAAAGGAACATGAGATAGAGCAACGGAAACCAAGAACTAGTTATAAATGTAAAGTGGTAAGTTGTATAATATCGTTACTTTAACACAACTTTTTCTATTGTTTATTATGTGACCAGTATAATAGTGCAGCTTTATATTCAAAGCCATTTATTCAGTTCTAGGCCCTAGTTGGACACTTATGCATCTATGTTTTCTGACTCAGACTTTCTAAAGTTCAAGCCTGGGTGGAATCGACATGCCATGGACTCGAATTTATGGAGCAACTTTTTTCAAACACGCAGATGGTCCTGTCGCGACATCTATCAGTTACACTAGATTTAATACACAGAAAGATAGATGGCGTCACACAACATCCTGCATCGCGCTGACAGAAGTTAATTTTGCGATCTGAATATACGGGGTGGATACGACAATAAATGAAACCACGTAAACTCATAAATACTATAGTCTGGCATACGAAAGTAGAACCTGAAAAAGCGCGGCAAATTTAAAAAAGCTAGATGTGGTATCACTAAGTATAGTAGGAATAAATTGTTTTGATACTTTACAAAAAAATATATATAAATATGTTTGATTTTCTAAGTAATATTTGCATGTAACTGAGTTAAAATTTTACATAAACTCGTTATAACCTATTTTTATATTGAATGCTTTTAAATAAATAAAACTCGTTATATTCTATTTTTATATAAAATGCTTTTAAATAAATATCCTGGGATATTCCTCACAAACGGTTATCTGATCCCAAACTGAGCGTACTATATATATTCAAATTCAAAAATTGTGATTTTTTCTAGACTATATTTTTTTTACCTTCGTAGAACAATATGAATAGATGTTTCACTGATTAGCGATCGTAGAAGTTCATTTAGCATATTGTAGAACATTAAGGTGATCGAAAGAATGAGACGGTGGACACTATAACACTCATTTAGCTATAAAGCCATTATGAATAAAGGCTTAGTATCAAAATTGGTTCTGGTAAACTAGTTGACACTTTTTATGCCGGATGACGAAAGTGACAATAATAGAATGTTGCCATGTAAAGAGTTTAAATTACAGCCAGGCTCAACTTTCGTTTGCCAGACTCTATCAACTTTTACTATGGGACCAAATTCGAAATCGCATTTTATTTTTTAAAGCTTTTTATACATTTTAGCCGAGGAGACATGTACCTTTTGTATGAAAAGCTGTATTTTTTTAATGCGAAGCCAGCCGGAAGATCTTCTCTTTTAAATAGAGGTGACATCCACCTTGCGCCTCCATAGTCCATCTGATGTTGCCAATACCAGGAGAATTGATAATTTGACGACCTCGGTAACTGGCTCAACTGAACGACTGATAGGTGCTTGGCGACAGTTCATCTTGAGGGTGGTAGCCAACCAGATGGGTAGAATCTGAACCAAACTTAATGGCGGCTGTGAAGTGCGCTGCGAGCCGGCTTTGCGCAGGTTCAGTCATCTCGAATGTACCGCATATCTTCGTTTTCGCTACTGCACAGCGTTCCGCGCCTAATTTCACAACCGCCAATAAGTTTGACTCGGTCTGTACTACAAAGTACTCCACCATCATACTATGATTTCCTTGAGCTTAAGCACGGCATTGAGCGATAATAGCTTTATGGCATAATTTTAGAGGAACATTTTCTTTGCAGTGCAACAAGAACTTCGAAGGTCATACGAGCCTCAAGATACATCTGTTACGACACTCGTTGACTACGTCTCGTAGGTTTAGTCGATAAATGTCCAGAAAAGTTACCAAGTTCGAAATTCCCAAATCGTATAATAAATTAAAGGCATTATTTGACCCGATGATTGGCGGATAGATGGATTGTGGTAAAGATAATATGGGTGCAGCATTACCCAACTGATAAGGCGCGTCGTGAATCTTAGTTCGCACAGAAAAGAAAGTACGGCCCCGAATATTAACGAAAGAATGCTTAAAACTTACAATCAACCTTAGGTCACTACTAGCTGTTAGTTCCGTCTCACTCGCAAGTCACGCCCCTCCGCACGGCGCGCGCTAACATGGCGGCAGCTGCCGACCAATAGCGGTTCCCGCGTTTTGAAAATGTATCATCTGCGCAGGTACATCGATAAGCCATATCAGTTGGGTACTACTGTAAGAAAGTCCATCGGTATAATATCGCGGTAAATTAAGACTGCGAAAAATAGAGATGCAACATCCACCTGCCCTGTTCCAAATCATTTCGGGTCGATGCAATATGTACAGATCGGTTTACTAAAGCTGGCACGTTCAACACATTTACACGTTACGCTTGTGTAGTGTCTGTGAATAAGCGCGCGGCGTCACGTCGCACTGCATGCGCATCAAAACTCTGTCCGTCTCTCTCGCGCGCGGCCAAGCTTATGAGTATGAAGGAGATAGTTATTGTTTTGCTACTGCTCATATAGTCTTTTTTGCATTCGTCCATTAGAATTGACTGACTGATTAGAAGCAATAATGTGATAAAACATACTGTATCGTGAAATTCCATATGTATGAGTACTGTGAGCGTGCCAGCTTTAGTTAACCGACCTGTACGCTTCTTCCATTCATCTCTTCTATCCGTCATACAATCATTCACTCCTTACTAGTGTTGCCAGGTCCCGTGTGTCAAATTTCGGAACGTAAGGATAAAATAATCGGGATTTTGGGTTTCAAATCGGGACAGTAGTGAAAGTCTGAATTTGGTGAGAAAATATGAAAGCAAAAATATTTTTATGTAGCTTAGTTATATTCACTTTTCCTGTCAAAATTATCAAATATAGTAAAGACTCATGAGGTTAGTGAAAATCGGGACATTTGGCGTCCCGATCAAGGGTTAATCGGGACGTGTCACCAGACCCCTGAAAATCGGGACGTCCCGCGCAAATCGGGACACCTGGCAACACTACTCCTTACACATATATTTCACACAATCCATCCATCCGCGAGTCAACGGTTCAAATAATGCCTTAAAATTATACGATTTGGGAATTTTCGAACATGGTAACATTTTTGGACATTTATCAACTAAACTTACCCGTCATAAAGGGCAAGTTATCTGCGAGATTTGTGGAAAGGTATTATCGGTAAGTCCTTTAGGAATCGAAACTTCAGTTTTTCTTTATCATACAATCTAGGGACTTTCAAGGCCAGAGTTAGTTTTCTTCTGGGCCCATAGACGTTGAATTTTTTCTTGGTCTGAGTCTGGGGCCTAATTTTCGATATTGCTGTGGCATAAAACATTTGGCATATGACATGGTGGACTTCTGTCTAAATGTATAGATTTTTTAAGATATCAAGGAATGGTGCCGATTCTGTTATAAATCGCACTAAACTAATTTCAGTCATATCTAATCTCTTTCGTACACACATTGTTGAGAAAGGATAGAACATATCTTAGTCTTGCCGTTTTCATTTGCGGGTAAATGGACGTACAGTAGTACCTAACTGATATAGCTTACCGATGTACCTGCGCAGAAGATACATTTGGTGGCTGCCGCCATGTTGTGTTGATTGTAAGTTGTTTTAAGCATTATTTTGTTAATGTTCGGGCCATACTTTCTTTTCTGTGCGAACGAAGATTCACGACGCGCCTTATCAGTTGGGTAATACTGTAACCAACTTTGATTTGTTACATTGAAAACAAGCATTGGACTAATTTGACAGAACAACATTTCTTGCAACCGTTTCTTATACTCTTCGTTAGAAAGAGATATAGTGAGACTAAACATTTATTTGAATTACAGAATCAGCATATTCTAAAACAACATTACCTCAATAAACACACGGCAGAAACACCATTTAAATGTACAGAATGTCCGAAGAGTTTTAGATGTGCCTGGAATTTACAGGTTAGTGTATAACTAACTACTGTACGCTGGCCTGACGAAGATATGCCTTTGGCTCTATTCACACCCACAACCACACCACGTGGGCGGGCGCTAATTTGTATGAAAATTAATAGATGAATTGAAACGGACCACATTTTGCCGTCACTATCGACCGCGTGTGTAATACCGACCACCGCAACTACCAGCGAAACCGTCAACTAGCGGTACAAACATTTTAACATTTTGTAGGTACACACGGCAACACATCAAGCTATACATTTCCAGTATAAGCTGATCTCGTATTGTATAGGATTTCCGTACAATGAGAGGTCAGCTTATATTGGAAATGTATAGCTTGATCTGTAGCCGTGTGTACCACAACGCAACCGCAAGAAGCCGCAGCTACACTATTCACACGTAACCACAGCTTGAACACATTTTGTGGTGCTGTTGCCGTACGTGTGAATAGTGCTAATTCAACAGCTTGATTTTGTATGACTACAATAATATTCTGTCTGGGTAATTTTTCACTGTTGTTCATGCTCACAAATGTTTGTCCTCGAAAGAAACCCACGGTCTGTGGCGAGGTAGTCAGGTTATCTAAAATGTCTTGATATGTGTGGGACGTCCCGATTTTCCGGGATATGTGAACAGATACGATTAATTTTCACAACTGAAAGTAATTCAATAATTTTCATTTGCTATTTCTATAAACTTAAATATACCAATTTACATTTTTGTTCTCAGATTTTTTGCATACTGCACCTGGTAACATTACATCCAACAGAGCTATATACTCTCGTTTTATGCATAACGGTAGCCAACATTTGAATTAAATGTATATTTTTTCAGCTACACACTCGTACACACACGGGGGAGCGCCCGTTTAAATGCAAATATTGCCAGAAAGCATTTATAAGCTGCGCAAATATGAAAAGACATGAATTGGTGAGTTTCATTATTAAATTCACATCCAGTACCCTAAAATAATCATTAAATCTTCAGCTCCACTTAGCCTTACAACTCTTACATTATAGCTCCACTTACCCGAAAAACTCCTACATTATAGCTCCGCTTACCCTAAAAACTCCTACATTATAGCTCCACTTACACTAACAACTCCTACATTGTAGCTCCACTTATACTAACAACTCCTACATTTTAGCTCCACTTACACTAACAACTCCTACATACTAGCTCCACTTAGCCTTACAACTCCTACATTATATCTCCACTTACACTAAAAACTCCTACATTATAGCTACACTTACCCTAAAAACTTCTACATTATAGCTCCACTTACACTAACAACTCCTACATACTAGCTCCACTTAGCCTTACAACTCCTACATTATAGCTCCACTTACACTAACAACTCCTACATTATAGCTCCACTTACCCTAACAACTCCCACATTATAGCTCCACTTACACTAACAACTCCTACATTATAGCTCCACTTACACTAACAACTCCTACATTATAGCTCCGCTTACCTTTATAATAATTTATTTATATTATTGCAGGTACACACAGGGGAGCGCCCATATTCTTGTGATATATGTGGCAAAAGCTTTCAAACTACACATAATATGAAAGCTCACATTAAAACCGTTCATAATCAGATTCGCCGGCCTCCGAGTATTAGACGGAGGAACAAGAAAAACTTAACAAATAATTAATTATCTAATAATCCTTGTATGTAAATTAAAACTAATTTATTTAATTTTGTTGTTTTTGTTAACCTTTCCTATGTCTCTCGCATATTTATTTTTACCGTGGACGTAATAAAAACGTCGGATGGATTCTCGCTAACAAAACACTGTCACTCAGTCTCTCAGACACTTTATGAAACCACCAGCCGCGACTCACTCCGCTATCACTGACCACGATCACTGACCACGATCACTGACCACGATCACTGACCGCGATCACTGACCACGATCACTGACCACGATCACTGACGCCGATCAGTGTCGCCATCTCAAATTTTAAAAGAGAGTCAGACAGATGACGCCCTAAGAACACTATTATTTATTGTATTTTAAGCTACATTTGGTACCTAACTTTAGAGCTTTGACCTTCATGTGCCCTACTAAGGCCTGAATTGAATAAATAGCTTTAGACTGATAGACTTTGATAAGAAATAAGTTATAAAAATGTTTTTAAAGTAATTAATAAGAACATTTTAATCCCACCAAAAACATTTTTATGTAAAATGTTGCCGCCAAGACATATGGCTCGTACTGTCAAAAAGTTATCAGATCTCATGTAGAGCCAAGCTTATAACTCTACATGCACTTACTCTACAAGCCCTAACTTCACAAACTCTACACCTTAGTCAAAATATATGGCTTAGCCGTTTCGCTACCGTCACATGGGAGTAAGGTGAAAAATGTATTCACTGTTCATTACTTTTTTGTTATTCAATAGTTCTTGTAGTATTGAAACGGCCAAGCCACATATTTTGACTACGGTGTGTAGAGTTTGTGAAGTTAGGGCTTGTAGAGTAAGTGCATGTAGAGTTATAAGCTTGGCTCTACATGAGATCTGATAACTTTTTGACAGTACGAGCCATATGTCTTGGCGGCAACATTTTACATAAAAATGTTTTTGGTGGGATTTCACTTCTTTTTGTAAGTTGCTTATGTTTTTTTTTTGTTTGAAATTTCCAAGTTTTATAATTTTTTTGTTGTTTGTGTACTAATACAAGCCTACATACCAAATTTCAGCTTTCTAGGACTTCTGGAAGTACCCTATGAGTTTTGATGATCATCAGTGAGTCAGTGACGAAATCGGGGTTTTTTAGATATCAATAAAATCTAAAGTCTTATACTTTAGATTCACACATACAATAGCTATGTTATTGAAACTTAATATGTTTAATAATCCAAACCCAAGTTATGAGGGTTCAAAAAAACGACGAAGCGCTTCGAGAAAAGGTAGGTGCCCTTTCGCTTCGCTTGGCTGTCTTGGCGGGGGGCACTTCCGTGCCCCCAGATTGTATTCATAGTGTTATTGCGGCTTTTGGGCTACTTTAGGTTACCTGCACTGAAATTCGGCTACTTTAGGCTACTTAAGCTGTGACAAATGGTGACATTCAGGCCCTGTGTTGTTGGCAACACGGGTAAATAAACGTCATCTAACAAACAGTCGTCTTCGTCGACAAAGAGTAATATATTTTATCGTCGATTGGATATTATTTATTTATATTTACGCCTGCGCTGCGAACAAATACAAAAATACAGCAATCAGCATGTCTTGTGTGGTGAAATGGTGTAAAAACCGTAGTGACCGAAGGAAAAAAAATCCAGGAATCACGTTTCATAGGTAAATCAATCAATCACTGAGTTTCTGATTTTATACAATAAAACCAAGAACAAAATAATTCATAACATGCAGATAACATGTTGCTAATATTCACTTGTGCAAATTACCCAAAATATGGGAATATTTTATTATACTTAATTGATTTTAAACTTTCGCGACTTGTACACATACTTTATATTAATCGGGGTTTTACGCGTAATATATACACTAGTTTAGTGTTAATATCTTAAATAAATAAGTAACTACTTTTTACTAGATTTTCTATCGAAAATGAAGTATGGAGAAATGACTGGATTGAAATAATTAGAAATTGTAACAATGAAAGCGATTGGATTCCGAACAAATACAGTGTAATATGCAGTTTACATTTTGAAGCTGATGACTTATATACAACTAAAGGAGGGTCCCGGCGTGTGGTTACATATGCAGTACCTAAAAAGGTGATAACTAACAATTAATTTTAGCTAATATGGTACAGTAGTACCCAACTGATATGGCTTACCAATGTACCTGCGCAGAAGATACATTTTCAAAGTGCGGGAAACGCTATTGGTCGGCAGCTGCCGCCATGTTAGCGCACGCCGTGCGGAGGGGCGTGACTTGCGAGTGAGACGGAACTAACTGCTGCACTGTATTATGAACCACAAAGTAGTGATTTAAGGTTGATTGTAAGTTTTAAGCATTCTTTCGTTAATCGTCAGGGACATACTTTCTTTTCTGTGCGAATGAAGATTCACAACGCGCCATATAAGTTGGGTAATACTGTTTTTATTTTGAAACTTCGAAACTTATTACTAATTTAAAACTTCAAAACTGTTATTTAAACTTTTTCGAGTGTTTTTGTTTTCTTTTTTACTTTTCTACTTTAAAATGACATTCCTCCAGTACCTATGTTGTTTGTTTTTAGTTTTTATCTGAGACACCAGAGATGGCAGAGGAACAACCTGATGCTGTACCCGATATTTCCACTGCTTCACAAGAGGTGAGTAATAAAATAAATAAATATTATTTTTATAGCCTTCATTCGGACATGACAATATTTCCTTATTATTCGTAGATTGTTTTTTTGTTCCACTTTTGCATGTCTGTTTGCCAGGTGGCAAAGGCCTCCTCCAATCTTCTCTATTCTGGCCACTCTACCCCATGTTATTCCCGCGATTTATCTGATGTCGTCGCCCCATCTCCTTTGTGGTCTACCTCTCTTTCTCTTTTCATCTCTTGGGTACCATTGCGTGATTATTTCCCCTGATCATGTGGCCTGCCCATTTCCACTTTTGTCTCCTTACTTTAAATCAATATTACGTTGTACCAATGAAATTAGTTTCATTATCATATATATTTAATAAGACATCTAGTATAGTTTAGGATTACTTATTTGTTTATGTTAAAGGTTTGTAGATTTTTGTTTCGGAGCCTGGCATGGTGATCAGGCGCCAAATTGTTTTTTTTATGTCTGTGCATGATAAAACCTATATACATCGATTGGCCTAAATATTATAGGCTTTTTTATTCAGGAAACGGGGGTGAAATCGCGAAATGGTGAATAATATGAATAGTAAAACTCTTTACGGAGATGACTTTTAATCATTTTGTTTTTAATTGATTGTTTGCATTTAAAATAATAATACAAAGGGTTTGAAAATTTACTATTTTTTATTAGTAGCCTTTTTAGGGAATACGTCTTTTTATTTACCCATTTGGCAAATTACTGGCAACCATGATTGGACCCTCAGAATAATGTTCCCTTTCTACAATAGAATATTACAGTGATCTATGAACCGTTCTTTGCTTTCGTTCAACAAATAAACATAAATACCAGAAAACCTCATAAAATAAGTACTAACGTTTGAATATAGGTAATAGAAATGACTGAAGCTTCTCATAAAGAAGAAACTCTGCGAGTGTGTCGAGGATGTCTCGCTACGGATGCACGATTGTATGATATGCACCAGAACCACCTTATGGATGCCTATATCAGATTGGTAAGCATATACATTCTCCATTCAGCCTGGCTGGCTGGCTATCACCCTCAAGATGATCAGTCAGTTTAAAATACATGCATGTTCACAGCCTCATAATATTAGGGCGAACTGGGGGCTCAGCTAGGGTTGCCAACCGTAGTTTATAATAAGTTTTTGTTAAAAATGATCATTTTTTAATACAAGCTTTTTATGGTGACTGTACTTTTTTGTTGAATGTACTTACATTGTCATCCAATATACTAATGTATACCAAATTTTAGCTCAATCGGACACTGGGAAGTGTGTCAAATTTAACTTGCAAGATTCGATTACAGACAACGGGACAGGATAAGTAAATAAAAGCTTGTAATAACGTATCCTGCTTTACTTTATACTTTGGAATAAAAATAAAGTATGCAAAAATACTTTATTTCCAATCTTTACTGTGATGAGTAAACGAAACACTTATTTGGGTAATCACGTAACTATTTGCTAAGAAACTAAATATTTAAATCTTAATTTCAATTGTAAAAGTAGCTTTGAAACATTCAGAAAACAATTTTTTTTTAGTTTGTGCTAGAAATACTTTATTTTTCTTCCAAATACTTTATTTTCAATTCAAATAATTTGATACCTTATTTTGTTCATAAAAGTTGGCAATCCTAGGCACAGCCCCAACTGGGTCCATTGCCATGACGCCACGGAAGAGACCACGCACACACTTGTGTGTCTTCACTAAGTAGTAGGTTAATTATTATGCATTGTAAATAGACAGGCCAAGTCGTGGGTTCGATTCCCATACAGGAAAAAAAGGAAAATATTATAATGAAATTGAGATACACATTGTACAGGTCGGTTAACTAAATCTGGCTCGTTCAACACATTTACACGTGTCGCTTGTGTAGTGTCTGTGAATAAGCGCGCGGCGTCACGTCGCACTGCATGCGCATCATCAACACTCTGTCTGTCTCTCTCGCGTGCCACCAAGCTTATGAGTATGACGGAGACAGTTATTGTTTTGCTTTTGCTACTGATTATAATTATAGAGTGGTATTTTTGTGCATTCGTCCATTGGAATTGACTGACTGATTAGAAGCAATAATGTAATAAAACATACTGTATCATGAAATTGCATATGTGCGAGTACTGTGAACGTGCCAGCTTTCGTCAACTGAACTTTAAGACTGTTGTCATCTGAAATATCTGTTTCAGGTACAAGTAACAGATGACCTGCCACATTACTTATGCAGCTACTGCGCTGTACTGCTGCTCAAGTGTGACGCATTCAGAGTTAAGTGCATAAATACACTACTCACATTAAGAAATGTAAAACTTAATAATGGACAGGTAAGTACAGCGTAATAAATATCTATAGACAGGCATGTTAGGGCTCTTACGTTCACATAAATATCATAATTTCCTAATCAAAATTGTTGGAAAGATTTGCATTTTTTTTTCCTCTTTATTTTGGCAACAAACAGTCGTTACAAAGGATGTTTTGCATGAGATCATATTACATAGAATATAGACGAGTGCCGAAAATTAATTTTTTCACTCAATAATCTATATAGATAAAAGAGAGTCGTATTAGTTACACTATTTAAAAATCAAGGACGGCTGAACCGATTTGGCTGAAAATTGGTGGGGAGGTAGCTTAGAACCAGGAGAAGGACATAGGATTTTTTAGGGTAGGTTAGAACACCACACAGACGAAGTCGTGTCGCGCCAGCTAGTCTTTCTATAAATGTTGAGTACTGTCCAAAACTTTCTAAACTGCAAGAATGAGTAACTAGGGATGGGCCGGGAAAGAAAAAAATATGGGAAGAAAAGAAAAATACGGGAAAGAATGGAAAAATACGGGTAAATTCCCGAACGGCGGGAAAATACTCAAGTGGCTTTTTGTACCAAAAAAAATATTTTTAGATGCTTTTGATTGTTATGTTAATCATGTTGTATGTACCTACATTACCTACGCGCGGACCCACGCGAACCTTGCGCGGACTGGACCGAGTATCACACTTCCCGACTTCGAGTCGGACGAGTATGTACTACCACGGTGTAGTAATTGTGTGGGACCGCCGCCTGTCCACCACAACCCTAAAACGTAAACTCCTTCATCACAAAAAAAAAAGATTTTTTATTGTATGATATATGTGTATGACCGTGGTATGACCCTAATAGAAATCTTGTTAAATGTTATTCAAACGATTTTGTTAAGGTGTCTCACGCTATATACGCAAAGTCTAGTAACTATGACCATTGAGTATTTTCCCAGCCAATGGGAAAATTCCCGGGTTTTTTCCCACCAAATTGGAAATTTACTCGAAGTTGGGTTTATTCCCGGGAACAAACCCAACCCTATGAGTAACTGATTGATTCGATTCTGTTGTTTACAAACAAAACTAATTTAGTCTCGCTATATCTCTTTCTAAAAAAAATATTCGAAAAGGATAGAATATACGAACCGGTGGTAGAATCAATAAATGTAACGCTCATAAGTGCCATATTAGGGCCTAAATTGAATAAACGAATTTGAATTGAAGACCAGTGTCGGACTGGCCATATCTGGCCTGGTGGCGTTTGCCAGCCGGGCCCTAGCCTGCGCGGGCCCCCTATGGAAGCTGAGGCCATCCCTAAAACTTGGTTTAGGCTTGTGGGGAGCCACCTGGCTTCTGTCCCAGTCCGACCCTGAGAGAGACTAAATTTTGATTACCTAGTTTGTAAACAACATAATCTGCACCAATAGTTCATTTGTTGATGACTTATTTCGATTCCAGCTAACCTTGCAACATGTTAAACAAATAAACACACGATGTAATATATACAATCAATCTGAAATATTAGTATTAAATATAGATGAAATTGATGCAAATGATAATGACACCAGTGACTCATATGAACCTAAACATGACATTGATAACGATACAAGTGATACTGAATCTATTAATGAGAAACCTAATATCAAAAATGAACATGATCCTTTATGTGATGAAAATTATATTTTAATTAAAATAGAACCAGACTGCCATGATAATGATAATGATAATATGGAATCTTCAAATAATGATTTGCATAAAATTACTCACGAGAAACAAATGCCTGAAGTAAATATACAGAAGATGGAGTTAGAATCAAATGAGCATCGTATAGTTGAAAATAATATGGTTAATATGGAATCAGAAGAAAGTGATAATGATTATTTTAATGATGATAATGATGAAAAAACAGTTATTGATAATGATAGTAAAATAATTGAGCGAATCAGAGGCAGGCGTTCGAAATATACTCGCGTGGATTATGAAAAGATTAGTAAAGAGTACAATATGTGTTATACATTTTTGAAAACTAAAGATGAACGAATACGGAATTTTCAAGAGATTTTAAATAGTAGGAGGCAATCGGATAATTATACATTAGGTACATACAAATGCGATGTTTGCTACAAAGGATTTGTTAAGAATGAAGCTTTTAATAATCACATGAGTTATCATAGCGAGGTATGTATAATAGAACGCTGTATGAGGAAATTAAAATACTTATTTGCTAGAATGTGAATCAAAATCAAAAAGTCATTTATTCAGTTTAGGCCCTAGTAAGGCACTTATGAACGTTACATTGGTACATACAGTTGAATTTACCACCGGTTCGGAATACACTTAAACTGAGAAGACTCCGGCAAGAACCTCAGCAAGGTTTTTGTTTGTGGAAGATCTTTTAATATTACAGCTTTTTTTTCCAAATACTTATACAATATATACATTATTATTTTATGCTTACTCGTACAATTATCATTTAGCCAGGGGGATGCAAGTGCAGAGAGAAGCTACTACAACCATATATTCTTGTCTTCCACGTAATGAGCCACTGAGACACACACATAATTATAGTCAGAGTGATGGCATTGGAGATAATTACAGTTGTACTTACCGGTGAGTTTCTTGCCGGAGTCTTCTCAGTTTAAGTGTATTCCGAACCGGTGGTAAATTCAACTGTATGTACCAATGTAACGTTCATAAGTGCCTTACTAGGGCCTAAACTGAATAAATGACTTTTTGATTTTGATTAAAAAATGTCGCATTGTCTGAGAAGATCCGGCAAGAAACTCGGCAAACACTCTTTTCAAAACGACCTTATAGTCATTCACTTCAACACACCACATCTTCGTTGTCTTTTTTTTATTGATAAAAGAAAAAATGTGTGTCTAATATTTTTTGATAATGGCCCTGATTCTGTTGTTTACAACTAAACAAATTTTAGTCTCACTATGTCTCTTTCTAACAAAGAACATAAGAAAAGGATGTAAGAAATTTAGTCCTGTCAAATTAGTCCAATGCTTGTTTTCAATATAAATTTAGTCGCCATCTATCGCGGTTACGTCTAAATACATTTAAAACCCTGAAACTTAAACGCACCGGGGACTTATGGGATATATCCGTGACTGTTTTGCAGGGTATCATTGATGACATTGCTCCCCATCTAGCTTTAGTATTTAATAAATGCGTAGATTTTGGCCAATTTCCAGATTTAATGAAATATAGCAAAGTTATACCTTTGTTCAAGGCGGGAGATCCCAGTGATCCTACTAATTATAGGCCAGTTTCCATTTTGCCAGCTTTGAGTAAAGTATTTGAAATAGGGCATGTAATATCGGAAGGCTTTTCAATTCCGATATTGATTTCCGATATTGGATCTCAATATCGGAATTCCGATATTAATATCGGAATTAGACATTTTTATTATAAATTGCACATATTCCTTATAAATTGCACATATTCCGTATAAATTGCACATATTCCTATATAAACTGCACTAATTATCTATCTATACTAATATTATAAAGTGGAAGAGTTTTTTTGTTTGGTTAACTGGCAAATCTTTGGAACTACCGGTCTGAATCGTTTTTTTTTTTTCACTTATAGAAAGCTAAATTATCCCCGAGTATTATAGGCTACTTTTAATCCCGGGAACGCGGGTGATACCTCGGGGGTCAACTAGTTCGTTATAAATTTGGATTGAAAACATCTTCTGCTCAGTCAAGCGCTCTTGTCAGAGGGGTCGTGGTTGCAATAGATAGGGTATATGGCAGTGGCGTGCATTGGTTTTCGGAGGAGGTAGGCAATCAAGTACTAGGAGTTTTATTGCATATTATCGGTGGTATTTTATCCAATAAAGATCAATCCACGTGCACAAGTGAAATGAAATGAATTATGTGTATCGTGATTTTACAAGTTGTTTCAAAAAGTTCGTGAAAGGTTTGAGTACAGTGATCAACATTTTACTAAAACACGACTGAACGGACGAACGTGACTGATAATGCGGACTATGTAAAAGTTTATGTGCGGACTATATGAAAGTGATATTATAAATAAAATGTATGCGACTGAAGGACTTTGTGTCCATGGTCATGAACAAATATTTAAAAAAAAAAGCCAAACTAGCCTCGGTTGAATCAATCGATTTTTTAATCAATATTCGATCTTTTAAATCGTCTTTGGAGAAGAGAAACGGATCGATCTTAAGATCGCCACGAAATTAAAAGATCGAAAATCGATTTTAACGAGACCATAATATTCCATTTCGAATTTTCGAATCGATATTTTTCGCAGTATTATGTTAAATATTAAAGTTTTTTAAAATAAATTAGCACACGTTCTCTTTCTCTCTCATCAATGCCGAAATCGATCGGAGAAAGTCTAAATCGTTGTTTTCCTAAAAATCTCGACAGTGTAAGTTTAATCGAATAACGATATTTGTTTAATTATATTATTATTATAGTCTATTTCTAATAACATGAGTTCGGTGACACATGGTATTTTATTAAATTTCTCAATGGTTAATGTTAATTTCAATATAATAAAGGAATACTATGATAGAGCTAGGTTTCACGAAATATTGTGAATATTATTTCAGAGTAATCAAATGGAATTTCACTAGATATTGGTAAAAAACCCTTGACCTTGACGACTCATCCTATGTGAAATAGAGTATAGTGACCTAATAAACAGTGAATTTTTAAAAATATTTTTTGGTCCTAATTAACTAAGAAATATATTTTATATCATAATATAATATAAATATTGATTTTCTAAGGATCGATCTTTTATATATTTTTTTAATCGATATCAGTCACTTCCGATTTGAATCTATCGATAATAAATTTTGTCAAAGTACGGTAACCCTTTGCAATGCCAGCCAAACAAAAAAAAAACAATACAAATAAATTGCGAAGTTATATTTGAGTTGCTCTAACGTTGGTAAACTGTAGTTTTTTTAATTTGGCTGGGTTACTAGTGTCACAACAGAGTAGGTATGGTTACTTTTGGTCCATAAATTGCGAATGTCAAATGTCAGTGTGCTACGCATAGTAAAAACGTGATTTATGCTTTCGTCGTATTATCCTAAAGAAGTGTGTGTGCGTGTATGCATATGCCGAAATCGTTTTAGTGTGCGTGAATTTGTTACACGAACTCGCGAGTGCCTGCGCGGCAAAGTTTGAAATTCTGTATTGAATGTTAGGTTAGAATTTTTATTTAAAATGATTATGTAGTTTAATTGAATCAATATATCATATTATTGAATCTTATGAGGTAAGCATTGCTTATTTGCCTATATGGAATGCACGCCACTGGTATATGGTGGGTCTTCAACGCCAATGTTCTCCTTGACTAGGGTTACAGCTTTCGCAATGCTTTTCCATTTTTTGCGGATCGTAGCGTTGCGAGTACACCCTCCCACTCTGGACAACAAGTCGCTTCATCGAGTGTTCGTTTCTGCATATGTAACCAAAGAACTAGAGAATTTGAAGCTGCACAGTCGACGAAAGCCTATCTGTTATTCAAATCTCCTTCAGGATCGCGTTATTGGTACGAAAGGCTGTCAACGGCATTTTCGGGAAGCGTCTTCTGCAACACATCTAAAGTGCGTCAATTTTCCGGCTATCTTGTAGGCTTAAGGACCAAGTTTCAGCTCTTTAGAGAAAGATCGGAAAGACCAGGCATCTCATAAGTCGAATCTTTGTTTTCCTAGTTATACTTCTGTCTTTCCAAATCTTCCTAATGCTGATCTTGTGATTGCACATCGTCTTCTGTCTGATCTCATCTTCACAGTATCCTGTGTTGGAATTGGTAGAGCCGAGGTAGATGTCGATTTTTCTCAGTACGTCCAATCTATTAAGTTACACCCGGTCTATTATTAAAATTTTCATCTTATCTCTGTTAATTGCAAGTCCCAATTGGAGACTAGTAGTTTCTTAATGAGCCGAGAGGTCCTCCATATCTTCTTTAGTTTGGTTAAGAAGAGAAGTGTCATCATCGAGAGTCAAGGTGAGGCATTGGCAGTGTGCCTAGATGTGGTGAAGGCATTCGATCGGGTCTGGCACAGGGGTCTTCTCACGAAGTTGCCAGCATACGGGCTTCCCGAGGGATTATGCAAATGGGTCGCCAGCTTTCTGTCCAGCAGATGCATAAAAGCCATCGTCGACGGTAGCTGCTCCGATAACATGGGCGTTAATGCCGGCATCCCACAAGGCTCTGTGCTGTTCCCAACACTGTTCCTTCTGCATATCAATGATATGCTGTCTATTAACGGCATTCATTGCTATGCGGACGATAGTACAGGGGACGCTCATTACACGGGCCTTGCAAATATCCCTCGTTCCGAGGTGGAGGAAAGCCGCGAACGGCTGGTGTCTGAATGTCGAGAGTACACTTACTTATGTCTCCGATTGGGCTCGACTAAACCTAGTCCTTTTCAACCCCACCAAGAATCAAGCCTGCGCGTTCACCGCTAAGAATGGTCTGTGGCTCCACAATTCCAGAACACTTTCTTGAACATCAGTAAAAGCATCGGGATCCTTGGCGTCGACATTTCTAGCGACGTTTTGTTCCGAAGTCACTTGGAAGATAAGGTTAAGCTGGCATCCAAAAAGCTCGGAGTGCTCAACAGAGCGAGGCAGTACTTCACATCGGGCAAAGGCTGCAACTTTACAAGTCGCAAGTCCGGCCTCATATGGAGTACTGCTGTCACCTATGGGCGGGAGCACTTGGGACGTGCCATCAAAATTTTTGACAATCCCGAGCTTACAAGCGGCTTAGAACCCCTCAGTCTGAGGAGAGACTTTGCCTCCTTATGTGTGTTCTACCGCTTGTACAACGGAGAGTGTTCTAAAGAATTGTTCGACTTGATGCCCACGGCCACCTTCCACCATCGTAACTCTCGCTATCGACGGGGAGTCCATCCTCACATATTGAAACCAGAATTGTTTCGAACAGTGCGGGCTCAAAGGAGTTTTCTTCCGCGGACGCTCAGATTGTGGAATGAGCTCCCCGCCGTGGTTATCCCAATGGACTACAGCATGGGGTACTTCAAAAAGGGTGTGAAGAGATTTATTTAGGGTCGGCAACGAGCGAATGATACTCCTGGTATTGCAAGCGTATAGCATAGATAAAAATATTTGATTCCGATATTACGATATTGGATCACTCAATTCCGATATTGTAATATCGGAAAAAAAGGTCCGAGATTCCGATATTACGAGATTCCGATATTCATGCCCTAATTTGAAAAGATTATTTTAACGCAATTAATCGCTCACTTTAATTTGAATAAACTATTACATAGTGAGCAGTATGGGTTTACAAAGGGTCGTTCAACTGTTGATGCCGGGGTAGCACTTTTAAGAAATATTTTTAACGCTTGGGAGAACTCACAGAATGTTATTGGAGTCTTCTGTGATCTATCTAAAGCCTTTGATTGTGTTGATCACCAGACACTCATACGTAAACTAAATTATTATGGGGTTAGGGGTGCAGCACTTGATTTGATGAAGTCGTATCTCGGGGAAAGAATTCAAAGTGTTGATGTCAATCGTATTAAATCATCTGGTTCTCCTGTGCATATGGGGGTGCCGCAGGGCTCTATTTTAGGCCCTTTTCTATTTTTAATTTATATTAATGATCTTCCTTTTTATGTCAAAAATACCTGTGGAATTGTACTGTTTGCTGACGATACCTCACTGATTTTTAGTGTTGATAGACTGAAATCTAATTTTGACGATGTAAACGATGCATTATCTCGGGTATTAAATTGGTTTACTGTAAATAATCTAGTTTTAAATGCAAAGAAAACTAAATGTATTAAATTTGCGCTTCCAAATGTTAAAAAAGTAGGCTGTAATTTAATGATAAATAATGAACCTTTAGGTCTTGTTGAATCATCAGTATTCTTAGGGATTACTGTAGACTCGAAACTTCAATGGGGCAGCCAAATAGCATGTCTTTCGGGAAAGCTCAGTTCAGCTGCTTATGCAGTTAGAAAAATTAGACAGCTAACAGACGTAGACACAGCTCGATTAGTTTATCTTAGTTATTTTCATAGTGTTATGTCCTATGGCATTTTACTTTGGGGTAAAGCTGCTGATATAGAAACCATTTTTATTTTGCAAAAAAAAGCAGTGCGAGCTATTTATAATATGAGTTCTCGAGCTTCCCTCAGAGATAAGTTTAAAAATATAGGTATCCTTACAGTAGCATCGCAGTATATTTATGCAAACATATTATTTGTACATCAGAATATTAATCTTTTTGTAAAAAAAAGTGACGTGCACTCTTTTAATACAAGAAATAAGCATACACTTTTGACCTCTTCTTATAGACTCCAAAAAGTGCAAGGTTCATTTTTAGGACTGAGTGTACAATTTTATAATAAGATCCCTAATGAAATTTTAAATTTACCGTCACTAAAGTTTAAGAAACGTATAAAGGCCGCTTTAGTACAGAAGGCTTACTACAATATTAAAGAATATTTAAATGATAAAAATGCGTGGTTGTAGCGCTCGCTCTCGCAGGAAACATCTGATGTAATAAATTTAAGTTTGTTTTTGAAAAGAGTAATTGCTGAGTTTATTGCCGGCTCTTCTCAGCAAAATCAACCTTCCGAACCGTGCATTAGTGCATTAGAGTATTAGAGTTTGACTATTCATAAGTGCCTGTGAAGGCCTATTTGAATGAATAAATTATTTCATTTCATTTCATTTCATTTCATTTCATTACACGCAAATGAAGACGGCAAAGACTTAAGACAGCTTTAAATATATTCTATCCTCTTTCAATAATGTTTGTAAGAAAGAGATGTGATGTGACTAAAATTTGTTTAGTGCGATTTACAACAGAATCGGCACCAATGTAAATGACGGGTAAAATGTCATTTTTCAGGCCATTATCAGTTGGTAATTTTTCTCTTGCGAGAAGCGCTCGTGGTGTAGCATGATTAGCCGTTCTTAATCGATCGGCAAAGTTAAGCTACGCCTGTCGTGGTCCGTACCTGGATGGGTGACCGCCTAGTCGTATTTCAAATCGAGCGTTTCCGTGCTTCGGAAGGCACGTAAAGCCGTTGGTCCCGGTTATCACTTAATTGTGATAGTCGTTAAGCTAGTTGGAGGCCTGTTAGGCAGCTTGAAAAATTCCAACAGTAGGTTGACCACTAGCCTACCTCCACCGATCCGCAGTGGGCACGCGTGGTGGAGTATTGCCCATTCCCTTTCACCCTCATTTGTGTGCAGGAGGCCTGTGCTCAGCAGTGGGACATTATAGGCTGATGATGATGATGAATTTTTCTCTTTCCTTCAACAGGGTAGCGGCAAGTTATTTTGTGATATATGTAACCTCTACTACGAGAATATCGGCAGTTTCCGACCTCACTTAGCTCGTCACTCGAGGAGATTTGCCTGCAAAGACTGTGAATATACTACTGATGTCAAGTGAGTATGCGCCTTACCTACTTACCGCTTGTGAAATGGACTGTACATTGAGTCCATTTCACAAGCGTTGAACGCGCGTTTACAACTTACTACAGTAGTACCCAACTGATATGGCTTACCGATGTACCTGCGCAGAAGATACATTTTCAAAGCGCGGGACACGCTATTGGTCGGCAGCTGCCGCCATGTTAGCGCGCGCCGTGCGGAGGGGCCTCACGCGCGAGTGAGACGGAACTAACAGGTGCACTGTATTATGAACCTTATAGTAGTGATCTAAGGTTGATTGTAAGTTTTAAGCATTCTTTCGTTAATCTTCGGGCCATACTTTTCTGTGCGAACGAAGATTCACGACGCGCCATATCAGTTGGGTCTGTACTCACTTTATTTAAGTGTTTTTATGAAATGCAACCTTTCATCACGTACGCTCAATACGTGATATGCACATCGTTGGTTAACAGTATGCTACAATTAAATGCCCCAACAACTCGCACGAGGCATACGCAACTTTTTCATGTGCCGACTAGGGAATGCAAACCGGTTTCACCGAAAATCGAAAAACCGGTTATTCGGTCCGGTTTTGAAGAAGAAAAAAACCGGTTTTAAATAACACCAAAACCGGTTTTTCGATTATTTTCGATTTTTTTTCTATATGTGGTAACACTAAAAAAGGAAGATTCGCCGCCATTTTGTTAACTCATCCAGTGCAGTGAATATTTTTGTGGTGTACTGACGTGTTATGTGTATAAAATAAGGAAAGAGTTGAGTTTCAAAGAGAGTTGTGAGGTAAGAAAACTACTTATAATAATTGAAGTAATTATTGCTTTTCATAACTTTTAAACATGCGATTGGTGCTAATTTTATTTAAGTATTGCTAAGCTTCCGCTGTCCGTCCGTCCGTCTATCTGACAGTGAGTTCTATGTATCTCATGAACTGTAATAGGTAGACAGTTGAAATTTCCACAGAATGTGTATTTCTATAGCCACTGTAACGACAAATAATTAAAATTATTTTATTTTAATCATTTGTATAGATGCTAAAGGGGGTGTATGCCCCCTAGAAGCATATATAAAAGTCTTTACAGAACAATTCGCGCGCGAGTCTGGCTCGCACATAACCAGGTTTTTATATTAAATAAAGAAAGTTTTAAAAGAAAGTTTTTATTCTATTACAGAAATCGGAAAACAATCGAATGTATAATGGAGGAATTTAAAGAAAATCACCCAAAATGCCAACAAAAATCAAGTGTATGGAGTCGGTTTTTAAAATCAACAAAAAATAATTCTGCTAAATGTAAAGAGTGTAATAAAATTTTGATGTGTTCTGGCGGTTCAACATCTGCCCTTAGAAACCATTTAAATAAAGTTCATTTTGTTTCCCTTCCTACTAGTAATCAAACAAACTCTTCTCCTACGCAACCTGAACAAATGGAGCAATGCCACGATATTAATATTAATCTACCATCAACCTCTAATCAGCCTCAGAAGCGGAAGATATCCGAATACCTTACAAGAGCAGACTCCATGGAGTTGACTATATCTAGAATGGTGACACTTGATGGTCTGGCATTTAGAGTGTTTGCCAATTCAGCAGATCTCATTCGATTATTTAAAAATAATGGGTACACATTACCAAAGTCGGCAAACACAATAAAAAATATCGTGATCAAGGAAAGTGAAAATGCGAAACTAAAAATTGTGACTAAACTATCGTTATTAAAAAAAAATGGAGCTAAATTTTCCGTATCCGCTGATGAGTGGACATCCACTAGAAATAGGCGTTATATGAATATTAATATACATTCCCCGTTGCTCGATTCTGCAAAAAAGTTCGTCAATTTGGGGTTAGCTAGATTGGAGGGTTCAGCAACAGCTTTAAAATGTGCGCATATATTAGAAAAACGCTTAAAAATTTTCAACTTACACCTACAAGACATAACAGGTCTCACTACCGATGGAGCAAGCGTGATGATTAAAATGGGAAGAGGTTTACCTGTTTATCACCAATTATGTTACGCTCATGCTATACAATTAGCTATCCTAGATGTACTGTACAAAAAAACAGAACTGAACGTTAATGAAGACACAGCTATCAATATACGTATGAGTGACAGCGAATCTGACTCTGATGAAGAGGATGAGTCAGATGGAATTAATTTGATAACATTTGAAAGCGGTTATCAAGAGAAGCCTACAAAACTATCAACAAACTACAAATATATAATTGATAAAGTGCGAAAAACAGTTAAGATCTTCAGAAAATCACCAACAAAGAACGACGAAATCTTACAGAAATATGTTGTAGAAGAGTTTGGCAAACATCTTTCTCTTGAACTAGATTGCAAGACCCGATGGAGTTCCTTGTGTAACATGTTGCAGAAATTTATTAAGTTGTATAGGTGCGTCCAAAAGTCATTGCTAGATTTAAAATCTAATATTCTATTCATAGATGAAGAAATTTCGTCTCTGAATCACATATGTGAAGTTTTAGATGTACTCAAATGCGTCGTAGAAGTGTTATGTCAAGAAGATGCTACTCTTCTTACAGCAGACGTAGCTTTAAAGCACATGTTCAAGAAACTGACAAATTTTCATGGTGATTTGAGTAATGGACTGCGCAGCTCTCTGCAAAAGAGAATCGGTGACAGATATCTTACTGTCCAAGGTGTTCTTAAATATTTGGACAACGCGAACATTTTTTTTGAGGAAGAGATTGTAGATTCAATTTTTCAAAAACCATCGCCCGAATCAATAAGAACTGTTATTATGTCCCTAGTTACCAGTAATAATAGTGGTACAACTTGCAGTAGAGATATATGCGAACCTGAACCATCAATATCAGAAAGACCAGCACAAACGTTTGCTAGTTTCAAAGAAGAGTTGCTGCATGTGTTAAAACCAGCCACAAATAAAACTAAATCTTCCACGTCATCAGCCGTAGAATCACGATTAGACACATTCCTGCCTGAGCCTGAGATACTTATATGTGAAATGGCTTTATATGAAAATGGTGGGAATCGTGGGAAATTTTTAACACAGGCTTATAACAGTCTACTAACTATTAAACCAACCAGTGTAGAATCAGAGCGAGCTTTTTCAACAGCGGGCTACTTTTGTAATAAATTGAGATCAAGGCTCAATGATTCTACACTGGATGCTTTAATGATATTGAGGTCATACTTTAAGATTAATAATTAGATTGTTTATTTAAATTTAGATAAGTTGATTGTTTAAATATTATATAACTTTTTGAGACTGATTTATTATTTAATGTTTAAAGATTTATTGATGTTCTTTTATAAAAAAAAATATTTTTATTGTTATTAGGATCTAATCAAATATCAATACGGTATTTGATAAGATGGTACAAGTTGAGAGTAAATTTGAGACCGAGATTTGCATCAGATGAGGATTTTAAATCTATATTTCTATTTCTAATATTGAGGTCATACTTTAAGATGTATAATTAGATTTTTTTAGATAAGTTGGTTTTGTTTGAATATGACCTATATAGCTTTTTGAGGCTGAGTTATTGCTTAATATTTTTATGATGTTGTGTTTAAATTTTTTTTTATTTTATAATTGCGTACAAGTTGAGAGTAATTTTGAGACAGATTTTCATCAGATGAGGAGTTTTATGTTCCTTTATATGTTTTTTATATAAATGTGTATTACGATTTCTTGTGACTAGCGTTATTTTTAGTTCTTTGATTTTACATTAGTAAAGAGTTAAATGGTTACTTTCTCTGTATAATTTACATATGGAGTAGTTCAAGTAACATTGTTTGATGATTCCCGCCGAACTAATCTAATCGCAATTAAAAACTAAGCAAGTTTTTATCTTTATTATAACATTCGTTTAAAATATAGATAATAACAACCAACTGTGTAGTCTATGCATATAAATAATCTGTAGACAGTTGATTAAATCTATTATTTCCATCAATTTGACGTTTCTTTTGTACCCCTTTCATTATTCCTCAAAGATTGCTATTTTTAAGTTTTAGGCACGGTTATAATACGAGTTATAGAATTAAAGCGGTTTTTTTTTCAAACTTACAAAAAAACCGGTTTTAAAACCGGTTAACCGGTTTTTTTTATAATAACCGAAATAAAAACCGGTTTTCATTTTGCCACGGTTTTGCATTCCCTAGTGCCGACACATCGCACTAACTACTCTGCGAATTCTGTGACGTCTAGGTTGCCGCGTACTTATAATAAGTTATTCGGTGACATCGACCTATTTAACGTGTCCAAGTGTGTTTTTAAGCAACATATTATATTCAAATCCCTAAGTAGTAAATAAATTAATAAATCAAATAGAATTATCTACAATCACTTATTTAAATTATCATTATCATTTTTAATCACATCATAATTTCTATTTATAATTTTAAAGACCACAAACATACAGGGTGTTGTTTTGGTCGGCGACAAGCGACCCAGGAGCGGTAGTACAAAATATATATTCCCCAAAAATGGACTTAATTCCATTAAATACTGTAAATATGTTGAGAAATACCTTATTCAATTTGAAATAAAATTACCGCAAAGTATGGTTACTAGGCACGTGCACAGACTAGAGCTAGGCGCAAGCCGCCATCGCCCCACCCCTTTACTCCCTCATACTCCCGTTGAGTATTATGTCAACACTTTAGCTTATTACGTGATTTTCCAAAAAAAAATTTTTTATTTTTATTATTAAAAAAAAAATTAAGATTTTTTTTATATTTTTTTTAGCTCCAGTATCATTCGTATTATCGACCCTGAGTCGCTCGTCGCTGACCAAAACAACGACCTGTATAACCCTACCCTAATAAACATTGACATTGTTATTCATCACACACAAACATTCGCATTCGCATTCGCATACTCTTTGCATCTACACTACACACACGCACACGCACGCTACACACACACCTCAGAACTCACGCGACGCGGCGACGGCAGTTTGTCGTAGTACCTACCTACATAATCTTTATAAATAAAATTGTTAAGTTTTTTTTTTTTTTTTGTTAATTGATAGGATTCTTTTTGTTACTTTTAATTTTTTTATGTCTATTGTTTAATTAGCGTTCCTACTCTTTTTAAATTAATATTATGATTTTGGATTATATAATGAGATTCGTTTTGGCTAATAAGCTGTGAATCTATGAAATAAATAAAATAAAATAAATAAAATAATAAATAAATAAAACGTACGCATGGCTACAGATCAAGCTATAAATTTCCAATATAAGCTGACCTCTCTTTGTAAGGAAATCCTATACAATGCGAGATCAGCTTATACTGGAAATGTATAGCTTGATGTATAGCCGTGTGTCATTGAATTATTACACATAGAAACAAAGTACACGCGCGAAACACAATCCATTCAATTGGAGCCATAATGGCTCCAAATGACCGCCGCGCTGTCAGTGTACTGACTGGCGTTTTAATGAGTGGAGCTCTCAGAAAAATAATAAATATGACGGTTTGTGCAGTAAAATTGTGTCATAATTCATCAGGGAAGAAAGATTAGAATTCTGTTGTAATATTCCATAGATAAGCCACTAATTTTATTGCGTAATTCATCTAAAATAACAAAATTCAAAAATAAAAATTCTTCACTCGGATTTCGAGCAAAGTGTTGCCAGCTGTTTGTGTGCGAATTTGTGTTGTTTTACGTAATTGATACTGATTTGTGTAAGTGTTGAGTAAGTAATTGAGTCCGATAAGTTGTTTCTTTTACTTATAGCTATTATAACTGACTAGCTGTCCCCCGCGGTTTCACCCGCGTTCTTGGGATAAGTAGCCTATAATACTCGGGATAATGTAGCTTCATATTAGTGAAATAATTTCGAATCAGACTGGTAGATTTACACAGTAGTAGTTTTACAGGTAGTTTTTTTTTATAGAAATTGACCCGTTTAAACAAACAAACAAAAAACTCTTCCGGATTCTTGTATTATAAATATTAATATTTTATTAGTATAGATTCAGTTAGATATTATAAGAATGTATAGCTATTCGTCTTTTATACGATAATGATAATTAAATACCTACATACTTCTTAATCTTCTTTTTCTGTACAACCTATCATATATGAAACCTATCATTACCAACAATACCTACTACAAATTGTACGATCGTTCATAGCTTTGCACATTGTCTTGGTTTACTATGTTAAAATACCCAACATAAGTACTATGAAACATAACCATTCAACTAGTAATAAATAAATAACAGGCCTGTGTCTATGATAAGATAAATTATCTAAGACGCAGAACATTTTAAACTATTTAATTAATTTTATGAATACTTACTTCCAATTTCATTCACTAGTATCGGAAGGTTAATTTTACCGAAAAATTTCGTTTAGCTTGCAACATTACTCGTGCGCTTGTGTGCGTGTCAGCGAGTGTAATTATATGGTACTCACGCACACATTGGTTGTCAAGTGGCCTACGAGTCGCGAGGATTTTTGTTCGATACTTCGCTTCTAAGCGTAATAATTCAATGCCGTGTGTACTATTTTTGTCTAATTCTTATTTAATTTGTGTGTAATTCTTATTGTCTATATGAACATATTTTGTGTATAACTAGTTTCGTTTAGGATTATAATATATATAAGAAATACGACGAATTCTGAATACCTACAAAGATCGCAGCCCAGTAAAACTCCAGTTTAATCGCTAAGCTTTTCGAATATCGGGATCTGTCTTTGTAGCTATTTAGAATTCGTTCACTGTTGTTCAATACCTGTATAATTTTCTAGAGATAGTGCGTACTACCACTTCTTACGGCACGGCGGGTTCAAATACTCATGCAAACTGTGTGACAAGAAACTAAAGTAAGTACCTTATCTCACTATCCTTACTAATATTAAATGCGAATGTCAGTTTATTTGTTACGCTTTCACGCCTTAACTACTACTCAATCGATCACGATGAAATTTGGCATGCGGATAGCATACGGTATGCTTATAGCCTATGGTATAGAAATAGCCTATGGTATGCAGATAGCCTATGGTATGCAGGTAGCCTATGGTATGCAGATAGCCTATGATATGCAGATATCCTATGGTATGCAGATAGCCTATGATATGCAGATATCCTATGGTATGCAGATAGCCTATTGTGTACGTATAGCCTATGGTATGCAGATAGCCTATGGTATGCAGATAGCCTATGGTATGCAGGTAGCCTATGGTATGCAGATATCCTATGGTATGCAGATAGCCTATTGTGTACGTATAGCCTATGGTATGCAGATAGCCTATGGTATGCAGATAGCCTATGGTATGCAGGTAGCCTATGGTATGCAGATATCCTATGGTATGCAGATAGCCTATTGTGTACGTATAGCCTATGGTATGCAGATAGCCTATTGTGTACGTATAGCCTATGGTATGCAGGTAGCCTATGGTATGCAGGTAGCCTATGGTATGCAGATAGCCTATGATATGCAGATAGCCTATGATATGCAGATATCCTATGGTATGCAGATAGCCTATTGTGTACGTATAGCCTATGGTATGCAGATAGCCTATTGTGTACGTATAGCCTATGGTATGCAGATAGCCTATTGTGTACGTATAGCCGGTGATATGCAGGTAGCCTATGGTATGCAAATATCCTATGGTATGCACAAGGGAATAGGCAACTTTTAATACCGGGAACGTGGGTGAAACCGCGAAGCCGAAATTAGTAGATATCCTGTGACATTATTCAAAAACGGTCATCTAATGCTATCGAGGAAAAATCCCTTTAAGCAGTAATACGGAGCAATCCAATTCCGCAACTACTCAGTGCTTTTACACTGATTTTGGACGGTAAAGAAAAGAATGTTTCTTGCCGGAGTCTTCTCAGTTTAAGTGTATTCCGAACCGGTGGTAAATTCAACTGTATGTACCAATGTAACGTTCATAAGTGCCTTACTAGGGCCTAAACTGAATAAATGACTTTTTGATTTTGAAAGAAAGAAAGAAAAAACATATCATTAATAATTACAAAATAGATAAATAAAATTACAGAAAAATTAATTAAAACACTAATAACAATATACATATTCAGTAATATTGTGTGATGTCGAAAAAGGATTACGACTCAGTTTTACTCCATTTCAGTCGAACCCTTTCCGACATCACAAAAAACCGATCACTATTTATAACCAAAGTAAGGTACCAATAACTGTTTCGTGTTCCCTTGATTTAGCCAATCAGAGCGCAAGTTTCCTTGACTTAGCCAATCAAAGCCCACTGTCCGTGAATCGATTTCACACAAAATGAACGTTATTGCGTTTCTTCGGGGTAATTCTTCGAAGTCTGATCCCAATCTAAGCAGAGCTTGTATGATGGAAACCAGACAATATACTTGTAAATATTTCAACTGTACCAACTCGGAACAAAATCTAGCTACTGGACTTACCACCATCTATTCTTGATTATAATAATTAGTTCAAAGTTATTTCAATCAAATAGATGTTCGCAGGCACTTATGAATAGTATGACTCTAATACCGGTTCGGAATGTCGCATTGGCTGAGAAGAGCAAATATTTAGCGAGTGATACTCTTGGTGTTGCAAGCGTCCATATGGCAATGGTAACCGTTTACCATCAGGTGGGCCGTGAGCTTGTTTACCGACTTTTTATCACTTTTGAACAAATATTGGTCGTTATCGCTTTTTAGTGGTCGTTCAAGTTACTATGCACACCTGAAGGTAGTTCATCCGACCAGCGATGAGCTCATCCGGTGCGAGTTGTGCGGGGACTCGTTCTGTGGGGCCGCAGGGATGAGGCAGCACGAGAGGATGGCGCATAAAGAGGTATTTTTGCTTAGGCACCAGTTGCTATTTATTTTGTCAGCGTGAAGAAAATGAACCCTTATGGTGCCACTTCTTCCGGCTGTCACAGCGGTATATTTCAACAACCACATATGCGGTGTATTCCCAACGGTCCCATTGCCGACGTCCCCATTAATGGGGCCGTTGGGAATTTAATAAATTTATTTAAAATTGTTCCCAACCGCCCCATTGCTCTCTCCCCAATGATGGGGCCGTTGGGAAATGAATAAAATAATGAAAAAAAAATTGCTATTGATTTGAAATTTCGATTAGTTTTAAAAATTGTACAAGTTAAAATGGGGTATCATATGATGGGGTTTCATTTGTACGTTCCAAAGCAGGTTTTTATTTTATGTAGCGGTAGTTTTCTTCTAATGAAAAATAACAATCTGTCGCCAAGCACCTATCGGTGTGTTCCGAAAGCTGCACTTGAGAGCCAGTTCCTTCTAGGCTTAGTGTGTGCACCACCTTCGGCCACATCATCACTTACCATGGTGAGCTTGTGGTCAAACACAGTAAAAAAATCTTCACTTTATATTTTATCTGATTCATTTATTTAATGTTCTTGATTATAGTACAATAATGTATTTGAAATCTCTATATCAGATGAATTCCCCGGAGTATCGTTGTTCTGGTTGCGGCACTCAGTTCTACTGCTCGGACGCGTTTGAGGCGCATCAAGGAACCGACGGACTGTGCGACACGCTACACAAGTAAGGGACAACACACATATATGACACACATATAACACTGTTTAATTGATACAATAATCGTGTGTCATCAGGTATTGTGTGCGCTGCGGTATGTCGTTTGAGACTGAAGAACTGCTGAAGGAACATGAGATAGAGCAACGGAAACCGCGTGATGAGTTTAAGTGCGAAATGGTGAGTAAACGGGTCGTAATAAATATCCTGTGACATTGTTCACACGCGGTCATCTGATCCCAAACTAAGCAGAGCTTGTACTATGGAAACCAGACAACTGATATAATACATATACTACTTTTTGTTTCTAGATACATACATAATTACCCCCGATCTTAATATCTTAGATCTTACAGTGGGAATCTAACCCACTACCTGCGGCGTGATAGGTGGAATTTAAACTAACCAAGCCAGCTGGCTCTCTAATATAACATGTTAATTTTAATATACACGGTGACTTTTAAATCGTTTTAATGCTAGAACAAACGTTGTTCAGACCGTGGTCTACTAACATTCTATAACATCAAATAAAAAAAAACGTCATTGGTTTTCAAAAAGCTAGGAAGCCGCGGAGTCTCACACCTGCTACAAAACTGGCATGCCGCCGTGCCACAACTACTTTGAAGTGAAATCTCGGTGTCTGGGTTGTAAGGAGTAACGATAATCCCGACTTTTTTAACTTTATTTTGTGTTTTTTCAAAAACAAATGACGTAATTTTTTTCATTTGATGTCATAGAATGTTAGTAGACCACGGTCTGAACAACGTTTGTTCTAGCGTTAAAACGATTTAAATGTCACCGTGTATACTTAAACTTATTACATTGCAGTGTGCAAAAGTATTAAACAGTTACTCAACTTACGTTGCACATCGTAAGATCCACTATTCAAAATTAGAGTTGAAACAATATAGGAATAGATACAAGAGTATAAGTAAGGAGGTACCACATCTGAACCTAATGTGTGAATTGTGTGGAACTATATTTAAGGTAAGATTTGTAAACTTTAGGCCTATTGCATATTATAAGAGCATTTCTTGTGTCTTATTTGATCCGACATAAGAAAAAAAGGTGTATTCCCAACGGCCCCATTGCCGACGTCCCCATTAATGGGGCCGTTGGGAATTTAATAAATTATTTAAAATTGTTCCCAACTGCCCCATTGCGCTATCCCCAATGATGGGGATTTATAAACGTGTTAAACTCACGAAATCTAATAATTATGTACATGCGATGGGGCGGTTGGGAACAATTTTTCATTATTTTATTCATTTCCCAACGGCCCCGTCAATGGGGAGAGAGTAATGGGGAGGTTGGGAACAATTTTTCATTATTTTATTCAGTTCCCAACGGCCCCATTAATGGGGATAGAGCAATGGGGCGATTGGGAACAATTTTAAATAAATTTATTAAATTCCCAACAGCTCCATTAATGGGGACGTCGGCAATGGGGCCGTTGAGAGTAGACCGAAAAAAAAACTTGTAATATGTAAAATCTCATATAACAACTAATGCGACAAGAAGTTTTATTATGTGCAATAGGCCTTAATTTAAGCCTCTAAGGAATACAGGAAGAGAGTAACCCCCTTATTCATAATGAATTCATCAAACGTTCATTAGCTAAAATTCCGAAGTCTTTATCTGACACGTGACATTTGGTGATCGAAAGAGTGAGACGGGGCACACTATTACACTGATTTAGTTAAAAAGCGATTATGAATAAGGGGGTAAAAATATAAATAGGGTAATAGAGTTAACAAATTTACCATGTGCGAAGCGTCAGCTGTTTCATGATCATGAGTGTCATGTCATAATTTTTCAACGAATAAATTAATTTTTTAACATAAAAATTACCGCCTTCAAAGTACACTAAAAAGTATGAAATAACTCTTATCTGACACTGTTTTGAAGTGAGCGAAATCGCATGACGTGTTCAATAGAAAATATTTCGCTGAATTTTTAGTTTTATCTATATGAAATTTTATATAGGACCATTTCGGAATAAACCCCTTTCGAACAAAAAAAGAATTTTGCAAATCCGTCTATATATGACGGAGTTATGCCCGAACATTCATAACAAAAATACAAACATCTGAATTGATAACCTCCCCGGTTAAAAACCTTTCTTTGTATTAATTATTCCGTGATTTTTCTCGGTCTTCCTGAGTTTCTTCCCGTCTCTTCTCTTGTTGGCCGACTTCCGACCGGTAATTTTAGTAATTTCAACAAAGTCAAAGTCAAAGCCATTTATTCAATTTAGGCCCCAGAAGGGCACTTCAACCTTCGAAAGCGCCCTCCTAGGGACTAAACTGAATAAATAGCCATGACTTTGATATTATATTATTATTATTTATTTTCTAGTATGTTATTTATTGTTTCTACTCAGAATTATTTCTACTTATTTTTATCATTGTATTTATTAATAATAATATATATTTTCGTATTTATTTATATAATTGTATTTATATAAAGACTTATAGACCTAATTATATGTATGTATATTTTTTTTATTTTTTTTGTTATAAAAGTATACACCACCCTCTAATAACGTGTCTAAATTCCTCTCCATCCTAAGGTTGTCTGGAAGAGATCGCTTCTTAAAGATAAGACCGCCTATTGTACACACGGCTACACATCAAGCTATACATTGCCAGTATAAGCTGATCTCGCATTGTATAGTTTTTCCGTACAATGAGAGGTCGGCTTATATTGGAAATGTATAGCTTGATCTGTAGCCGTGCGTACATACAGTAATTTTTAACTTTAAGCATTTATTTTTATAGTTTGTTAAATACTTTTTAACCGACTTCAAAAAAAGGAGGAGGTTCTCCATTCGAATGTATTTTTTTTTTTATTTTTTTTTATGTTTGTTACCTCATAACTCCGTCATTTATTAACCGATTTGGAAAATTATTTTTTTATTTGAAAGGGTACGCTTCCCGTTTGGTCCCATTGTCATCAGATCAGGATTTGATTACTTCTTAGTGTACTTTGAAGTCGGTTTAAGGTTTTTGTAAAACAGTCCAATTATTGTGCAATAAAGAGTTATATATCTATCTATATTACAGACTAAAATAGGTTTACAAGTGCATCACTTGAACAGACATACAAACATCAGACCTTACGAGTGTACTGTGTGCAAGAAGTCATTCAAACAAAAGATGAGTTTAAAGGTAGGTACTATAACTTGTGAGCTACAGATCGGTTTACTAAATCTGGCACGTTCAACACATTTACACGTTCCGCTTGTGTAGTGTCTGTGAATAAGCACGCGGCGTCACGTCGCACTGCATGCGCGTCATCAACACTCTGTCCGTCTCTCTCGCGCGCGGTCAAGCTTATGAGTATGAAGGAGACAGTTATTGTTTTGTTACTGCTCATTAATTCAGGGTGTTGTTTTGGTCAGCGACGAGCGACTCAGGGTCGATAATACAAATGATACTGGTGCTAAAAAAAATACTTTATTTTTTTTTAATAATAAAAATAAAATAAAAAATTTTGAAAATCATGTAATAAGCTAAAGTGTAGACATAATACTCAACGGGAGTGCGAGGGAGTAAAGGAGTGGAGCGATGGCGGCTTGCGCCTAGCTCTAGTCTGTGCACGTGCCTAGTAACCATACTTTGCGGTAATTTTATTTCAAATTGAATAAGGTATTTCTCGACATATTTACAGTATTTAATGGAATTAAGTCCATTTTTGGGGAATATATTTTATTGGGTGGTATTTTATTGTATTCGTCCATTAGAATTGACTGACTGATTAGAAGCAATAATGTAATAAAACATACTGTATCGTGAAATTCCATATGTGTGAGTACTGTGAACGTGCCGGCTTTACTTAACCGAACTGTATGTCTTGTTTTACCCGGGTTTCTAGGATACATGGATGTCTTCTCGTCCCGGTAGACTATGGTACACACATCCTACCACCGTGCTATGGTTTCCTCACGATATTTTACTTCACCAAATGCGAAAAAAAGCCAAACATAGTCAGAATGTCCCAAAAATATTTTAAAAATGTAACCTTGCTGAGTGTCTTGCCGGATTCTTCTCAGTTGAAGGCCGAGTTCCGAACCGGTGGTAACTTCAGTAAATGTGACCTTCATTATGTGCCCTTCTGGGGCCTAAATTAAATAAATGGCTTTGACTTTGATCATCACAGCATTCTTCTTCTTAATTTTGTAGTATGGTAACTAAATCCTTTGTAGGACTTATTTTTGCCAGTGTCAACTTATATTATTAGTTCATCAGTGGTGCCGATTCTGTTGTAAATCGCACTAAACTAATTTTAGTTACATCTCATCTCTTTCTTACGAACATGATTGAAAAAGGATAGAACATATTTTAAGTTGTCAAATTAATCTTTGCCATCTTATTTTGCGTGTATTTAGGCGTAACCGCGATAGATGGCGACTAAATTTATATTGAAAACAAGCCTTGGACTAATTTGACAGGACTAAATTTCTTATATCCTTTTCTTGTGTTCTTTGTTAGAAAGAGACATAGTGACATTACAATTAGTTTAGTTGTGAACAACAGAATCAGGGCCAGTGTGTACCGACAACAGCAATTGAGAGCCAGTTCCTTCTAGGCTTTGTGTATACACCACCTTCGGCCACATCATCACTTACCATGGTGAGATTGTGGTCACACACAGGCCTAAAATACACAGTCAAAAAAAATATGTTTTATTTTAACAGTTTCACAGACGCATTCACACTGGGGAGCGTCCGTATCAGTGTGAGATCTGCAACAAAACGTTCTCCAGTCCGGCGAATCTTAACCGACATAAAATAGTGAGTATTAGACTAAAATCTAGAATAATAGTGCACTAGGAGTCAGTTGATGCGGGTTAATTTTAATTTTAGCGGATGCTGATGCTGATTTTAATGAATCACTACGATTTTTTTTATAAAAGTGATAATTTTATGAGACATTTTAAATAAAATAAAATATTTAATAAGTGTCATAACTCAATCTACCAAAGTCATGAGCAGGCTTTGGGGTTTCTGGCATAAAAAAAGAGGCGTCGTAAATGGGTTTGCCATCCGTCCGGGTTTCCCCGGATTTGTCCTAGTTTAAAGTGCGTCCGGGGAGCGTCCGGGCGGGGTTTCATTTTTTGTCCGGCATTAAAAGTTTTCAAGTCAACAATCAAAACTTTTTTATTTTACTGAGTAGGTTATTTAAAAAAAGCACTGTTAACATGCCCGGTTCCAAGTTCCAAAATCCGGGCGTTCACGCTTCTTGTCCTGGTTGCCAGATTTTAGAGATGGCAACCCTAGTCGTAAAGCACTCAACTCCCGTGCGAACGTAACATTAGAGTCAGACAAACTTAGTTACAGTCGTCTATAATTAGAAAAAAATTAATTCCAGGAACTGCGAGTCAACTGATGCGCCTGCAACAGTCTTTGATTAAAATATTTTTGATTGTAATCAACAGGTCCACACAGGGGAGCGGCCGTTCTCCTGCGATCTTTGTGCAAAGAACTTCCAAACTAAGGGTTCTGTCCAAATGCACATAAAAACCGTTCACATGAGGGAACCCATGCCGCCGAGGAAACGACGGAAAATTAAGAAAATTTAATAATGTTCTTTATATAATAAATAATATAAATTAATTCGTTTGATTTATTTAATTCCTTCTGCCGATAAAAACACTGCAAACACTTTAAGATTAAGAATGTTATTATCTTACAGTGCCACAAACTTTTATTTAAGGTAAAGATAAAAAAAATTGCAATAGTAGGGGAGCCCAAGCGGGGATTTCGGGATTTACTAAAGCGCGGCAGATTAATATACAGGGGGATACCTTGTACCCGGTTAAGTACCTCCACCAAATACCTTGTACCCGGTTAAGTACCTCCACCAAATATGAGCCCCATATATAAGGCCGTATATTAAAAAAATAAAAAATAAATAATCAGATTAACCCTGAACCCTGCCGTTAATCGGAAGCAGCGGCAGGCTTGAGGAAATTTTCTATATATAGATTGTATTTTGTACATATTTGTTGTAAATAAAGATATGTATTATAAAAAAAAATCAGATTAGGCAAATCTCTCTATATAATCATCAGATTATGAGACAGCACGTCTTGGACATAAAGATGGACCATATGTACCATATATATCTTAATCTGACGCGCTTGAGTATTTCAAAAGGGCGAATTTTTATTTACACATTATAATTATGGCCGCGAGTTTGCGTCACATCGAAATCGTCAGATTATTGAATGAGAGCTTTTTTTTGGTTCACTTAACACCCCCTTAGAAAATCTGACGCGCTCGATATTTTTTTTTTTTTTTTCAAATTTTCATTTGGAAGTCTATAGCCGGTCCCCCCACCGATGAAAAGGTATACATTATATAACATTTTTTTCTTCTTTTCATCTAAGCTTTGCAACCCAATAGGTGTCTATGACGCTCGAGTAAATCCCCATTTAGCATCGTGGGCTCCCCTACTACAACAGAGTTTTTAGAGTATCATTATATATATAAGCTAAACTACTTTTTATTACTGATATGAATTAACAAATAATTGTAAATATAATCTTCGTTCGACCATGACAGCGTATTTTTTGGAGACAGCGCGTCTTGAAAGACTTGCGGTTGGCTAATAAGATACTGTTAGATGTAGACAGGTATCCAGTTAAGAACATCAGAATCCATACAACCCTATCGCGTTTAAGGGCGAGCGGCTGCGCTGGTGCGTTTGATCTAGCTGACTCGCCGGTACAGAGCGAAGCAATATGAATATTAGCGTCATGGCACTTGAAAGGCACTTGACCTTAAAATAGCGTACTTCGCTCAAGGAACAGAAGTATCTGTTATGTCTTTAATCTGTGGCACAGGGGCTCTACCGCGTAACTGGTGGTAATTGTAACGAACACCATTAAAAAATGTCATCCAATCAGGGCCCGCGAATGGTCATCGTCGCGTCATATCGCGTGCGCGTCATTGGTATTCGTTACGATTACCACCAAAGATAGGCAATAGCCCGGCAGGTATGGAAACGTGCGACCTCTATGGTTAATATAATTTTATGGTAGAAAATTATTACCTGCTAGCAACACTTTGAAAATGTCAAACAAAACTAGATAGTCTGTGGTCAATCGGTCAATCTAAACCATAATATTTTATTTATATTGTAAAAAAAAACTTCAATTAAATCACAATTTAAATCAATTCTAATGAAATAATCGGTGTATACTGTGTCTGAATGTCCCAAATATATTACTTTCCAAAAGAATCGTCGACATGCTCGTTGCGCGTGTGTCGAGGATGTCTCGCTACAGACGCAAGACTGTACGACATGCGCCAGGACCGACTAATGGAGGCCTACAACACACTACTGAGTACCGCTGTAAGTGGTTTCTTACCTTACATGTTCATAAAGGCTCCAATCTGTGTGCCCAAGGCTTCTGCATCACCTAAGACGAACCTCCGCTATCAATATAGAAAACTATATATCTTACGAATCTCGATAGTTATATAGAAACCTGCTCACAAAATTTCACTAGAATCGGTTGAGACATGCGACCGGTAGAGGAGAACAGATACATCTCGACAGACATATGCAAGTATTTTTGCTCATGCTGAAATGGAGAAGCTTCTCTCATGCTTTGCGCTTGCTCGGTCAATTAAGGGCTATCCGTATTAATATTTAGAAATATAATAGGTGGAGATTTCGGGATGGCATATTTTCGAACCCTATGTTGGGTTGGTCATGCTGAGCAACATTTACTATGGGACCAATGGTGAATTCTCAATTTTTTTTATCTTTCCATTGTAAATGTCAACCTTGCTCAATCATAATGTATGAAAAGTAAAAAATTTTTTTTTGGGAATTCAGTGTTGGTACCATAGTAAAGATTGTTCAGCATGACCGACCAAACATGGGTTTGTAAAATGTGCCATCTCGAAATCTCCACCTAGTATAATCTCCCTCCCTAATGAGCTCTGTCAACCTTACTTAAGCATGATGCGGTAACACCACAATAAGCTATCGGGCTGCAGTATTCTGAAAGATACGTTACTTTAGTACCCAACTAATAAGGTGCGTGAATCTTCGTTCGTACAGAAAAAGTATGGCCCTGAAGTTTAACGAAAGAATGCTTAAAACTTACAATCAACCTTAGAGCACTACTATAAGGTTCATAATACACTGCAACTGTTAGTTCCATCTCACTCGCGCGTGAGGCCCCTTCGCACACATGGTGGCAGCTGTCGACCAAATGCATATCCTGCGCTTTGAAAATGTACCTTCTGTGCAGGTACATCGGTAAGCCATATCAGTTAGGTACTTCCCTGTCAAACTGTTCTTAGAGTGAAAACACCTCTTGTTTTTCTGTGAGCCCAAAATAATTCCTTTCTTTTCTATATGTTCCAGATGCAAGTAACAGATGACCTCCCACTTTTCTTATGCAGCTATTGTGCTGTATTTGTCTTGAAATGTGAAACATTTAGAATTAAATGCATTGATAATCAGGCCGCGTTGAGACATGTACAGTTAGAAAAATCTGAAGTAAGTACATTCATCCTACTTCTAACTATTTAACTTGTGGTCTTGTGGATGAGACGTGCATCCTATAACATGAATAATATAGAATTCCAACAACTATGAGTTAACTGATTAATAAAAGCTATCTTGAATGTTATTGAAAGTGTGTCTGGATGTCCGTGTAGATTTCTGTGGATATTTGTAAAGATTTCTGTGGATGTTTGTGTAGATTTGTGTGGATGTTTGTGCAGTTTTGTGTGGATGTTTGTGTAGATTTGTGTGGATGTTTGTGTAGATATGTTTGGATGTTTGTGTAGATATGTGTGGATGTTTGTGTAGATTGCTGTGAATGTTTGTATATATTTATATGGATGTTTGTGTAGGTTTATATGGATGTTTGTGTAAATTTATATGGATGTTTGTGTAGATTTATATGGATATTTATAAAGATATGTAATATTAAAAAAAAGAAATTCTACTTTAATCTGCAATCAGTCCCCGAACTTTGAGCAGATGTGTTGGGCGTCTGAATGCTGTGAGAAGACCGGTCCATCGACCTTTCTTCCCTTCACTTTAAGTCCAGTTCGACTATGTGGTTATGTTTAAGTCTCTTTGGATGGTTTATCAACAGTAACTCAACTACTAGGGGATTTGAATGGGTAGCAAGTCTTTGCTTATAGCTAGTAGCGTATTGTTTTATCTCATCGCTAACTGTGTTAAATTTAAGTTCTTGGTGCAATTCGCAGTTTCTTAGGAACCAAGAGGCGTTGGATAGGTTACGTAAGATGCCATTTTGTGCTCTTTGAGCACAAAATAAAGATATGTGTGGATTTGTTTGTAGATTTGTGTGATTACGAAGATGTGTGTGGATGTTTGTGTAGAACATATCTGTGGATGTGTGTGGACATTTGTTGTTTGTATGTATGTTTGTGTAGATTAAGTTTAGTCAGAGATCACACCAATGAGCCCATTATTAACTGACACTGTATTTTTTTAGCTAACTTTGGAGCACATAAAACAATTAGACCGGCCAATGCATTACAAGCAATCTTACATGCAAACATTAAATATAAATGAAGAGAATGATATACATTTACCTGAATCAACATACATTGCTGAATATTTCATTGAAGATATTAAAACTGAAGTAGATATAGATACTGATTGTACAGAAAATATAGAAGACAATTTTAAATTAATACCTGATACAAAAGAGAGTACTGATATATTAAATATAATAGAAAACACAGTTTCAAATAAAGCTAAGTTGAAAGTTGAAGAGACAGGAGATTGTAAGTCTAGTATTAAAGATGCTAAAACGTTAATTTCTGAAGAGACAGATGATAGTGACTTTGAAGTTTCTTCACGTGCTTCAAGTTCTGATACTGATGATGATTTCGAAGTAGATTTTACACCTAAACGCAAACGAGGTCCTCCAAAAGACAGTAAAGTTCAAAATAAAAAGAAATGTTCACCTAGAACAAAGGAAACAAATACAAAGAAAAAAGCTAATACAAACGTTAGGACTAAACTACCGGATAATTTTGGTGATATGTACAATGTTGAGTTAGTACATTTAGATAGAGAGGAACAGCTGAAAGAGATAGAAGATAGGAAAGAATCTGATAACTACCAACAAGGGCACTTCAAATGTAACGTTTGCTACAAAGGATTTGTTGTTGAGGAATCTTACAATAATCATATGTTACTACATGATGATGTAAGTATCATAAAATATATGATTTTTCTCTATTTTTCCCAATTTACTTGAACATAATTGGCCAGTTGGCTCAGTTGGTTAAGACTTTATCAGGTCGTGGGTTCGATTCCCACACTGGACATGCATTTGTGTGCATGAACGTGTCTGTATGTCCTGAGTCTGCGTGTAATTATGTATATTAAGTATGTATTTACAACAAAAAAAGTATTATATCAGTTGTCTGGTTTCCATAGTACAAACTCTGCTTAGTTAGGGATCAGATGACCGTGTGTGAGGAATGTCTTAGAATATTTATTTATAAGCATAGTGCAGAACTGAGTCAGTTCCTACGGTAGTCGAGCGGTGCGGGATGGTGTGTTTTCATTAAGCCAAATGACAAAAGAGAACTAAAATGAACTCAATTGTATAGCGAGACAGTTCTGATACGTCACATATCATATCACACCCTCCCTCAACGCTCCACTACCGCAGGAACCTCAGTTCTGCGCTATGCCTATAGGTGTAACACACAGATATACGTCTAAATAGATGACGCGAGTGTACTTCGCGTGTTAAAATCAGTGCAAAAATTCAGTGTTTTTCAATCTGTGGGTCGCGACCCCTAAGGGGGTCGCGAAACCTTAGTCGGGGGGTCGCCGGCAGAAGGATAAGGGCAAGGTAGACTTCGTTCAAGCGGGCGTCCAACTTACCTCTTACTTAGTTGCAAACCTCTCGCGGCTTCTTGCAGACTAATAAGTAAAGGTATCAAAATAAAGAAAATCATCATCGTAGTCTTTAAATTTATAAATTCTTTGTCTGTCTGACAAGGGGGTCGTCAGAATTTTTCATCCAGTAACGGGGTCGCGAAATCAATAAGATTTAAAAACACTGTTCTATTGAAACTGTTTCTTACGGACAGGGAACTCGCATAAGGCTGCATTTCCACCAGAGATATGCTTCTGCAAATAGCTTCATTTTCACGTTAAAAATCTAATGCCATCCTAACTAAATCAATCTTGTGACATTATGGTACGTACAAATAAAGTTACACGCTTGGTTTTCATACGGATGGAGGGCCTTGCGTTGTCTATTTAGATTTATGTCTATGGTGTAACATATCCATCAGGTAAGCGGTACTGAAGTGTGTGACGTGTGTCATTGTCACTTTATGAACAAGAAGCAACTCTCTAAACACAAGGATCATCATAAGAGACGGTTCACTTGCAAGGAGTGTGGACACGCTACGCAGTATATGTACGTAAAACATTTAAATATAAAACTTATACTGAGTGTAACGGAAAGGGTATATAGGTACATCCGAAGGGGTTGAATACTACATCAGGTACACTCTCTATAAAAAGTTTCAGCTCAAAATAAATGGGAATTATTAATTGCACCTCTGTTTAAAAGTTACGCAAACTTAAGACTCCTCTAATTGACTTATTGCATATCAGAAAAATGTCTGTTGTACAATTAAACTACCTATTCATCAAAACATGTATTTAAAGCGATGATAGCTCAGTGGTAGTGACGTCGGATACCGAGACGAAGGTCCCGGGTTCGAATGCTACAATGAGCTTGAGCTTTCGGTGAAGGAAAACATCGTGAGGAAACCATAGCACGGTGGTAGGGTACTTTGTAGTACCCGCCTGGCTGGCTACCACCCTCAAGTTAAAAATCTGTCGCCAAGCACATTTCGGTGTGTTCCGACAGCTGTACTTGAGAGCCAGTTCCTTCTAGGCTTTGTGTGTGCACCACCTTCAGCCGCATCATCACTTACCATGGTGAGATTGCGGTCAAACACAGGCCTATAAAAAAAACATGTTCTATAATCCAGAACCGACTCGGGGCACTCCAAATACAGTTGGTTAGGTTACGTTAGAATTGTGACAATATCGCGCTAGATGATCATTCAGTTCAAACAGTTTTGCATAAACCATAAACTGATACTCAGTTCGATTTATTTAGTGTGCAATTCAGTATTTTTGGTTCTATTTGTAGTAGTAGAATTAATAGTTAAGGCATTAAATACATTCCAAAATAAATTACTATTTTTGCATTCAAGTTTATTGAATTTAAATCATAACCAACGTGTCTCCGCTCAATGAGGGTCATTATCCTTTTGCGTCACTTGATAATATTAATATAAAATGTTCTCTTTGGCGATCTGTGCGCCTAGTACCAAAAAAGTGGATTACTGTATACACTTTCCGTTATACCTGTATACAACTTTTTTGTTGTATACCAGAGAACCTATTTGAATTGAAATTTTACTAATATGTGAATGCGAAATTGTATTTGTTGGTTTGTCCTTTATTTAGTAAAAAGGTAACTTAAGGCCGAAAGCATAGCCGCGGGAAAAAATCTTGTTTATTATGATTGAAGTATGTCAAAAAAGAACGAAAATGCTTTTATCTATCAAAAATGAAGAATAAGTTTTTGTTAAAAAATTCATTTTTAATGCATGCTTTTTTTGATGACTTTACTTTTTGTAGACTGTACTTGCATTGTCATCCAATATACTAATGCATACCAAATATCAAGTCAATCCGACCACTGGAAATGGGTGAATTTAGACTTGCCTGATTCCACCCGAACATAGCTATTACTGAACCTATTTCGATACTATTTCCCAAGTAATTAAAATCTTATATTAATTAATTTATTTGCAGCGCAAAAGCGAAACAACATTACAAATGGCATAAAGGATTGAAATTCAAATGCAAACATTGTGGAAAAGAATTCAAGTAAGTTATAAGTTTCGTTGTATTTTGACCCTTACTACTAGCAGACTAGGTATAATTTATTTAAATATCTTAAACTACCTTCGACTTTAGATATATAAATACCAACATTTTCCACTTTAGCAGTGATCAAATAACCTTCACACCTCGAGCCAGCAATACCGTTGGTGTATAAAAAATTCAAATTCAAAATCATTTATTCAAATAGACTTACGCTGGCACTTATGAAAAGTCTTACTCTAATACCGGTTCGGAAGGTTGCATTTGCTGTGAAGAGCCGACAATAAACTCAGCAATTACTCTTTTCAAAACAAGCTTAGATTCATTACATAATATTTACATTCTAATCGCAATGACAATTGTGTGCTACGGCGTTGCGGCAAAGCTACAAAGTATAAAGTATGAATCAATATTTAATAAGTAAATGGTGCTGATTCTGTTGTGTACAACTAAACTCATTTTAATCTCACTATGTCTCTTTCTAACAAAGAACATAAGAAAGGGCAAGAAAAGTCCTGACAAATTAGTCCAATGCTTGTTTTTAATATAAATTTAGTCGCCATCTATCGCGGTTACGCCTAAATACACGCAAAATAAGACGGCAAAGATTAATTTGACAGCTTTGATGATGTGATGTGACTAAAATTAGTTTAGAGCGATTTACGACAGAATTACATTCCTCTAAAGTTATAAAACAAGTCTCTAGTCCACATTTCCTCACGTTCAGAGGGCTGACAAGCCACTTCACCCATCTGAAGATGTTGCACCCCACGAGTGACCAGTTGGTCCGCTGTGAGCTCTGTGGGGACTCGTTCACCGGGACCACTGGACTTAAGAGTCACGAGAACAGAGCTCATAAGGAGGTCAGTCATGTCATTATTATTGAATGAATGAATGAATGATTTTTTTATTTGTTACTCATAGCTAGTGTTGCCAGGTCCCGTGTGTCAAATTTCTGAACGTAAGGATAAAATAATCGGGATTTTGGGTTTCGAATCGGGACAGTAGTGAAAGTCTGAATTTGGTGAGAAAAAATTAAAGCAAAAATATTTTTATGTAGTAGCAGCTTAGTTATATTCACTTTTCCTGTCAAAATTATCAAATATAGTAAAGACTCATGAGGTTAGTGAAAAATCGGACCATTTGGCGTCCCGATCAAGGGTTAATCGGGACGTGTCACCAGACCCCTGAAAATCGGGACGTCCCGCGCAAATCGGGACACCTGGCAACACTACTCATAGCCAAAAAGTATAAACAATCAAAACTTAGAAACTACTTCACAAAAATACAGACTAGGCTTACAACATTTGTATAGCAACTGGCGCCTAAGCTAGGATACCCTTTGTTATAGGCACCAGAATGTATACAACCGTATTGACAACCTCCTTTTTTGAATTTGGTTAAAAAGACAGCCACCATAAAAAGCTTGTATTAAAAATTACATTTTTATCAAACATTGTTTCAGATATTTTATGTAGCGCAGTGTAATTAATGTTTTGAGACGGTTAAATGCATTTTCATTGATTAAAATTCGAATAAAACCGCAAAAAATAATACCTAGCTCTCCAAATCCACATCTACTTAGTGCTTTTGTATTTGCACAGTAAGGACCAATCACTGCATCGTGTGTGTGTTGGCCAATCAGAGCGCATGTGTTCTTGAATTAGCCAATTAGAGCGCGTTGTTGATGGTGATAAAATGGTGGAAAGATTTCAAGAAAAAAATATTTATTTTATTTAATAATGAACTATGATTATAATTAAAATGAACTTCAAATTCTAACTTCAAAAAAAGGTTCTTCATTTATTAACCGATTTGGAAAATTCTTTTTTTATTTGAAAGGGTACACTTCCCGTTTGGTCCCATTGTCATCAGATCAGGATTTGATTACTTCTTAGTGTACTTTGAAGTCGGTTTAAGTTTTTTGTAAAACAGTCCAATTATTGGTTTATCTGTTCGATGATTAAAGTAAAAAAATAAGAACCATTATTAGTAATTTCAACTTCTCTAAATATATTTTCTTTTAAAAAATCCTACACCATTCTCTTTTGTGTGAAATTAAAAATTTTGTATTCAATCAGAGATTAATATGAACATCATAAAAAACTTAAATCTTAGATGATTTTAACAGTTTAATGTATTTATAGCAGATGACATCACCGGAGTATTACTGTTCTACTTGCGACACTCAGTTCTACTGCTCGGACGCGTTTAAGGCGCATCGAGGAGCCGACGGACTGTGCGACACGATACACAAGTAAGGGACAACACACATACATGACACACATATAACACTGTTTAATTGATACAATAATCGTGTGTCATCAGGTATTGTGTGCGCTGCGGTATGTCGTTTGAGACTGAAGAACTGCTGAAGGAACATGAGATAGAACAACGGAAACCACGTGATGTATTTGAATGTGAAGTGGTAAGTAATAGTATGCCACCGATGGTTTTGAAAGGATAATTATTTTCGAGGCGACTAACAAATTAAAGGGCGACTAACTATTGGTTACAAACAAAATAATTTGGCAGCGATTAAATATTTTAGCAACTATTAAATTAGATGGCTGCAAAATGCAAGGTATCATAAAAACTAAATAGTGGCAGCTTCTTTAAGGTAGCAAATATATTAAACAGGCACAATGAAAAAATAGGTGAGATAAATAAAATAAAAAATGTCTGCCGTCAAGTCTTCGACTAATAATAAATTCAGTTACCAAAACAAATAGTCACTGCCAGTTTAAATTAAAACAAAGCTTATGTAGCTGCTACGTTCTACTTAAAATGATCCTTCACTTTAGTCGCCAACCTATTATTTTTAGTACCTCCTTTAATTATTTTAAATCCCAAATTCAGATTAAATTGTCGCCGCGTTAAATACATGCCGTTTTGAAATTCACGGTAAATTAGTCATGTGAAGTCTAGAGGTAGGTACCTCCGCGATCTTATTTTTTTTTTGTATTTACGCAGTGCCACAAAAGATATTCGAATTTCATAAGTTACAAGACTCATCGGAGGAGGCACAGTCCGTTCCCCCGTCCGAAACGTGAGGCCAATCAACCTAAGCGCGCGGGGCCTAAAGAACATGGGCCTAAAGCCAAGAGGCCTAAAGGTAAGCCTGAGGACAAGGCGATTGTGAGGATCAGCACCATTTGCGAGATATGTGGCAAAGTGCTTAAGGTAAGTAGGTACAGGTCGGTTAACTAAATCTGGCACGTTCACAGTACTCACACATATGCAATTTCACGATACAGTATGTTTTATTACATTATTGCTTCTAATCAGTCAGTCAATTCTAATGGACGAATACTCAATAAATACCACTCTATATTTATGAGCAGTAACAAAACAATAACTGTCCCTTTCATACTCATAAGCTTGGCCGCGCGCGAGAGAGACGGACAGAGTGTTGACGATGCGCATGCAGTGCGACGTGACGCCGCGCGCTTATTCACAGACACTACACAAGCGCGACGTGTAAATGTGTTGAACGTGCCAGATTTAGTTAACCGACCTGTACTGTACCAGTGTTTTCGAATGAACACTAGCTGTGCCTGTGTACTTCGTACGAAGGATTGAAGTATTTAGATCTGTTGAAATAAAGAATAACTTGCTCTGTTGTCGCATTGTAGCTTTCGGTGAAGGAAAACTTAGCACGGTGGTAGGGTACTTTGTAGTACCCACCTGTCTGGCTACCGCCCTCAAGTTGAACTGTCGCCAAGCACCTATCGGTGTGTTCCGACAGCTGCACTTGAGAGCCAGTTCCTCCTATGCTTTGTGTGTGCACCACCTTCGGCCACATCATCACTTACCATGGTGAGATTGTGGTCAAACAGGCCTTTCTCATGTATAAATGTTCATGTGTAAAAATTCTAATTAGTCTCTCAGTTAGATTATCAAACAATATTGGACACGTATTTTTTGCTTTACCAAATCATAAAAAATTTACAAAGATAAAGCGAGTCAAAGTTCGGGAGTGGGGGCTCGTGACGTCACTTTAGACTAAAAACTGTACCACAACGTGACGTCACGCAGAACTTCAACACACGACATCTTCGTATTTTTTTGTGTAATTGACAAAAGAAAAAATACGTGTCTAATATTTTTTGATAATGTAAATGACGGACTAATAAAAAACATTAACCCCCTTACTTATAAAACGTTATTTAACTAATAAGCTGATTAAGTGGTCACCTAAATAAAGTCAAATTGTTTGACAATGACAGCAAGGTGACGTTATTTATTTGACCATTTATTCAGTAGATTTAGTTAAATAGCGTTTATGAGTACGGCCGGTAGTCTATTAATAGTGGTGATATTAAATTCTTCAGTAAGTAATATTTTCGACAAATTTCTTGAAGATTTTACAGTTTCCAAAGATGTATTACAGAGTTTACTGGATGGATGGATACAAATTTGTATTCGAATAGAAATATTTGTAATTTTCCTTACAGAATAGAAGTTTCCTAAAATTGCACCACGTCATGTCCCATACAGATTTGAAGCCGCATAAATGTAATGAATGTCCCAAGAAGTTCCGAAGTTCCATGAATTTGAAGGTATGGAATCCGTTTTATTTAATAAATAAGCTTTTGTTAAAAATTTCATTTTTAATAGAAGCTTTTTTTGGTGACTGTACTTTTTGTTGACTGTACTTGCATTGTCATCCAATATACTAATGTATACCAAATGTCAAGTCAATCCGACCACTGGAAGTGGGTGAAATTCAACGTGCAAGATTCCACCCCAACATACATACATTGCAAGTTAAATAAAAGCTTGTAATTAGGTTTCTGTCCCGCGGTTTCAGTCACAATGGTGCCGATTCTGGCCACAAGTTGCTAGAAGTAATCAAAATTGAACTCTAATTTTTTGTCGGAATGCTAAGAGCTAATTATTTATGGCTAAACATAGAGAGGTCCCTGCGAGATCCGCTCCACCTCGTCAAACTTTACGCAAGATAAAACCATGGTCAAGGAAAATATATAATAATATTTTATATAACTTCTAGCAACTTGTGAGCAAGATTGTCATACATAATTTTGTTCATATAGTGAGGTAGAAGCAGAATTTTGAATAAAATCTATATCTCCGAAAATACTCATTTTTTTCAATAAAATTTAATACCAATTTTATTTTCTTCAAAATTCGGCTCGGAGTTCCTTTCAGTGTTTTTCTCTAAGACCTGTAGTTCAGAACATTGCCCATACTGACTAGAACAAACAAAAAACAACCTGTAGACCTATAGACGGTAACATAATTACTCGGAGTTCTCTAAAGTATGGTTTGCAATTGTCTATATATTATACATAATTACACTCAGGACATACAGACATGTTCATGCACACAAATTCATGTCCTGTGTGGGAATCGAACCCAAGACCTGAGGCGCGATAGGTGGAAAGAATCTTAACCAACCGCGTCATCTGGCCCGTTAAAAAAAAACGGGTTGCACTCCTGGAGTGCCGGCAGAAGTGAAAACTTGAATATTAACGTTGTGCATTTTTGAAACTAGACATTTTTCACATAGTGTTTTTATACAAGGGAAAGCTAGTTCAAGATACATGTACATATAATACTTTTGAATAAGATTTTTTTATTAACTTAAAATGGGAACAAAAATGGTACCTACCTTCCGGCTAGCTAGAGAATATTATAAGAATTTGAAAATAACCCCAGTATAAATACAGTCTAATTTGCAACTACTCTCCCTCCGTCTTACGATCAGGGTCACAAAAAGTTCACAACGCCGCTAAAGAAGTTTTCACTTCAAAAATGGCAAGTGTGAGGAATTTTTTAACTAATATTGTAGGTACTTTTTTCAACAGGTACACATGCGAACTCATACCGGCGAGCGACCGTACCAATGTGAACATTGTCCGAAAGCGTTTCAGAATATAGGGAATCTCAAGAGACATAACTTGGTAGGTATCAATAATCCAACTAAAAAGGCCTGTGATAACAAATAGGGCTGTGGTCTCGAAAATAACCGTCAGTTAGATTAATAAATTCATTTAACATTGATAAAGCGCGGCAAAGTTCGGGAGTGGGGGCTCGTGACGTCACTTGTTTGTGAAAATTGTACCATGGCATGACGTCACGCGGAACTTCAACACACCATTATCTACATAATTTTTTGTTTGATTTACAAATTAAAAAAATAAGTAATTCAAAATTCATAATCATTTATTCAATTAGAACTTCGCAGGCAATTATGAAAAGTCTGACTTTAAGAGGACTCAATTCGTCATACTTTTCATACAAAACCCCTGTACTTATTATGGCGTTGTTAAACATTTTTCGTTAGATGTTTTGAACAAATTAGTATCTTGTATACTATATCTAGCCGTGTATCTTGACGTAATTTAAAAAAAGTGTGAAACAAATTCAGTCAAAGCCTCCGAAAAACAGCGTTTTTGCCTGAACTTTGGCCATATCTAATGTACCTATAAATTGTAAAAGTAAAGAAAACATTTAGATACCAGGCTTGCAAATGTATTGGAGATTCTAAATAAAATTTTTTTTTTCACAAACTTGTAAGATTTTTTCACAAGAAGTATACTCCTGGAACAAGTTTTATGAATGCGAAATCATGAATGACGACCTAGCGAAGCGGCCGCGAGTGATCAGCGGAATTTACCGACTGATAACCGACGGCTCTGATGCTATCTCTCTTTATTCGCAGTCAAACATTACGTTGGATGAAACAACAAGCTTTTAGACTATGCTCGCGTTGAAGTTGCGCCGGCCACAGAGGGCCGCCTTAATACTCTAATATCGTTTTGGAAGGTTGCATTTGCTGAGAAGAGCCGGCAATAAACTCAGAAATTACTCTTTTCAAAACAATCTTGGATTAATTACATAATATTTACATTCTAATCGCACTAACAACAATTGCGTGCCCGGCGCGGCGGCAAAACTATAAAGTAGACTGAATCGATATTTAATAAGTAAATAACACACAAGCAGCACTGTTCACGCATATGACGCCTGTGGCAGCCATCGCCCTCCCCGCCATATTGGAGGGAAATGGGCGACCCGTCACACGACGTTGTACGACGAATATACTGAAATGATGGACTAAATAGATTTTTTCCAGCCACTAGCAATAGGCTAGGCCGGTTAGCGTAAATAGAGAACAAGTATACAGACATCCACGTGAACATATACATAGACATCCACTTGAGCCTACATAAACATCCACGTGAACATATACACAGCATCCACATGTACCTACACATACATCTACGTGAACATATACACAGACATCCACTTGAGCTTACACAAACATCCACGTGAAACTTCACAGACATCCACATGATCCTACACAGACATCCACGCGAGTATCTCCAGCGTGACCTCAATGCTAACCGGCCGGTTATTTTTCGAGTTATTGATTTTAATATACTTTTATACAGGTACATACAGGGGAGCGTCCACATACTTGCGAATTATGCGGAAAGAGTTTCCAAACTAAGGATTGTGTCCAAACTCACGTCAAAACTGTACACATGAAGATACCCATGCCGCCGAGGATCCGGCGGAGGAACAAGAAAATTGAATGAATTATTTTATGTTAATATTATGGACGTGTAAGGTGGATGACACCTCCATTTAAAAGGGAAGATCTTCCACCAGGCTGGGTCATCGCGCCTGGGGACCGCGGTCCAACTGTACATGTCGGACAGTTGTATATATGCAGATTCTCGAGAAAACTTCGTAAGCGCGATGCAGGATAATGTGGCGCCACGCCATCTATCTTTCAGTGTGTGAACTATCTCAGTGTTACTGATAGATGTCGCTACAATATTGATCAAGAAATCATGTTTCTATGTAATTTATTTATTAATATTAAGAATACTAAATTATGATTTATTTATAAATGTGTTTTATTATAATTTTAATACTACCCACATAGATGGCAAGCAAGCATACGGACCACCTGATGGCAAGCGGCTACCGAAGCTTATGGACGCTTGCAACGCTAGGGGTTGCGTACCATTCATTGAGCTATTATTACTACGTATAGAGAAGACGACATACACCACAACCACAGAGGTTGTATTATATCTGTGCCACAACCCATGGCCACAACTATGTTTTTTTTTTTGTTAATTTGTTCATGACCATGGAATCTAAGTCCTTCAGTCCGCACATTAACTTTCACATAGTCCGCATTGTCAGTCACCGTACAGTCATGTTTTAGTAAAATGGTGGTCATTGTACTAAAGCTTTTCACGGACTTTTTGAGACAACTTGTAAAGTCACGATACACATAATTCATTTCACTTCACTGGTGTCCATGGATTGATCTTTATTGGATAAAATACCTACAACCTACCTACCTACCTACAACTTCGAGAACAGTGCTCCCGACAATGCCGGTGATTGTTGGGAGCACTGTTCTCGAAGTTGAAGGCGAGTATGTTTACCTAGGACAAATTGTCCAACTAGGTAGGTCCAATTTCGACAAAGAGGTCAATCGAAGAATCCAACTCAGCTGGGCAGCGTTCGGGAAGCTACGGCATATCTTCACGTCCCGAATACCTCAGAGTCTGAAGACAAAGGTCTTCAATCTGGGGGCCAAGTCTGCTAAAATGTCATTCCGACACGATTCAATTGCAATTCAATTATCATTGAGCCGATGTGCGCAGTGTAATATTTCATAATGGTCGCATAATGGTCTCATAATGGTCTCTTATTAGCGCTCCTGTACACGATGCCGCCGCCGCGCCGCCTCCGCGCCGCTACCGCGACGTTGTCCGCCATTATTTAATTGAGTTATTCCATTGCCAGCCGCCAACGAACGTGCAACACGTTTCATCTCCGTAGCTAGCAATGTATTACTGACAACTGTATAGAATCTAATTAAATAGAACAGTGCAAGATCAAGACAAAAAAATCGAAATTCTTAAAAAACTTGCCACTGATCAGACTTCTCTACAAAATAAACATGTCTCAACACCAATTCGAAAAAAAATGTTAAATATTAGAATGCGAGTACCAAGAGTATCACCTCTCCATCTTGATAAAAGCGTGTGCTCTAATCTTGGTAACACTTCGAAGGAAACACCAATCAGGAGATACAGCCTTCAAAATACCGGTACTCATCTTCATTACCGCCATATAGAGAGCACTATTAATAATCAAATTAAGTATGCTAGCTTAACAGAAATCCCAATAGATGGCGTTACCTGCACGGTTAATGATGATGTATTTACGAAAACTCTGATAGAAAATTATGATGATGCCGAATGTCAGGAAGTTAATCCGAGTTATTATACTAACAATCAATCAGCAAAAAGACAAGTAATTATAATTGCTGACCAACAAGGACGAGATATTTGTATAATACTTCAAGATTTACTAGGACCCAAATACCAGGTAACATGTACATCAAAATCAGGAGCAAAGCTGTGTGACGTTATAGAATCATCCAAAAGAGAAATCTCTCAATTAACAGATAACGACTACGTAATATTGATGGGTGGTACTAATGATAGAAATCCATTTGAATTACAGTTATCTCTGAATCTTTGGCTAAACTCGACTCGTCATACAAATGTTATTGTTAGTGAAATACCCTACAACAATATTCTTAATGAAAATAAGCTTAACTACCAACTTAAGTTCTTGTGTAAAAGTTTTAGTAATGTTATTTTTATGGACATGAACTACTCCCGTTTTTTGCCATCGAAACGTGACTTTAAGTTGAATCTGAGCCGTTCTTTACTGAAAGAAATCCTTCATTTGAGTTATAGGATCGATATGTCTAAATACAACGAATATCTTAGTTCAACAAAAAGTAATGAAAGTGTGAATAACCCTAAATCAAACTTTGTAAACAAAAGCACACAGGCAGACTTAAAGCCAACTAAGGCATTCTGTAATGATATTTTAATAAATAAAAGTACTCAAACCTGCTTAGAACCATACGTAGCATGCAATGATCATGTTAATCCTGAATCGAATGATGATTTTTTTCGTCCATAATTTTATATATATTTTACATCAGAATATAAACGGACTCATCAGTAAAAATGAACTATTGACCTTAAGTATTGATGAGCTTGGCGACAAGGGTACTCCAATCGATATTCTATGTATCACAGAACACAATATGTCTCAAGACGATGTTAACTTAATTCATGTGCCAAACTTTAGACTAGTATCATATTTTGCAAGACACAACCGAAATGGTGGTTCATGTATTTTGGTAAATAACAGACATAAATATAGACCCGTCTCAGAAATTGCTAACCTTTCCATATCAAATATTGTTGAGTGTTCTGCTATTGAATTAATAGACCATAAAATTTATATTATTTGTATATACCGTATTCCTAATAATAATTCTCAGTCGTTTGACACATTTTTCTATCAATTAAATCAAATTTTTACGAAATTAAATAATAAAAAAATTATCATTTGTGGTGACTTTAATATTAACATGCTCAAAGAAACTAGACAATCATTGAACTTTGAAGATATATGTCTAACTTATAATATTAGGTTTGCCGTTAAGGTACCAACCCGCCTGACCAGCGGCACCTGTATCGACAATATTCTTTATAATATCCGTGGGTGCAAGGCTGAAGTTACAGAGCTAGCATTATCTGATCATACAGCACAAATATTGAGATGCCCCGTTAAAAAAACGTGTACTCTGCAGTATTGGTATGTCTACAAGCGTGACTATTCGGATGAAAATGTAGGAAAGTTTATAGATTGTCTGCAGCAACTTAGTTTTGAGAATACATATCAAATGGATGAACCAAACAATGCTTTCAACTCTTTCTTTGAACTCTTTGTTCTTTTTTATAATTTATGTTTTCCCATTATTAGGCTGAAATTATTACGTAACAGACGCCCAAAATGGATCTCCCGCGGAATTAAAGCGTGTTGTAAGCGTAAAAGATACTTTCTTTGGAAGTATAGAAAAAACCGCAGTTCTGAAAATAAAGAATTACTTACACAATATGCTAGACGGCTTAAAGCCGTTATAAAGCTAACAAAAAAATCACAAAATAATCACTTTATCACCACCTCAGAAAACAAATCAAAAGCTACTTGGAAAATCATAAATGGTAGTAAGTATAACTATCCTAAAGAGGAGATACTTAAGTTGAAGGATAAGGATCACATTGTGTCTAACCCTTTAGAAATTGCAACATTATTTAATAATTTTTTTATTGACCATATAGACAATGATATTGAAAGTCGTAGTAATTTTGATATAAATACTCAAAACATACCTAGTCCATGTAATTCAGTATTCATGGACTCAGTTAATCCGGATGATATAGTTAAAATTATAACTGCGTTAAAAAATACAAGCAGCGTCGGATATGACACAATTTCAACAAAAATTGTAAAACGAGTAGCACATATAATTGCTCCAGTAATGTGTTTTATTATTAATATATGTATCGAACGTGGCATTTTTCCCGAAAAACTTAAAACCACGATAATTAAACCAATATTCAAAAAAGGAGATAAAGAGGACATGAACTGCTATAGACCTATTGCTCTGATTCCGATTTTCTCCAAAATCTTCGAAAAAGTTATATATAGTAGTCTCAATAACTTTTTTGAATCTAATAATGTATTAGCAGAACAACAGATGGGTTTTAGAAAAAATAAAACAATTAATATGGCTGTATATGACTTTCTGTTCAAAGTAATGATGAGAATTGATAATAGAGTACCGGCAGTGGCGTTATACATGGATATGACCAAAGCTTTTGATCATGTAGATCATAAAACTTTACTACATAAATTATATGTTTGCGGGGTCAGAGGAAATGTACACAAATTAATTAAATCATATCTTACTGAGAGACAGCAAATGACTCAAATCAGTAGAATATGTCGGAAAACTAAAACCGAAATAAATTACACCTCTGATTTACGATACACTCACTATGGTGTACCTCAAGGCAGTATATTAGGTCCGTTGCTCTTTCTGATATATATAAATGATTTCCCAAAAGTAACGAATCATCACATGACATTATTTGCAGACGACAGCACGGTGCTATTTTTAGGTAATAACTTGACTACTTTTGAAAATGATATAAATACGACATTAGAATTAATAATAAAATGGTTAATAAATAATAATCTTCGAATTAATTTAGATAAAACAAAAATTATGAATTTTTATCAGCGATGTAATAAGTTACAGAATCTTAATATACATTTTGCAAACAAACGAATAAGTGAAACAGATGTTACCAAATTTTTAGGTATTCATATAGACAATAAAGTTACTTGGAAACCGCACGTTGAATCTGTATGTAAACGGCTCAGTCAGTGCTCATATGCCTTAAGCAAGCTTAGAGCAGTTGTCAATCGACCCGCATTGCTGACAGCATATCACGGTTATGTGGCATCTATTATTAGATATGGAATTATATTCTGGGGTAACTCCACGAACAAGGAATTAGTATTCAGATCCCAAAAGAAATGTGTGAGGGCTATGCTCAAGTTGCGACAAACTGATACTTGTAAGCCACATTTCAAGTCACTCAAACTTTTAACCTGTCCAAGTATATATATTTATGAAAGTGCTATTTTTGTTAAATGCAATCAACATCTGTTTGATCAACGTAATACATCTCGCCACCGAGATGATTTGTGTCTGTTATCTTCCAAAACATCACTAATGCATAAAAGTTATTTCTGTATGGCACCGATAATATACAATAAAATACCGGTAGCTTTGCGCCACGAAAGCGTCAATACTTTTAAAAAGCGCCTTCATGTTTTTCTCATTGACAAGGCTTATTACGATGTGAATGAATTCTTAAATGATACCATTATACTGTGACATATTGTGTAAGTACCTATCTACTGTGTTTTTTTTATATGGTTTTACTCGGGCGGTCAGCCTTGGTTTCCCTGCTTGGCCTCAAAAAATATTTATAAAAAATGTTTTTAATTGTTTTATTGTTCTGATTTTTATTATTTAATTGACATGTCTTCATTTTAGTTTAAATCAATTATATTTATATGTAAATGTTTTTACTTTCTAATAATTGTTACTAATTTGCCATTAATTATGTTTTGTTATTTAATTTAGTTTAATTTTGTGTAATTTTATTTTGTACGCCTATTTAGGCAAGTCTCAGTGAAACAAACTGTTTTATTTATAATCCATTATTTAACCTGTGACTGACAAATAAAGAATTTGAATTTGAATTTGAATTTGAATGCTTTAATCAAGCGGCGGCGGCGCGGCTAAGGTGCGGCGGCGGCGCGGTGCACGCGCGGCGGCGGCATCGTGTACAGGGGCGCTTAGTGTTGTGATAGATAGTAGTAGACTTGCCATAAAAAAACAACTCATTTCCGTAAGTATTTATTCAAATAATTATTTAAATAGTTTGAACTCATAATTACGTAGATACCACCATAACAGTTGAAATTATTTACAGATACACGATAAATATTAAATCTAAGTTATCCATACTTAATATTATCAATGCGAAAGCAACTCTGTTTGTTTGTTTGTTACTTTTTCTCGACTAAACGGCTGAGCATAGGTATGTAGTACCCGGGTTATGATATAACCCGGGGAAGGACTTAGGCTATGATCTTTTGTCTCAAAAAATAATCTTGAAAGGGGTGAAATAGGGTTTGTATAAGCAATCCATAATTCCTCAAGTTAGGGATCTGAACATTCATTATTTAGGCTTTGGATAACAAAAAAGATTCTTTTAAAAATTCTTTAGATGCACTCCTATTTAAAGTCCTTACAAAAAAAATGCTATTACCAAGGTCATTTTATGTTGATAATATTTTACATCATATAATTTGGATGCATAGTTTTTGAGATACTTCTTTAAAAATAACAAAAAGATCGCACGTTTATTAAGTTAGGAATTGGTGCGGTACGCGGCGTGGGGCTTACGGATTAGGGAGGTACTCTATAATTTTTGACAATATTTAATTTTTATACTTTGTCGGCGTGATGAATATGTATACTCATGCCACATTACAGCTTTCTAGTACTAAGTTTCTGAGCTAAGCCGAGGACAGACCAGGTGGGACCTGCCTTCCCATTGCCTGACCAATCATGCGGTTATACATCCCGAATCTTGGGGATCGTAAGGCAAATGACGCGGACAGACAGAGGGATGTACATGGCGAAACGTCGGGTTCCTTGTTGATGAAACCCTACAATTGTGGAACTGACTGTTGTTATTCGCTAGTAGGTAATTTCATACAATTGACTCGTCTTACTTGGTTTTGATGAAGGTGGGTTGGCCATTTCACATATTTTTTTTAAATGGTTGGGATATTGAGTGTCTCAGTAACTTATCTCAGCTCTTGACACAGATTTCTGTGAGACAGTAAGGAAATTGCTCTGCCCAACTAATGTCTGGTATGACCCAGTAGCATAAAATGCCATAGCAATCAGAATCTACAATAGAAATATTATTGGCATAACAAGCGATATGTATGTATAGTAACAATATATTAGATAATTCTTAATTGTACACCATAAAGCTGTAAACAAAAAGAACAAGGCCCTTAAAGAACTCATTGTATTAGAAACATACAAATTATGAATTTATTATATCCATACCTTCATCGCGACAGATATGCCATCACTTCGCCATCTCAGTATAGAACTCATATTTATTTCAATGTTCAACTACTACTAAATGCCCCAAATGTCAAAAATGCAATGGCCGCACAATCGTCTCATAATGATAAAAATATTTTCAAGTGATCTGTCAAAAGATTATTGGATGGCGGATCTATCGTGCAATAATGAAACCACTGATATTTACGGAAATAGCAGATTACCAAACTTTTACCGAAAAATCAGTAGAAAAAAAATATGTATAAAACCTGTCAAAACTGACAAAGATTGAAGTTTCAGTGGAAAATCATCGGTAGGCAATTGTGGGACCATTATGCCGTCATTATGCCGCCATTCTGACGCGATTTTGTTAGCAGACTACCAAAACTGTAAAATGTCACAATTTTGACACCACTGAAAGTTCATTGGAACACAATTGTAATAGCAGACTTGGGCCCCAGTGCGTGTTACCAGTGATGACACTGATGACATACGGGACAGAGACGTGGTCTTTTACTGCTGGCTGCATAAATAAGCTCAGAGTCACTCAGCGAGCTATGCTCGGAGTTTCTCTACGTGACAGGGTCCGCAATGAGGACATTCGTAGGAGAACGAGAAAAAAAAGAACATAGCTCCTAGAGTGAGTAAGCTGAAGTGGCAATGGGCAGGCCACATCGCTCGAAGAGCCGATAACCGCTGGGGAAGAAAGGTTTTCGAGTGGCGAACATGTACTGGTGCGCGCCGAGCGGGACGACCTCCCACTGCGGTGGACCGACGACCTGGTCAGAGTCGCTGGGCACCGCTGGATGCAAGCGGCCCAAAACCGTTCGTAGTGAAAGTCAATGGGGGAGGCCTATGGTCAGCAGTGGACATCCATAGGCTGATATGAGGAATCATCATTGATGATGATGATGGATAAAATACCACCGATAACATGCAATAAAACTCAAAACACGAATTTATGAAAATAAAAATGAATACGCAACGTCACTCTGCAAGTTCCCGCCAAAACCGCCAGTTCATCGAACAATTAACCCAAAGAAGCGTAATGACGTTCATTTTGGTTGAATTGTATTCCGCCAATTTCCCACCGCCGACAATGCGCTTTGATTAGCTAAGTCAAGAACACGTGCACTCTGATTGGTCAAGTCAAAAACACACGATGCAATGATTGGTCCTAACTATTCAAAATCAGTGACAAATCACTGACTAGTTGTGGAATTTGATTATTCGGTATTACTTACTCTATAGGGATTTTTCTTCGATGTTGGTAGTATTTATATTCAATACCTGGCAAATATGACACAAATGTCAAAATGATAAAAAACACAGCTGATCGACTGATAGTGCATGAAATTGAATCTAAATAAAATAATAACATAAATAATGCCTCGTATTTTTCCTGAAAAATCAACATCCTCGTTGCGAGTGTGTCGAGGATGTCTCGCTACGGACGCACGACTGTACGACATGCGCCACAACCGACTGATGGAGGCCTATTCCACACTACTGAGCAACGCTGTGAGTTGATTCTGCGTTACTGCTTTCCCTCATAGAAAATTCGTTCTTTCTAGGCTTTGTTTACATATATAATGACTTTACTTCTGATATGTCTCATCAAGGATTTTTCTGATTTTATTGAAGTACTGGTAGGTATCCTCTTTGTTTTACTTTCTTTCTATAAGGATCTAACGTTCTCCTGGACTCATAACTAACTTATATTGTTATCTAGGCTATCTAACCAGCGGGGTGAAAACTAGTCTCTAAACGCGTCATACTTGTGGATAGGTGCTGTTTGTGGGGGCTGGTCTGCGCCAAGTTTGCTATATATTTACTTATTAAATATTGAATCAGTTTACCTTGTACATGCAATTGTTGTCAGTGCAATTAGAATGTAAATAACTAATAAATAATGAATCTGAGCTTGTTTTGAAAAGATTAATTGTTGAGTTTATTGCCGGCTCTTCTCAGCAAATACAACCTTCCAAACTAGTATTAGATTCAGACTTTTCATAAGTATCTGCGAAGGTCAATTTGAAAAAATGATTTTGAATTTTTTAATACTAAATTAATCATTTAGTTGAGTCAAATATATCACTCTAATGCGAAATGATGCTTTAAATTCAAACACAGTATGATGTAGATTATATTTCAAATCATTATTTCAATTATTTACAGGTACAAGTGACAGATGACCTGCCACATTACTTATGCAGCTACTGCGCTGTACTGCTGCTCAAGTGTGACGCATTCAGAATTAAGTGCATTGATGCTCTTTTTGCATTCAGAAATACTCAAGTACACAAATTAGAAGTGAGTTATCTTACTTATAATATTATAAAGAGGAAAGATTTGATTGTTTGTTTGTTTGCATTGAATAGGCTCCGAATCTACTGCACCGATTTGAAAAATTCTTTCACTGTTGGGAAGCTACACTAACCGCGGTTTACATAGGCTACTTTTTATGACGGGAACGCAGGTGAAACCGCAGGGCGGAAGCTAGTTCTTAATATGAATGTTAATGTAATCTTCTAATATTTTAAATGCGAAAGTAATTTTGTTTCTTACGTCTTCATACCTTAACAACTCAACGAGTAATCATGGAAATCATGCAGATAGCCTAAGGTATGGAGAAGGACATAGGCTACTTTTTATTCCCAGAACGCGGGTGAACTGAAGAGGATTGCTAGTAAATTAATATATCCTGGTACAGGTACCCAACTGCCTAGCTACCACCCTTCATATTGAAAATCTGTTGCTAAGGACCTTTTTGGTGTGTTCCGACAGCTGTACTTGAGAGCCAGTTCCTTCTAGGCTTTGTGTGTGCACCACCTTCGGACACATCATCACTTACCATGGTGAGATTGTGGTCAAAAACAAGACTATTAACAGTAAAAAAAGCCATCTGATCCCAATACAAGCAGAGCTGGCAACCCAATAGTTTCTTGCTGGAGTCTTCTCAGTTTAAGTGTATTCCGAACCGGTGGTAAATTCAACAGTATGTACCAATTTAACATTCATAATTGCCTTACTAGGGCCTAAACTGAATAAATGACTTTGATTTTGAGTAATAACTGATAATAATAAATAAATAAACATCCTGGGATATTCCTCACACACGGCTATCTGATCCCAAACTAAGCAGAGCTTGTACTATGGAAACCAGACAACTGATATAATACTTTTTGTTTGTACATACTTAATAAACATTATTACACCCAAACTCAGGACATACAGACATGTTCATGCACACAAATGCATGTCCTGTGTGGGAATCACACTCACGACCGGGGCGACGTAATAGGCGGAAGCTTAACCAACCACGCCAACTGGCCCGTCAATAATTCTTGTAAACATCTATACTAATTGGCTAAATATAATATAATATATATATTAAAAACATACATACGAAAACTCATTCATTCATACACACATTCATACTCACTCACATACACACCCCTACACGTCCACACCTCCACCCACACACAGTCATAGTGTATTATATTATTATTTTTTATGTTTTCAATTTTGTTTCCTATAAATACTTTGCTCATCGGGCACATACTGGTATCTTTCTTACTTTAAATTATAAGATAAGGTAATATATTGTTAATCCTTAATTGGCTGTTAGTTATATTTAATTAGATTATGGTGCCGATTCTGTTGTAAATCGCACTAAACTAATTTTAGTCACATCTCATCTCTTTCTTACGAACATGATTGAAAAAGGATAGAGCATAGTTTAAGTTGTCAAATTAATCTTTGCCGTCTTATTTTGCGTGTATTTAGGCGTAACCGCGATAGATGGCGACTAAAATTATATTGAAAACAAGAATTGGACTAATTTGACAGGAATAAATTTCTTACATCCTTTTCTTATGTTCTTTGTTAGAAAGAGACATAGTGACATTAAAATTAGTTTAGTTGTGAACAACAGAATCAGGGCCAATATATTAGTTTTTAAGAGCTGTGGATTATGTAACAAATAAATAAATAAATAAATAATTTTATAAAGAAGTTTGTCGCATTTGAAATTCTATTCACTAACTATATGATTTGTTTTAGTTATCCATAATAGATATACGGGAGCGATTTGTGCGGTCATGCATTGAAACGATGGATTGTATTGATGACGGGGATCAATTAACTCAACCAAATGATTATCATGATGTAATAAAAGTTGAAAAAGATGATATTACAGTTAATACTACTGGGGATAATGCTGAATGTAACTCCAAATCTATTATAGAAGCTGTTGTCAATGAAGAAACAACAGTATTAAATAAAACGTTGAAACAAGAAGTTCTTGGTCTAAAGTTAGATGATTCTGTAAAGTCAAAAGAAGATGACAGTGATTTTGAATTATCTAATAATGATACGAATAATTTTGAGTCTTTAGACACAGATGATGACAATCTTAAAGATTTAAAACTTAAATTAAAGCCAATAAAGAAACGTAAGGTTAAATTAAAAACAAAAGGCTTAGATTCTATAAAAGATGCAAAGAAAAAGAAACTTATTAAAGCAAACAGTAAAAAGGCTGAGTTTGCTGAGAACGTATGTGAAATATATAACGTAGATATTGTACAATTAAGTAAAGAAGAACAAATTAAAGAAATTGAAGATAGAAAAGATTTGGATAATTACAAATTGGCGAATTTCAAATGTAATATATGTTACAAAGGATTCATTATTGAAGAAACATATAATAATCATATGTTGATTCATGATGATGTAAGTAATTTTATTTAAATTTATTGTATTGGTGGAGTGATAGCGTTAACAACGTTACAGTAGTACCCAATTAATATGGCTTACCAATGTACCTGCGCAGAAAATACATTTTCAAAACGCGGGAAACGCTTCAGCTGCCGCCATGTTAGCGCGCACCGTGCGGAGGGGCGTCACTTGCAAGTGAGACGGAACTAACAGCTGCAGTGTATTATGAACCTTATAGTAGTGATCTAAGGTTGATTGTAAGTTTTAAGCATTCTTTCGTTAATCTTCGGAGCCATACTTTCTTTTCTGTGCGAACGAAGATTCACGACGCGCCATATAAGTTGGGTAATACTGTACCTTGTGCGAAGCTTGAGCAGTTTCCATAAACATGCATTCACAGATATATTGTAAACTAGTTGATTTACAGTCAAACAAAATGTTAATATGGATTCCATGTCTTGAAAAAGTTGAAAAAGTTGTACGCTCGATTTAAAAAAGTATGGCGCACAAAAAAGTCTTGTGTATAAACAAAGGGTTGTGCTCCGGGCTTTTTGCGCGTTGTGTGCGTTACTGCTTAGACTTGTATAGGTTCTATTAAGGGGGGATTACTTAGCGAACAAGCAGTATCTAGACTACACTGAATCTGGGAACCTTTTTACAAGCTTTTATTTAACTTGCAAATGTATGTATGTTTGTTCGTTCGGGTGGAATCTTGCAAGTCGAATTTCACCCACTTCCAGTGGTCGGATTGACTTGATATTTGGTGTACATTAGTATATTGGGGTACAGTCACCAAAAAAAGCTTTTATTAAAAATGAAATTTTAACAAAAACTTATTTCTGACCTGTGTTTCTGACTGTGATTTATAAAAACTATACATTTTAGATCAGCGGCAAATACGTGTGTGAAATTTGTCAATATCACTTCATGAGTAAAATAAAGCTTGGATTTCACAAAGTTAATCATAAAAAGAAATACACGTGCAAGGACTGTGGTGTTGTCACCAAATATCTGTAAGTACCTAAAATTTTACATGGAAATGTTTATATATATTATTTTACTGTGTATATGCCTGTATTTGACATCAATCTCACCATGGTAAGTGATGATGTGCCCGAAGGTGGTGCACACACAAAGCCTAGAAGGAACTGGCTCTCAAGTGCAGCTGTCGGAACACACCGATAGGTGCTTGGCGACAGTTCAACTTTTGAGACTTACTACATAGTACCCTACCACCGTGCTATGGTTTCCTTCACCGAAAGCTCAAGCTCATTGTAGGATTCGAACCCGGGACCTTCGTCTCGGTATCCGACGTCACTACCACTGAGCTTCGCCTTAAAAGCTCGCTTTTAGAGGAGCAAGTGAGTTAGGTAGACTCCTATTGAAAAGGGAAGATGTCCCGCTAGGCTGGGGCATCGTGTCTAGAGAATGCGTTGGGCACTTGTATATTTGGGTCACAACGGGGAGTGTTCCAAGGAATTGTTCGACTTGATGCCCACGGCTACCTTCTACCATCGCAACTCTCGCCATCGACGGGGAATCCATCCTCACACACTGAAACCAGAATTGTTTCGAACTGTGCGGACTCAAAGGAGTTTTCTTCTGCGGACGCTCAGATTGTGGAATGAGCTCCCCACCGTGGTGCACCCAAAGGAGTACAGCATGGGGTTCTTCAAGAAGGGTGTGAAGAGGTTTCTGCAGGGTGGGCAACGCGCGAGTGATACCCCTGGTGTTGCAAGCGTCCAAAGGCTACGGTAACCGCTTACCATCAGGCGGGCTGCATGCTTGTTTGCCATCTTAGTGGTATAAAAAAAAAAAAAAAAAACATCTTTCTCTTGTTTATTATTCTGTCCCGTTGTCCAAGAGACAACAGTGACCGCGTTTCTTAAAAAAACTGTTATTATATTATGCTACTAATGTGCTTAGGAGATAGTCCATAAATTAATGGGCTTAACTACGAGACAAATGTGCGTTTGGTGAATTGTAACCATAGAAAATCATGGTTGTCCAAGGGACAACGGGGAACGTAAACATGGCAACCAAGGTACAAGAATAATTTGATCGACCCAATTGCAGAAAACTTTGATAGTGCGATGCAGGATCTCGTGGCGTTATATATCTATATATATTTGCGTGTGTGTTATTGTGTAACTGATAGATGTCGCTATATACTTCTTCCTGTCTAAATCTATTTTTTCCTGTAATAAGTGTGGTGTCCGAATTCTATTATAATAAACGCGAATGTTTTTGAGTATGGATGTTAGTTAATCTTCCTCGCAAAATTTACTGAACGGATTTGTATGAAATTTGGCACACAGATAGAATATGTCCTATATTAACACATACTTTTTTGTCGAAAACGCGGGTGAAAGTAGTAATATATATTCTCCACTCCTGAACATTTGACATGTCAGTTTTGTGTTTTCCAGTCACAAAGTGAAGGAACATCATAAATGGCACGGAGGAACTAAATACAAATGCAAACATTGCGAAAAGGAGTTCGTGTAAGTATACGGTATACAACGTGTAACGGAAAGGTGTATCTATCCGAAAGGGTTGAATACTACATCAGGTACAGTCTCTGTAAAAAGTTTCAGCTCGAAATAAATTACTCACAAATTCATACCAACAAGTTAGACGTTGTATATCTTGATATAACGTATTCTAGTGGAATTCGAGAAAAGATGAGCGAAAGGGGTTGAAAAGAAACACGAAATTTGGAAAACCCTATTCAATTAAAGTTCTTTTCAACACACTCGCTCGTAAAGTGGCTCTTATTGCACCGATTTAAGTATCATAAGACAGCTTATTACGAACTGGTGCTTTTTACTTTACATTACCGCACTAGTGTTTTATGATATTATCCCGATAAGGTTAAGTTTGTACCTCACTGCAAATGATATGTATGTAGACGAAGCATTCATAATTTAAACGGCGCCATATTTGTTAACGTCCTCATAGTGTGGTTGACGATTTTCTCGCATGTGTGTTTCAAAAACGTCGTATGACGCGTGTGCGTTGATCATTACACTCTCGGTGCTCTCGGCTTCCTTATCGCTTAATACCGCCTCGTCTGTAATGACCAACTTTGCACACTTGTATCACACAATGTACTATAGTATATAAAATTATACAAGCAAAAACACGCGCAAGATTTAAAATTTTTATGTTTTCGTAAATGTAGTTGAAAGCAAGTTTTCTTTTGTGTTCTTACCAAATTAGGCTGCAAGCTCGCCATTTAGATACGTTGATGCAATAGAGATGAGCCCTGGGTGGGTCACAAAATTATAATTCTATTTAATCCGTCAGTTAGATTATCAAACAGTATTTGACACGTATTTTTTGTTTTATCAAATCAATAAAAAATTATCAAAGATAAAGCGCGTCCTGTGAGCGCGTCAAAGATCACCGATATGTATTAATTTTGTGAAGTTTTTAACAAAGTTCTTGGAACTGATATACAGGTTTAAAATAAAGCTTTATACACCGGTTTAATAGCATATCATATTAATAATCCCATAACACTTTTGTTTAAACATGTACCAAGCCGCTATTTATTTGTTTATACGTAACCTCTATGTGAATCCCGCACCGCGCACCGACAAAAGGAGCGGTTTTTTTATACATAATGACATTCAGCCTATTAAATTTTATTTTCGTTGATAACGGTGTTGGTTATTTTCGTGGATAATATGTTTATGCTTTATTGTACAATTGTTTGTTTTCCTAAAGAAATAAAATAAATAAATCTCCATTTCACCCTGTAGATTATTTTTAACCGACTTCAAAAAAAGGAGGAGGTTCTCAATTCGAGAGTTTTTTTTTTTTTTTTTTTTTATGTTTGTTACCTCATAACTCCGTCGTTCATTAACCGATTTGGAAAATTCTTTTTTTATTTGAAAGTGTACACTTCCCATTTGGTCCCATTGTCATCAGATCAGGATTTGATTACTTCTTAGTGTACTTTGAAGTCGGTTTAAGTTTTTTGTAAAACAGTCAAATTATTGATATTCTTTATATTTCTAATTGATACAAATACATACAGTAAAAAGAAGCTGCTCTATTTTGACCCCTCATCCAGGTATATAATATAGTCCATTTGCCCCATACACAGGAGCACTTCTAACTACTACGGCCACCTGAAGATAAATCATCCGACCAGTGACGAGCTGGTCCGCTGTGAGATCTGTGGAGACGCATTCTATGGACGTTCGGGACTTAACTTTCATGAGAAGAAGGCACACAAAGAGGTATTAATGAATAATATAATAGTTACATAGTTAAATAAATAAATATCCTGGGACATTCCTCACACACGGTCATCAGATCCCAAACTAAGCAGAGCTTGTACTATGGCAATCAGATAACTGATATAATACATATACTACTTTTTGTTTGTAAATACATACTTAATATACATAATTACACCCACACTCAGGACATACAGACATGTTCATGCACACAAATGCATGTCCTGTGTGGGAATCGAACCCACGACCTGCGGCGCGTAAGGTGAACCTTAACCAACTGCGCCAACAGGCCCGTCAAGTTATGTAACAAATTCATTTTTGAGTTCGTGCGTATTCAATACTTCTCAAGATTTGTCACTGACCGAGGGTATGCATAACTACACTAATAATAAAGATAGATTTGTTTTTTTTTTCATTATTGTTTGTAATTAATAAATTCAACAACTACTGGCCCAATTTTAAAAATTCTGAGAAAGCGAATTTATCACAGAATAACATGGGCTATATATATAAATTTCACCCGGACGACACCGGCTACGAACAGCTAGTCATCGATAAATTGTCGACAATATTAGGTAAAATGAAGAAAAAACACGAAAAGATACGATATGGGGTTCTTCAAAAAAGGCGTAAATAGAGCTCTACAAGGTCGGCAACACATCGGCAATCCCCCTGGTATTGCAAATGTTCATAGGCGGCGGTGACCACTTACCATCAGGAGGCCCGACTGCCTGCTTGTCAACGTATTGGCATAAAAAAAAACCGGCCAAGTGTGAGTTGGTCTCGCCCACGAAGGATGCCCTAAAGTCGTTTCATGTATATGGTGGGCACCCTTTTTAGTTTTATTCATTTTTATTATTTATTGTTATAGTGGCAATAGAAATACACATCCTTTGAAAATGTTAACTATCTACGTAATGCGGTTCATGAGATACAGTCCACTGACAGACGGACGGATAGCAGAGGCTTAGTAATAGGGTCCCGTTGGCACCCTTAGGGTACGGAACCCTAAAATTACTGATCGAATCGTAATCAATTATAAATGGGACCAACTAGCAACTATACCTTCTCCACAGATATCAAAATCAAAGATATCATGTCAAAAGCTGTGAAAAAAGAGAGAACAATGCTCTTCTTTTGAAACTGTTTCTTACGGACAGGGAACTCGCATAAGGCTGCATGTCCACCAGATATGTGTAGCGTGTTCTTGCCGGAGTCTTCTCAGTTTAAATGCATTCCGAACCGGTGGTAAATTCAACTGTATGTAACGTTCATAAGTGCCTTACCAGGGCCTAAACTGAATAAATGACTTTTTGATTTTGAGGGATGTGTTTAGCTGACAAATAGGATCGCTTCATTTTCACACCATTGTCATTATCACTGAGCTGTCATCCTCTTAAATCGAATTAATATGTTAAATTATCTATATCAGATGAGATCACCGGAGTATCGTTGTTCAGGTTGCGAAACTCAGTTCTACTGCTTGAAAGCATTAAAGGTGCATCAAGGAACCGACGGACTGTGCGACCCGCGGGCTAAGTAAGTAAATACTTTACACAAATAAGCACTATTTCATTATTACACAATTACTTTTCACAAGTAGATGCGTCTAATGCACAAGAGAGCGAAAATGTTACAGTATTACCCAACTGATATGGCGCGTCGTGAATCTTCGTTCGCACAGAAAAGAAAGTATGGCCCCGAAGACTAGCGAAAGAATGTTTAAAACTTACAATCAACCTTAGATCACTAGTATAAGACAATTTCTTTTTTTCACAATACACTGCAGCTGTTAGTTCCGTCTCACTCGCGCGTGAGGCCCCTCCGCACACATGGCGGCAGCTGCCGACCAATATCGTTTCCCGCGCTTTGAAAATGTATCTTCTGCGCAGGTACATCGATAAGCCATATTAGTTGGGTACTACTGTACTATACTATATAAAATCCCCCTTGAGAGTATTCCCTGAGGGGGAAAACTGAACTATAATGTAAAAACAATCCAGAAATCCCCCTTTTTATTTCGACTTATTCCACTTTTCCCCCCTGAGAGAATGTCCCTTGGGGGAATAACTGAACGGCTACTTTTCATCCAGGGTGGGTGAATCCGCGGGGAAAGGTAGTCGTTTATAACTGCGACGTATGTATGTTTCTTAATTCCAACATAACTTTTATATGCCTTAAGAGATATGGATGTATGAGGTTCTTAGAATTCGTTCGTAGAATTCTTACATCATCCCGAGTGAAACGGTTAGGTAGTCGTGTTTTTCATATTTTTTTTGTATGTTCGTAAAATAGACGTATAGCTGCGGGACGGTGTTTGATTAAGTGAATAGGGATGCCTGAGTAAAAATATAATAATTATAATTAGTCCGTCATTTAGATTATCAAAAAATATTAGACACGTATTTTTTGCTTTACCAAATCATTAACAATTGACGAAGATAAAGCGCCACTAAGTTCGGGAGTGGGGGCTCGTGACGTCACTTGTTTTTAAAAAGTGTACCACACCGTGACGTCACGCGGAACTTCAACACACGATATCTTCGTATTTTTTTGTTTAATTGACAAAAGAAAAAATACGTGTCTAATATTTATTGATAATGTAAATGACGGACTAATTAGTTTTTTTAAGGAATGTAGCCTATTATCTTATTTTAATATTGCCAGTATAGATCGCGACGCATCTACACTTACAAAAAAAAATAGACCTGTTTTGAGTACAATCTCACCATGGTAAGTGATGATGTGTCCGAAGGTGGTGCACACACAAAGCCTAGAAGGAACTGGCTCTCAAGTGCAGCTGTCGGAACACACCGATAGGTGCTTGGCGACGGTTCAATTTGAGGGTGGTAGCCAGTTATATCACATTCGACGTCGCAACCCCTGAGCCATCATCGCCTTAAATAAATAAATAAATCGTTTCTCAGCACATGTTTGCGCTGCGGTATATCGTTTGAGACTGAAGAACTGCTGAAGGAACATGAGATAGAGCAACGGAAACCGCGTGGTGTGTTCGAATGCATTCAATGTAATAAGAGTTTCAAAAGTTTCCAAAAATACAACTGGCACATGAAGTACACAAATGTACACTCGCCCTCGTACACTCCCCGGGCGCCTGAACTGAATAATAAGAATATTATTTGCGAGATTTGTGGTAAGGTTGTGAAGGTAAGATTTTCTTTCTTAAGTAAGTCATGCTCACTTTAAGGCCTTTGCTTGCGGCGTCGTCGTGTGACGTGTCGCTCACTTCCCACCAATATATCCGTCCTGACGAGGAATTACCCAGCATATCATCTGATTGACAAGGACACACGGGCACGCACCCCCCAGCCTTTTTGTGTGCAATTAGACTACTGGTACGCATCTCATATACAAACATGAATACGGTAGTTACACACCTATCACCCAATAAGCCACAACAACTCGTACATCGAAGTATTCAACAATATAATATATTAAATAAGCAATTAAATACCCTTAGGTTTATCAGCGGTATCAGGCAACACTCATTCACTTTATTTATCTATTTAAGAAATGCGATAACTATTTATAAACACTTATATATGTATAGTTAAGTATTATTTATATAAATAAACATATACACTATATTTTACAAATGAATTGGTTTGAATTGAATTTAATTGAATATTTTGCTAGCGAATTGTGGTGAGCGTAAAATCATTAAATGTATAATGTATAGTTTAAGTTTTCCATTGTAAATATGGAACATATATGGATGGGGTGCGAATGCTACTTTCTCTTTCTACCCAAGAGGGGAATGTGGTATCTGTACCCCATTTATACGTTTATTAGGCATACAATTTATTAATGTTATTGTCTATTCATTTTGTTTTTCTTTGTTAAAACCGTTTATAAGAAATTCTATCTCTTTTACTCGAATTGTAACTATTATAGTAAATATTGTTAATCAACTAAACAGGCCGTCCGCCAAATTTGTATAAGAACTAATTACCAGTTGCGGAAACTTATTAGTGGCTTAAAACATATTTTTTATTTCATAAAAAGAATAATTGTATTTCACAAAGCTGTTAGTATCCCTTAATTATATAAATAAATAAATAAATAAATATGGCCGAGGGCGGTGGCTGCCACACGCGTCATATGCGTGAACAGGTGCTGCTTGTTGGGGCTGGGCTGCGCCAAGTTTGCCATTTATTTATTTACTTATTAAATATAAATTCAGTCTACTTTGTAGTGTTGCCGCCGCGCCGGGGCACGCAATTGTTGTCAGTGCGATTAGAATGTAAATATTATGTAATGAATCTAAGCTTGTTTTGAAAAGAGTAATTGCTGAGTTTATTGCCGGCTCTTCTCAGCAAATACAACCTTCCGAACCGGTATTAGAGTATTAGAGTCAGACTCTTCATAAGTGCCTGCGAAGGTTCCTGCCAGTTCCTTCTAGGCTTTGTGTGCTTACCACCTTCGGCCGCATCATCACTTACCATGGTGAGATTGCGGTCAAACACAGGCCTATAACAGTAAAAAAAAAAAGGTCTATTTGAATAAATGATTTTGAATTTGAATTTGTTATTTATGTATTGTTATTCTGTCCCGTTGTCCAAGAGACAACAGTGACCGAGTTTCTTAAAAAACTATTATTATATAGGATGACTGGTAATTAGTTAACTATACTTTGGTAAAATTATTTGTTATCATGAGTACAGTATTACCCAACAGATAAGGCGTGTCGTGACTTCGTTCGCATAGAAAAGAAAGTATGGCCCGAAGATTAACGAAACAATGCATAAAATTTACAATCAACCTTAGATCACTAGTATAAGGTTCATAATACACTGCAGCTGTTAGTTCCGTCTCACTCGCAAGTCACGCCCGCGCGCTAACATGGCGGCAGCTGCTGACCAATAGCATTTCCTGCGCTTTGAAAATGTATCTTCTGTAAATGTACTACTATACAATCATGTGTCTAAGTATCGTTTACTAATTACCAGTCACCCTATATATGCTACTAAAGTACTCAGGGGATACTCCATACAATAATGGGCTTATCACTCCGAAGAAAATTTACGTTTGGGGAATTGTAACCATAGAAAAGATGTAGAAAATCGTTGTTTCAAAGAGTTGTCCAATGGACAACGGGGAACGAAACCATGACAACGAGGTACACACGGCTACACATCAAGCTATACATTTCCAGTATAAGCTGATCTCGCATTGTATAGGATTTCAGTATAATGAGAGGTCAGCTTATATTGGAAATGTATAGGTTGATCTGTAGCCGTGTGTACAAGAAAAAGTTGATCAACCCATAAAAACTTTTATACATAGTAAAAAGAAAACACAAATAATTTGTATGGACAGCTGTTTTTTTCTTCATTTCGAACTTATAGTTTCTTTTATTGAGATAAAAACACTTTCCAAAATTAAATATAGATACAAAACAAGTTGATAGATAGTCTGTGCGGAAGGAGGATTCAAAATCAAAATCATTTATTCAAATAGACCTTTCTATAGGTACTGTTTTCACTAGGTGTTTTCAGGATTAGAAGATATCGGTGACAGTTCACATTTTCCGGTCCACTCATACTACTTGCGAGTAACTAATATAATATTTTACAAAAACTATTTTAATTTCCATTTTATATCATTGCAAAAATACAATATATATCGCTATACATAACTAAGAAATAATTTCAGCACATTAATATAGCTTGATAATTATAAAAATTAAGAAATAGGTTATCCTTAAAATACTTGCTGCATGAAACGGAACATTTACCTATAGTGATTGACAATGCTTTCGACAGGGAAATTCAAAAAAGTATCGTAATATGTTATATCGATTATTTTTTAATAGGTTTATCAATATCGAAATATTTTTAATTACCAAAAAATTTCGATATATCGGTACGATATCGAAGAGAGAGAGAATATTCTTACATTACTAGGTAAATCTCAATTAACAAACATAATTTCTCATAAATCCTGTAATAATTATCTGAAATTAAGAACAACGATAATAGTACAGTATGATACATGTGTGCAAAGTTGGTAATTACACACGAGGCGGTATTAAGCAGTAAGACAGTGATAAGGAAATATAATTTGGAAAATAAAAGCACTAAAATGAAAATCGATTAGACTTTCTTTATTAACTTTCTCGATACAACAAAAAATCGATGGGATATCGTTAAGGCGCATGACTATAATTGTCAAAAGTGAACTGTCACCGATATCTTCAAATCCTGAAAACAGTATAATACCGGTTCGGAAGGTTGCATTTGATGAGAAGACCCGCCAATAAACTCAGCAAGCTCTTTTCAAAACAAGATTAGATTCATTACATTACATATACATTCAGGATCTTGGTACCCTCCCCCCATGTAATGCATCTATGTTTGTACCCTAAGGGTAAAGTTACTTATATCAACTCATTTATCCAATATTACCCCATTAAAATATAATAACATCCTGTGTAGATCAACAAATTAAACTACTCTTTATTTCAGAATAACGGTCTTCTCAAAGTGCATCATCGGTTAAAACACACAAATGAAAGACCTTTTCAATGCAATGAATGCCCGAAAAACTTCCAGAGTGCTGTCAATTTGCAGGTATATCATATAAATTAAATAAATATTGAGGAACATAGACAGAAAAACATCATTCTAATTTAATAGAAAAAATATACCAAAAATATAAAATAATGTAGGTATTGAGGCGATGATAGCTCAGTGGTAGTGACGTCGGATACCGAGACGAAGGTCCCGGGTTCGAATCCTACAATGAGCTTGAGCTTTCAGTAAAAGAAAACATCGTGAGGACACCATAGCACGGTGGTAGGGTACTTTATAGTACCCTACTGGCTGGCTACCACCCTCATGTTGAAAATCTGTCGCCAAGCATCTATCGGTGTGTTCCGACAGCTGCGCTTGAGAGCTAGTTCCTTCTAGGCTTTGTGTGTGCACCACCTTCGGACACATCATCACTTACCATGGTGAGATTGTGGTCAAACACAGGCCTATAAACAATTAAAAAAAAGTACTCTGTTCAAGGGAAATTCTGATAAAGATGAGAATAAAATGTAGACTGTAACTCCCCCTATTTGTACCGACAGGTCCACATGCGAACACACACCGGCGAGCGTCCGTTCCAATGCCTCAATTGTCCAAAAGCATTTAAAACAATACAAAATCTAATCCGACACAATCTAGTGAGTATTAATCAAATCGTTTCTTTTCGGTGTTGTTTAGCACTGGAGTAGGATAGTTGCTATGGTTTTGTTTCTTAACAATGTTCTCCTTCACCAAGGCTCATGGCTTTGTGGTACATAAGCTACCACTAACAACATTATGGCTCCACTTACACTAACAACTCCTACATTATAGCTCCACTTACAGTAACAACTCCTACATTATAGCTCCACTTACACTAACAACTCCTACATTATAGCTCCACTTACACTAACAACTCGTACATTATAGCTCCACTTACACTAACAACTCGTACATTATAGCTTCACTTACACTAACAACTCCTACATTATAGCTCCACTTACAACTCCTACATTATAGCTCCACTTACACTAACAACTCCTACATTATAGCTCCACTTACACTTACAACTCCTACATTATAGCTTCACTTACACTAACAACTCCTACATTATAGCTCCACTTACAACTCCTACATTATAGCTCCACCTACACTAACAACTCCTACATTCTACGTCTACTTACACTAACAACCCCTACATTATAGCTCCACTTACACTAACTACTCCTACATTATAGCTCCACTTACACTAACTACTCCTACATTATAGCTCTACTTACACTATCAACTCCTACATTATAGCTCCACTTACACTAACTACTCCTACATTATAGCTCTACTTACACTAACAACTCCTACATTATAGCTCCACTTACACTAACAACTCCTACATTATAGCTCCACTTACAGTAACAACTCCTACATTGTAGCTCCACCTACACTAACAACTTCTACATTATAGCTCCACTTACACTAACAACTCCTACATTATAGCTCCACTTACATTAACAACTCCTACATTATAGCTCCACTTACACTAACAACTCCTACATTGCCCATAATTGAGTTATTATTGTAACAGGTGCACTCAGGGGAGCGTCCTCACTCGTGTGATGTGTGTGGAAAGACCTTTAAAACTACAAGTGATGCAAAAACTCATGTGAAGACAGTTCACATGAAGATACCTATGCCTCCGAGAACACGACGGAGGAATAAAAAAACTGAATGTTAATAAATAATTATAAGAAATATGTTCATGTGATAATGAATTACAGGATAATAAATGATTTCAAGCTAAAATCGTATTTTTTAATGTCTACTTTTAATATTCAAAAATCCTGACTAAATAAATATTTCTGTTTTAAATAAAGCCTACGATTTTTTTGATCGATTGTATTTCTACCTTAAACATTTGCTTATGGTACGCTGGGCAAGGCGTGGTCGATATCAATACGCGGCGTTAGGATGCTATCTACGAGGTGTTTGACGGGTTGTACTGGTCACAGTAGGCTGGCTGGCTAGGCTCGCTGGAAGCGAGTAGTCAGCAGGACTAGTGGCTTGTGGCGGCAAGCGGGCTTGCCGCGTGGCGCCCACTATTTTATCTAGTCATTGTAAAATTTACTTTAACGCATTCGATTTAAAGGCCTCACATGTATGGCAAGGTAGATGCCGAGGCGTTGCCGCGATGGAGAGATGCTGACATAGTGGGCGATGACCTTTAAGATCACTCACTATATCAGGACCGTTCCACCGCAGCAAGCAACGGCCCGGCAACGCTTCAAATAATTCCAACCACTAGCTGTCCGCGAGGTGCCAGTGTGCGCCGTTCGGTGAGATTGGTGGCACGTCTTGGGTAAGCATACCACAATTCCAACAAGCCCAAACACGGCTAGTATACGATGCTCCACTATGGAGTTCCAGTGCTTACTCTCCTACTCCATCATCAGACCCTGAAAACCATACATGGCCAAAGTTCATCTCATGACAATTCCAACAAGCCCAAACACGGCTAGTATACGATGCTCCACTATGGAGTTCCAGTGCTTACTCTCCTACTCCATCATCAGACCCTGAAAACCATACATGGCCAAAGTTCACCTCATGACAATTCCAACAAGCCCAAACACGGCTAGTATACGATGCTCCACTATGGAGTTCCAGTGCTTACTCTCCTACTCCATCATCAGACCCTGAAAACCATACATGGCCAAAGTTCATCTCATGACAATTCCAACAAGCCCAAACACGGCTAGTATACGATGCTCCACTATGGAGTTCCAGTGCTTACTCTCCTACTCCATCATCAGACCCTGAAAACCATACATGGCCAAAGTTCATCTCATGACAATTCCAACAAGCCCAAACACGGCTAGTATACGATGCTCCACTATGGAGTTCCAGTGCTTACTCTCCTACTCCATCATCAGACCCTGAAAACCATACATGGCCAAAGTTCATCTCATGACAATTCCAACAAGCCCAAACACGGCTAGTATACGATGCTCCACTATGGAGTTCCAGTGCTTACTCTCCTACTCCATCATCAGACCCTGAAAACCATACATGGCCAAAGTTCATCTCATGACAATTCCAACAAGCCCAAACACGGCTAGTATACGATGCTCCACTATGGAGTTCCAGTGCTTACTCTCCTACTCCATCATCAGACCCTGAAAACCATACATGGCCAAAGTTCATCTCATGACAATTCCAACAAGCCCAAACACGGCTAGTATACGATGCTCCACTATGGAGTTCCAGTGCTTACTCTCCTACTCCATCATCAGACCCTGAAAACCATACATGGCCAAAGTTCATCTCATGACAATTCCAACAAGCCCAAACACGGCTAGGAAACGTTGCTCCGTTATGGAGTTCCAGTGCCTACCTTCCGGATCCATCATCAGGTCAACTCGATGGTACCAAATTATTGTATTGTCATCGGTACTTGATAAGTGTGCAAAATTTCAGTTTAATCTGACGTCTGGAAGTCGATGAAAATTACGCCACCAAATTACCACCAAAGGGTGGTAATCGTAACGAACACCATTAATAAATGTCATCCAATCAGGGCCCGCGAATGGTCATCGTCGCGTCATATCGCGTGCGCGTCATTGGATGAAATAATTAATGGTGTTCGTTACGATTACCACCAAAGATACGCAATAGCCCGGCTGGTGAAGCGTGTTAAAAAAATAGAAAAAGGTGAGTCGCCAAGCACGCCGGGCTAGTACAAAATAAATAAAACTAGAATCAATATCTAAATTATATATTATATTCCAAGTTATATATTATTATTATATTCTAAGTTATATATTATTATTATATTCTAAGTTATATATTATTATTATATTCTAAGTTATATATTGATATAATCATTCAGTTTTCTTGTTCCTCCCGCGGACCCTGGGCGGCATGGGTATCTTCATGTGAACTGTTTTGTTGTGCAACTTGACGCCACTCATAGCTTGGAAGCTCTTCCCGCACACTTCGCATGTATGCGGACGCTCCCCTGTGTGTACCTGATAGTTAAATAATACATTAATACTAACCCCCTTACTCATAAAACGTTATTTAACTAATAAGCTGATTAAGTGGTCACCTAAATAACGTCAAATTGTTTGACAATGACAGCAAGGTGACGTTATTTATTTGACCATTTATTCAGTAGATTTAGTTAAATAGCGTTTATGAATAAGGCCGAGTTTTAATATGTGTTTTATGATAATATTTAATATAATAAATGAGAATGTGAGTAACGTAACCTCTTGACGCCTCAAGGGAACAACCGAACGAGATGGAATTTGGCACACGGGCAGATAACATAGGAGTTACTCTGTCGTAGTCTGTGTACTTTATAAATAAATATCCTGTGACATTCCTCACACACAGTCATCTTATCCCAAACTAAGCAGAGCTACTATGGAAACCAGATAACTGATATAATACATATACTACTTTTTGTTTGTAAATACATACTTAATATACATAATTACACCCAGACTCAGGACATACAGACATGTTCATGCACACAAATGCATGTCCTGTGCGGGAATCGAACCTGCGGCGCGAAAGTTGAATCTTAACCAACTGCGCCAACTGGCCCGTCTAATATGCCAACTCGAAATCTCCACTTTTTTTTTTATTTATTTATAACATACAGTAAACAAACAAGTGTAAGTACATACACTATAAAAAGCCTTTTTAAGCGAGCGAAAACCTTTCTAGGTTTATCTGTCACTTTAATATCGTCGCTTGAAGAAAATATAACAATATAAAGCCGTAATATAATTACTTTCTACATACAAAGTTACTTAATGCCATCCTCCATTGTGGTGTGGATCTTTTTAGGTAAAAATAATGTTTTTAGAATATACTTACATTTATGGGGATTTTCGCATAAGTTATTATTAGTACATTCGGGTAAGTCATTTAGAATTTCTGGCATAATGTACACCCATGTTCTTTTACCATATACATTGGTAAATTCAGGTAAGGCATATTTAGGTAAGTAAGACAGTTGACGTAAATGTGCCAGTCTAGTTCTCTTTTTTAGGGATTCTAAATCAAAATCAAAATATTTTATTTGTAAGTCACAGGTTAAACAATGATAACTTAAATAAGTCTTATAAGTAGTTCCACTGTGACTTGCCTAAAAAGGCGTACAAAAATAAATCACACAAAATTAAACTGACTAAATTAAAAAAATACAACTAATTGGCAATAATAACAATCAAATTTCAAATTATTTAAAATAAAATATCAATATGTCAGAAAAAAGCAATTATATAAAGGTGTGGTCAAAAACAATACTAATAAAAACAAGTCAATAAAGGATAACAAAATTAAACAATAGATTTTTTTTTAATATCTATGTCATCATGATTTTATGAACTTCATCACAAAGTAGTGCAATTTTATACTTGTTACTAATAACCTTATTACTTTTGACCTGTTATAGGTAGTGTATGCATACTCACAAGTTGGTGCCGTGTAAGGTTGGTTTTACTCTGGAAAGCCTTCGGACAGAGCTCGCACTGGAACGGGCGCTCCCCCGAGTGAACCCGACTGTGCATCTAAATACCACACACTTTATTGACATACCATACCGCTATGAGCAATAAAATTTTGAACAACAAAAACAACAAACAAACCCTTGAATTTGTTTTTTCCAATGATATTATAATAGAGATATGCTACCCTCATACTAAGCGGCGTTCAATTATTGTTGAATTAGGTGAATGCGATAGATAATACGGAACGTATGGTACAGAAAGAGATAGCTATATATAGCCGCTAAGCAAAATTACGACAATTGTCTAAATTTGTCTGCAACAATTAGCGTGCGTTAATGCGATATCTACCTCTTTTTATTATAATATAATTGGTTTTTTCTTTTTTCTTTCCATTAAGAGGAAAGGATGGCTGCAAGAAATTTGAAAAATAGGTTTTTAACATATCTATTGCTATCGCGCTGTACCCAAGCTGTCCCACCCGAGCTCGATAGAGACAACTACAGCTTGGACCGATTATACCTATTTAAATCAGACGAAATCGCTATTTCGTAATCCCCAGTTTCCTCCTCCAATACAGGATACTTTTTTTTTTCAAGAATAGCAATAAGAAGGGCTTTGGCTATGTCTGTCGGTTTTCCTTTTATTTTTTATATTCGTCAAATTTGTTTTCTGGACGTCTGATAAGGGCAGTTAAAAATGGTAAGTTTTTGTGATTTTAGATTTTATAACAATTAATTTATGGAGAAAAACAAATCCGAGGGACATACAGTGGCACCTACAGATTGCATGGTAAAATAATCATTGCTCTAGTGTCATTATCCAGAGAGGAAACTGAGGATTACGTTTGTATGGACCAAGCACCACCAGCATTTCCTCTTAAGATCTATACTAATAATACTAATTACTAATCTATACTAATATTATTAGTATTTTCAAAATCCTCGTAATTTTTAGTTTATAAATGCGAAAGTGAGTTTGTTTGTTACGCTAATTTGGCTGGCTACCACCCTCAAGTTAAAAATCTGTCGCCAAGCACCTATCGGTGTGTTCCGACAGCTGCACTTGAGAGCCAGTTCCTTCTAGGCTTTGTGTGTGCACCACCTTCGGACACATCATCACTTACCATGGTGAGATTGTGGTCAAACACAGGCCTATACACAGTAAAAAAAACGTGATGCGACGGTCAACACTGAATAACATTACAAAACATGCAATGTATAAGGAAAACAAACAAAAATGACATTTTTAATACAAGCTTTTTTGGTGACTGTACTTGCATTGTCATCCAATATACTAATGTATACCAAATATCAAGTCAATCCGACCACTGGAAGTGGGTGAAATTCGACTTGCAAGATTCCACCCGAACATACATACATTGCAAGTTAAATAAAAGCTTGTAATTTACCTGTAAACTTATACTAAAAGAATATTTCTTCGGGCACAGATCGCACGCGTACTTGTTCAATTTTGTTTTTTTGTGAACTACGTCTATGTGCATCTTAAGTAAACCTTTGTTCTGAAATTAAAATACATAAAAATGAGTTTCTTCCCGTATCTTCTCAACTAGGCTGACTTCCGAAACTGTGGTAACTTAATTTTATAAATGCGTAACCTTAATAAATTATATTTATTTTATTTATTTGAAAAAAAAAAAAAATATTTATTGATTTTAAAGATTATTGGTTATTAAAATAATTGGACTGTTTTACAAAAACCTTAAACCGACTTCAAAGTACGCACGGCTACAGATCAAGCTATACATTTCTAATATAAGCTGACCTCTCATTGTACGGAAATCCTATACAATGCGAGATGAGCTTATACTGGAAATGTATAGCTTGATGTGTAGCCGTGTGTACACTAAGAAGTAATCAAATCCTGATCTGATGACAATGGGACCAAACGGGAAGCGTACCCTTTCAAATAAAAAAATAATTTTCCAAATCGGTTAATAAATGACGGAGTTATGAGGTATATAAAAAAAAATACATTCGAATTGAGAACCTCCTCCTTTTTTGTCGGTTAACAAGAAAAACTGAACCGTAGGCGAGGTTTTTAATAGTATCACATGAGTATTTTGATAACTTATTATTTGCAGTTTCATACACTATCTAAACTCATGTAACGATATATAAAATAAATAAAAAAACAACCATTTTTTGCGCGCCTCCATAGACACCACCGCCGCGTATAAAATTGAATTGAAATCTCATTGGTTGGTATCAAAAAACATTAAAGTACAATAGGTTACTTTCCTGAAAAAAACTAATTAGTCCGTCATTTAGATTATCAAAAAATATTAGACACGTATTTTTTCTTTTGTCAATTAAACAAAAAAATACGAAGATATCGTGTGTTGAAGTTCCGCGTGACGTCACGGTGTGATACACTTTTTAGTAACAAGTGACGTCACGAGCCCCCACTCCCGAACTTAGTCGCGCTTTATCTTCGTCAATAATTGTTAATGATTTGGTAAAGCAAAAAATACGTGTCCAATATTTTTTGATAATCTAACTGACGGACTAATTAGAATTATTATATTTTTACCCAGGCAACATCCCTATTTTTGAATCCATAGCGTGAATGGTAATTAGTAAACGACACTTAGACACATGATTGTACTCATAACAAACAATTTTCCAAATGTATTTTATTTACTTAATACATGAGCCTATAATATTGAGTACCTAACAAGAATAAGAATACACCATCAGCTTTTATTTAATTTAGTTATCCCTATTTGTTTATTTGGTAAAGTTGTTTGTTATCATGAGTACAATCATGTGTCTAAGTATCGTTTACTAATTACCAGTCACCCTATATAATTAACGATACACGCAAATTGGATGTCGGATTGTGTTTTTTAAGGTATGATGGTCAAAAAAGTCAGAGTCACATGCAGTTGGGTGGATTTATTACAAATATTGAAATCTGACCATGATAATTGATATGTTAGTTAAGGTGGCGCTGTGTGGCCGGCGCAACTTCAACGCAAGCATAGTCTAAAAGCTTGTTGTTTCATCCAACGTAGTGTTTGATAAGGAGGCACTGCGAAAAAAGAGAGATAGCGTCAGAGCCCTCGGTTGTCGGTCGGTAAATTCCGCTGCTCACTCGCGGCCGCTTCGGTAGGGTCGTAGTCATTCATGATTTCGCGTCTCACCTTGGCGTCCCACTCACGCACGCAGGCGCAGGTTAGGTAATGTAGTGTGCCGCGCCGCGCCTGCCAAATTGGCAGAGTGCATAGATTTATACCTACATCAGCCTCGATGAATAAAGGCGATGTATTTATAATATATCTAATACCACGAGCAATTCTTGTATATTAATAATATATGCAATGATTATCATGAAATATGTATGCAGGGGGTTTCGGGGGCGATATATCGATCTAGCTAGATTTCATTTTTATAAAACGGCGTTTTATCCATGTTTTCAGGCAATGAAAAATGCTAGAAATTTATTAGAATACGAAGGTAAATTTCAATACCAACTACAAGCTTATAATAGCTCAGGTGGGAAATCGGGTGGTCCCGAACAGATGACCACGGTTCGAGTCCAGATAATTATGATTTTTTTTGCCCTTTTTTTTTTCAAATTCCTTCTTTTGTAAGAAAAACTATTATGATTTACCAAAAATAAAAAAAAAACGTGCAAAGTTCGGTCAAAGTCAAAGCCATTTATTCAATTCATCAGCCTCGATGAATAGAGGTGATGTATTTCTAATCTATCTATACACGAGCAATTCTTGTAGGTATACATATACAGGGCGAATTTTTATTTCTAGCCAGTGTGGGCAACTTCTGAACTACAGGTCTTAGAGAAAAACGCTGAAAAATAATTTTGTTCGTATTGTGAAGTAGAAGCAGAAAAAGAAAAAAAAAATTTTAAAAATTAAAAACACATTTTTTTTTCATTTTTTTAATGGCATTTTTATTTTCTTCAAAATTTAGCTCGGGGTTCCCTTCAGCGTTTTTCTCTAAGACCTGTAGTTCAGAAATTGCCCTCACTGGCTAGAAAAAAAAAATCACCCTGTATATATAATCTGAATCTAAATCGATCATTTTTAGAAAACGGCGTTTTATCCAGTCTTCAGGCAATGAAAAACTGCTACAAAATCATTAGAATAAGAAGGTAAATTTCACCACTATCTACAAGCTTATAATAGCTCAGTTGGGAAATAGGACGGTTCCGAACCAGAAGACCCCGGTTCGAGTCCAGATAATTATTATTATATTATTCCCTTTTTTTTTCAAATTTCTTCTTTTGTGAGAAAAACTTTTATGATTTACCAAAAATAAAAAACGAGCAAAATTCGGTCAAAGTCAAAGCCATTTATTCAATTCATCAGCCTCTATGAATAGAGGTGATGGATTTCTAATCTATCTATTTGACTAGGTATATTAGCTATTTTTTCAAAAACATTATACATGAGTAATAAGAAAAAAGTATGTAGGTACATATATATATATATACATACAAGAATTGCTCGTGTGTATATATATATATATATATATATATAATCTGAATCTTGGAAACGGCTCCAACGATTTTCATGAAATTTAGGGGGTTTCGGGGACGATAAATCGATCATTTTTAGAAAACGGCGTTTTATCCATGTCTTCAGGCAATGACAAACTGCTATAAAATCATTAGAATAAGAAGGTAAATTTCACCACTCTCTACAAGGTTATAATAGCTCAGGTGGGAAATAGGGCGGTCCCGAACAAGAAGACCCCCGGTTCGAGTCCGGGTAATCATGTTAATATTTTTCCCTTTTTTTTTTCAAATTTCTTTTTTTGTGAGAAAAACTTTTATGATTTACCAAAAAAAAAAAATTTGCAAAGCTCGGTCAAAGTCAAAGCCATTTATTCAATTTAACCCCTAGTAGGGCACTTATGAAGGTCAAAGCTACTGAAGTTACCACCAGTTCGTAATTGGGCCTTCAACTGAAAAGAACAGGCAAGAAACTTAGCAAGGTTACATTTATTAAAAAAAAAATGAAAATTTTACTAGGTATATTGGCTATTTTTTCAAAAACATTATACATGAGTAATAAGAAAAAAGTATGTAGGTACATACTTTTTTATTATTACTCATCATGATGCGTGTAAATATTTTTACCAATATAGGCAACGTAACATGCGCCTTCTTAGAGTTCCGTACCCGTAGGGTGCCAAACGGGACCCTATTACTAAGACTCCGCTGTCCGTTCGTCCGGCTGTCTGTCAGTGGGCTGTATCTCATAAACGGTAATAGGTAGACAGCTGAAATTTTCAGAGAATGTGTTTCCATTGCCGCTATAACAACAAATAAGAAAAATGAAATAAAATTAAAAATTAAAGGGGGCGCCCATACAAAACCGTCTTTTGTGGCGCTGTACGTACAAGCCGGCACGCACACATTCACACATTAGTTGAGCGCGAGTAATCGACTCTGTGTAAACGGCGACAGAGTCTTATTTCCCGTGGAATAGCCAACTAAGGTGTGCGTGAGAGTGCCGACTCCATAGACACAGTTTTTTGTTAGCGAGAATATGTCCTCCGTAGTCTGTGTTTTAAAATTTTGAGATAAGATTCAAGTTATGTTGTCCAAGGGTCTCTCAAATATCAATTTTGAGAGCATTCTAACCAATATCTAAAAAGTTCAATATGGCGGCCACTTTTATGAAATTTGAGAAACGATTCATGTTTTGTGTTCTCAAGGTCTCTCAGATATCGATTTTGAGAGCAATCGGTGAAGTAAGTAATAGTCCAATATGGCGGAAACTTTTTTAAATTTTGAGAAATAAATAATTCGATAATTGTGTTCTCAAGGTCTCTCAAATCAAAAGTTTTGTAAAACCAAGTTTTTCTTATTTTTTCACGCAATAATATCAAACATATTTTTCACATACAAGGTAATTATTATAACGTCTCGCCTTCTGTGATTTACGTAGTATTTGTACTATGAGTTAGGTAGGTACTATCAAATAATCTTGCCGGCCGGCCGCGAGATATACCTACGTCACTACGTCACAGTATACATAATCGTACCAAATCGAAATAAATGCATGCGCAGTCAACGATTCGTGTCATCCGAGTGAGGCTCGGCGAGGCCCGAGGGTGACCGACGAGCTTCATTCAACCCGCCAGTCCCACTCGCCCCGACCCCCGCATGACTCGTCTCCCGCGTACTACACACCAACAAGCAAGTGAGAACGCGATATCATCGAACGAAAATTTGTGCGCGGAAATATCATAAAACTTGTTCCAGGCCCATACTTCCTGTGAAAAAATCTTACAAGTTTTCGAAAAAAAAGTTAGTTATTTAGAATCACCAATAAATTTGCAAGCCTGGTATCTAGATGTTTTCTTTAGATAATTAATTTATGGGTACATTAGATATGGCCAAAGTTCAGGTAAAATTTGTGCAAAAACGCTGTTATTCGGAGGCTTTTACTGAATTTGTTTCACACTTTTTTTTATTTTCGCCTAGATACACGGCTAGATATAGTCCACAAGATACCAATTTGTTTAAAACATCTAACGAAAAATGTTTAACAACGCCATCATCAGTACAGAGCTTTTGTATGAAAAGTATGGCGACTTGAGTCCTCTTAAGTAATGTTTAAAAAACTATTCCAAGTCTTTTTAAGACGACCATAGTTCAGTGGTAGTGACGTCGGATGCCGAGACGAAAACGGGTTCGAATCCTACAATGAGCTTGAGCTTTCAGTGTAGAAAAACATCGTAAGGAAACCATAGCACGGTGGTAGAGTACTTTGTAGTACCCACCTGGCTGGCTACCACCCTCAAGTTGAAAAACAAGCATCTATCGGTGTGTTCCGACAGCTGCACTTGAGAGCCAGTTCCTTCTAGCCTTTGTGTACTTACCATTGCGGTCAAACACATCCATATACACAGTAAAAAAAGCCTTCAAATTACTTACCTGTAAAACTTTTCCGCAAGTTTCACAAATTACACCATCTACATTCTGTCGTCTTTTGTTTGATTTATGTTGTGTGTTTTTATTGTAGTACGATCCGACCAAATGATTTCTATAGTGCATTTTAAAATGAGCGAAATACGTAAATGTTTTGAAGCACTGAAAAAAATAATTAAATACATTAAACAAAGCGTCTATACACGTCAAATGATACTGTGCCACTATGTCACTTACGTCTATACACGTCAAATGATACTGTACCACTATGGCACTGTCGTGTTATACACGTCAAATGATACTGTGCCACTATGTCACTGTCGTGTAATACACGTCAAATGATACTGTGACACTATGTCACTGTCGTGTAATACACGTCAAATGATACTGTGCCACTATGTCACTGTCGTGTAATACACGTCAAATGATACTCTGCAACTATGTCACTGTCGTGTAATACACGTCAAATGATACTGTGCCACTATGGCACTGTCGTGTAATACACGTCAAATAATACTGTGCCTACTACGTCACTGTTGTCTGTGCTTATCACATATTTTATCTATACTTACTACGTCGCATTCATATATACTCTTTGGTTTCCGTTGCTCTATCTCATGTTCCTTCAGCAGTTCTTCAGTCTCAAACGACATACCGCAGCGCACACAATACCTGATGACACACGATTATTGTATCAATTAAACAGTGTTATATGTGTGTCATGTATGTGTGTTGTCCCTTACTTGTGTATCGTGTCGCACAGTCCGTCGGTTCCTTGATGCGCCTTAAACGCGTCCGAGCAGTAGAACTGAGTGCCGCAACCAGAACATAGACACTCCGGTGATGTCATCTATTTCACATATAATAGCATATTACTTGTCCTATTTACTTTTGAACGCAGTAATCTTAGCAGAAAATTGGGAAGGAATTAGGAACGTTATCCATACTAATATAACAGGTGGAGATTTCGAGATGGCATATTTTCGAAACCTATGTTGGGTTAGTTATGCTGAACAACTTTTACTATGGGACCAATAGGGAATTCTCAATTTTTTTTTCTTACAAAATGACAACCTCTTAAAGTATGTATTTATTTATTTATTTATTTATTTATTATGGGACAAAAAACAGCAACAACATAAATATAACTATAAAAATATACATAATTGAAATAATAATATTGTAGCCAACTACATTATCCTCAGATGGCTATAAAACATGATATTACTTATAATGTGCCACTAGAGGCTTTAGAAATATTTAAAAATTTAGTATATATAACTACGAATAACATTTAATAATAACAGATAATCATATTAATTGTGCATCGAAACTAAAATGAAATTGAATTGAATAAAATACAATAAAAAAATAAAAACTACCTTCAGATGATAAACAAATTAAATTATGAAAAAGTAAATACCTAATAATAATAATAATAATAATAATAATAATATATTTTTTATTTCAGCCAATAAAGCCATATTTTCAATATAAAATACAAAAGTACCTTATATAAAAAGTATATAAAAATAAAATAATAAGTTATAGATCTAAGTACATAGATCTAAGGTCATGTCACTTTCGGTTCTCAAGCTGGTGCACAGATAGCCAATACCTATATATAGAACTATCTAAGCCTACACTCACCGTTCGGAGTATGCTGTTACCAGAGCAACGCAATCTCTCCCAAAAGGAGGCTATACGTGCCCTCATCACAGCAAAAAAGTCGGGCACCCTCGCCTCAGCAAACATGCTAGATGCGCTGCAATATCGCGGTAGACGCATGAGAATTCGTAGTGCGTCATTGTACTGCACTCTCATGGTACTGTATGACTTTCGCGTAAAATTTGTCCAGAGTTGACAAGTGTAGAAACACTGGCAGTAAGCATTGAACAGAGTCAATTTCACCTCATCACTACACTTGCCAAATCTTCGCGCTATCATGTTGCATCGAACCGAGAGTGCCCGTCTTTCTCGCTCGATATCTTGGTCATCCTTAAGGTCAGATGTGAGTATATGGCCCAGATATCTGAACTGCTCCACTACCCGAACCACCGTGCCGTCCAATTTCACTTCGGGCACATTCCCCGGACCCCTTTCCGACTTAAATATCATCGCTTCAGTCTTTTTGACATTATACTTCAGTCCATGCGCATTAACATAATGCTCACAGACTGAAAGCAACTTTCTCAAACCTTTGATTGAGGGACTGAGTAACACCATATCATCGGCATAACTGAGATTATTAACACAAATCCCCCCTACATGACAACCAATGCCGGTCTTCCTCAGCTCCTCAATCAAACCATTGATGTAAACGTTGAAAAGGTTCGGAGAAGTGAGCCCGCCTTGGCGAACACCGCATTCTAACCTATAATTGCTAGACGTCGCGTCACCCCATTTAACACAGTTAGTCTGGCCCCCGTACCAGTATCTCAACAGGTCAACTATATTTTCAGATAAACCCGAGTCGAGCAGTTTAGTCCAAAGAATTTCATAATTCACCAGATCAAATGCCCGACTCAGGTCCAAGAAACACGCATAGACAGTCGTATCACGAGTTTTGTAGTAATTTATTGTGTACTTGAGGCTCATAATTGCGGAGTCTGTTGAGAGACCGGGACGGAAACCAAACTGTGCGTCGTCAACCTTCAAATTCCGCAGTAGCTCAGGCTGCAGCAGCCGCTCGAATACCTTACCAACTACCGTTCCAAGGGAGATCGGACGATAATTAGCAGCAGCGCTTAAATCACCAGTCTTGTTTTTTGGTACAGGAACGACCACCGTCCTCATAAGGTCCGGAGGCAGGAAAGCATATCTCACACACAATGTAAAAAGACTAGCCAGCTTCGAGCATAAAACACTACCAGCATAAAGTATGTGTTCAAGGCTCAAGTCATCGTGGCCCGGAGATTTTCCACGCTTCATTTTACGCACGGCCTGTACAACATCGTCGGTTGTAAATATCATGTCACTCGGGGCCTGTGGATCAGCCGGTACACTTGAATTCTTGAGCACATACCCCGAAGTAGGCAACGGATCAACCCGAAACCGACTAGCGAACAAATTGGCTATCTGTGCAGGTTCCTGAACGCCATCTATACTTACAGGTTGGCTTTGTTTATAACCCAGCTTTTTCGTTTCTTTCCAAAATTTCACAAAGTTTTTTTCCGTTCGAGCCGAAGCTAAAATATCAAGTTTAACTTTCTCTTCGTTGTTCTGGCACCACTTGAGCTTACTTTTAAAACATTTGCGACTGTCTATCATAGCTTTATAGACCATGCCTGAGGTTGGCTTGCCAGCCAAGATCCAGCTATTGAAATGTAACCGGAACGCTCGATGTGACTCACGTACATGATAATTCCACCCCGTTACAGTCTTATACTTATTTACTCTACGAGCGCGGGAACTGAAAGCGACTACAGAACCATTTCTAAGTATTCTTATAATAATAGTATAAAGACTAGTAATAAAATTATGGTGATCCTGAATATAAGGACAATTTTTAAAACTCAAACCAGTATCACAATTATCACACCTCAAAATATCAATGACATTTTCCATATTCGAATTACAGTAATTATAAAATATTTCTATCTGACTAGAATCACGCATCCCCCAGCGAACACCTACTCCTTCAGTTTTACTATTATTAATTTCTACACCCTCAGTTACACCTTCAATATTACACTTAATAAAAACAGGAAAGTGGTCAGACCACGTCACATCATTATCTATATTTACAGAAAGTATGGTGTTCTTAGCAGCTTCCGTAGTAATACAGTGGTCCAACCAGCTTTGAGTTCCCCAGTTACTAACAAACGTGTAATTATCAGAGTTAGCTCCCAACATATCAACATCGACACAATGCCAATCCTGCTCGCTGCAGAAATTTAGAAGTTCCAATCCAAATCTTTTACTAGGATGAGCGTTAAAATCTCCAAGGATATAGACAGCCTGTATATCACATTCGTCAATAATAGCACTCACCCGAGCCAGGCAATTAATAAACTCGGGGAGGTTGTCGGGCTCATCATTAGGCATGTAAACATTAATTATCAGGAAAGATCGCAATCCAACTGATACGCGAACTGCAATAATCCTATTACATGAACTGTCAATGATTGACACATTAGGAAATTTAGACTTCTTCCATAGAATCGCAAGTCCCCCATAAGGCCTCCCACGCAAAACACCGGCCGACGTGTCCACCGCCGATGTGGCAACGCACGCGTAGCAGTCGTCTATTGAGTGCACGAAGCCGAGGTCGTGCGGGAGGAGCCAGGTCTCCTGCAGCGCAATTATGTCCGCTCTTTGGCACAAGTCTCGCACATGATTCACCGATCTCTTTATACTTTTACAATTGAAAGTGACGAGGTTCGTTAAAATATTAGAATGACTTAAATCCATAATAAAATGATTAATCAGCGTTTGAGGACGTCCTCTCTTGTGGGAAACGTTGTCTGAAAAGTCTATATTTTATTCCTTCGGGCCAAAACTTATTCGATAAAAATACCCCTAACTTACTTCTGAGTACATTTACTTTAAACGAACAAAAATCGGTCTCATGCTTTTGATTAAGAATTTGAACATCCAAATAATCTTCATTCATATCCTTAATATAGGCCTTAATATCATCGACAGTCGTATTCTTCGAGAGTCTCGAAACGTAAATAGTCATAGGCAACTCAGCCACCTGTATTCGGTTTGAACGCGGCGCCGTACCACACAAGTTATTCCTTTTATTTTTCCGCCGCCTACGATCCACCAAGGTATAATCATCCTCCTTACTAGGTGGTGCGGTGTCCGAATTCATAAGTGGCGCGGGATTACTGCTAATTAGTGCCCGATTCGTAGGCAGTGCGATATCACGATAGGAAGGTGTGTGAACGGGTACTCCGTTCGCTCGAGAGCGAGCGCGCGCACTAGGTGACGTCACAGTAGCTGCAGTAGGCATATGACTGTCGCCAGTGGTCACGCTCACAGGCGATAGCGGAAATATATGCTCCGCACTAGTCTCCTTATTCAATTTCTGGTCTATAGGACGTTGAGATTCGTGCGATTGTGATAATTTGTCAAAATGCAGTCTTGTGCTCAAGTGCGCTTGTTTTAAAGAGCTAAGTTGTTCGCTTTCAGATTCTTTTACCCGTAGTTCTTTTAAAATAATTTTTATATCCATAATATCTTTCTTCAGCATTTCAACGTCTGCCAACCCGGCAACTTCCAGATTCTTAGGTGTTTCGGCCTTGAATGTCGCTAACTCCTTCTTCAATGAAGCCATATCCTTAAGAAATGCTGTCACATCGATATGGTCGAAGGTGACCGGCGGCAATTTAGATAATGTTTTTGCGGCAAATACGGGTAGATTGTCGGGTTCGAATTCTTTTATGAGTTTGATGATTTCTTGGAGACTTTTCTTTTCCGATCCTTCTCTCTTCCTTAGTGACTTTTTATGCGGAGCAAGCAGCGACGACACAGTTTGACGCGAAACTTCAATTTGATCCGGCGTGAACGCACTCATGCAAATTTGTATGATTGCAGTCTCGGGTAGGGTGTCCACTTTATCGGCAACAAAGGCTAACAGCTCATCGAGTACCACATTACAGCTTGAACATTTAACTGTTGCGTCACATTTTTTATTAACAATATCGTTATTATTTCGCAAACGCGGAGGGGAATGCGCTAAGGACATTTTGTGCGTGTACACCGCACGTCGCGTGCGCGCTCACTGACGTCGCGTGCGCGCTCACTGCACACAATAATAATAATTTAAAAAAAAACAATTAATTGAGGCGTTGAGCAAGCATTGCAATCGCATCTTTTTTAAATTTCCATTTTGTACATGCAAAAATATCAATGTCTATAAAAGTAGAATTGTATGACTCAACCATACGGCGCAAAGGGCAGCGTAGTCCAGAATTCGTACGACAGGTATTTACTGCAAAGAGAGTTCCTGCACGAGCACTACGTTTGTTGATAGTTCGAGGCACTACGTAGCATAGTTTACTCGTGAGGTCTATTGCGTCCATATTGTTGTGGACAATGCCATGCAGAGTGTTCGCTTGCAGATATTCACGTCTAGCTTCTAAGGAGAGAAGTTTGAACTTATCTAATAGTTGTGAGTATGATAACTGTGACTTAAAGCATCTATAGTACATAGATCGCAAGAACTTGCGCTGGATTCTCTCTATCTCATCAATATATTTTTGATAGAATGGGTTCCAGATAGGAACAGCATACTCTAGCTGTGAGCGAATGAGGGTTTTATATAAATATATAAGGGTAGATGGCCGTTTGAATTCAGTTGAGGACCTCATCACAAATCCATACATTTTAAATGCTTTGTTAACAATGCACTCAATATGCTGGTCTAGGTGAAGCTTACTATCCAGGAGAACGCCCAGATCGTTGATTGTTGAGATATTACCTAAAGTAGTACTGCATAGGGTATAATTGTGATCAATAACTGATTTATTTTTTGTGAAGTGAATATAATTACATTTAGGGATACTAAGTTGCAGTTTATTTTCAACACAATACTTAGTTAGTCTATCCAGGTCCTCCTGAAAGAGCAAGCAGTCCTCAACAGAGCGAATACATTTATATGCTTTCAGATCATCCGCATACATAACAAACTTAGTGTTTTTGAAACATTGTTTTATATCATTTATGTATAGGATGAACAGGAGTGGTCCTAGGATCGATCCCTGTGGGACGCCCGACGTAACGTGTATAGTGTCAGACTGGTAACCGTTAACAACCACCTTTTGAGTGCGATTTTGTATATATGATGAAAACCAGCGGAGGAGATTACCACGGATACCATTAAAAGCAATCTTGTTCAGAAGTATCTCATGATCAACCTTGTCAAAGGCCTTTTTGAAGTCTGTGTATACTGCGTCAACTTGCACACGTTTGTCGATATTTTCAAAAAGGTGGTTGGTATATATTAATAGATTGGATACCGTGGATCGAAGCTTAACAAACCCATGTTGCTCAGGAATAATAACGTTATGCAAAGTTGGATAAATTTCATTGTGCACCAGTTTTTCAAAAAGCTTTGACAAAGTTGACAGTATCGATATAGGCCGGTATTGTTCAATGTCGTGCTTTGAGCCTTTTTTGTGCACCGGCGTGATATTCGCCCTTTTCCAAACCTCAGGGAACACGCCTTCACTTAAGCATTTATTATAAATAATGGAAAGTGGCTTATAAATGCTATCGGCAGTGTTTTTAAAGAAGGAGGACGGAAAACCATCAGGGCCGGGCCCCTTAGATGGGTCAAGTTGTTTCAGTTCTTTTAGTATGATAGCTACATCAATATGTATGTTACTTATAACATTGGCATTACTTGCAAAATAAGGTGGTGCACTCCATGCAGACAGATTTGGCGGTTTAGGTTCAAAAGCCGATAAAAAGTAATTTGAAAACATGTTACAAATCATATTTGGATTATTTGACTTACAATTTTCATATTGCATTTGGGAGGGAATGCCAGACTTAGCCTTACGGTTGGAAACATATGACCAAAAATGCTTGACATTCGATGTTAGGTTGTCTTCAACGGATCGTATATACGACGCATAGCAAGTCCTGCACATTTCCTTAAATGAAGACCTATACTCGCAGAATTTATTATAATCCTTAACGTTATTAAACTTTTTCCATTTGGTCCAGAGTTGTTTTTTCTTTTTAAAGATCTTAATTAATTGCGGAGAGAACCAAACGGGAAAGTCAAACGATCGAGACTTGGAAAGGGGTATGTGTGGTTTTATCATATCATTTAAAATATTGTAAAAAGTTTCCAAAGCCTCCTCTGCTGGGAGATGATCAAGTAAAAGTGACCAATTAGTCTCATCGATGCATCCATTCACCAGAGTGTAGTTTGCCTTATGAAAATTATACTTAGTCATAGGTTTTCTTTTCATTACTTGCACAGTTAAACTAATAGGAGCAATGATCAGAAAAGGTGGGTGATGGGGGTCTACAGGCAATAAAGAGTCTTTCAGAGAAATGTATGTGCACGGGGTATTAGAGACAAACAGATCCAGAATCCTTCCGTTACTGTTAAGCGTGTTATTATACTGATGCGCACCTAGCAAGGACATGAGCTGTTGCAGCTGAGCGCAAACAGGCGAGGATCCTGTACACAGTACAGCATTTCCGTTGCTTGGCATAAGAGTCGGGACAGCATTCCATATCACATCCGGAAGATTATAATCCCCCGTTATATAAATATTTGAAATATTAGCCTCCATCAACATATCCTGCAGTGAGTCAAAATGAGATGTGTATACATCCGTTGAAGCCCACGGAGGAATATACACAGCACTAATTAAATTTATTTTAGACTTGTCCCTACCTGGTAGTTCAACCATCAGGTGCTCAATGCAAGGTACAGGTATATAATATGAGAATTTTGTAGTATCAAAAAGAGCCGGTCGAAGTTCACGCAATACAGCGATAAGAACTCCACCACCGTCCTGTCTACGAGTAGCTAATCTATCCCGATCGCACCTGTACACTACGTAGCGTTGGTCAATAAACTCGTTATTATCTATGTCGGGTATCAACCATGTTTCAGTTAAAATGATAACGATAAGTATGAAAAGTAAAAAAAAATACCGCTTTGGAAGGTCGCACTTACTGAGAAGAGCCGGCAAGAAACTCAGCAATTACTCGACCAAGCCATAAAGGCGACAGATTTGCACTCTAAAGATACTTTTTAACCCGGGAATACATTACATTCTTCGGAATCCCGGTAGAGTAACTAAACGCTTACCTCTTTATGTGCTTTCTTGTCATGAAATCGAAGTCCCGTAGGTCCATTGAACGAGTCTTCACAGATCTCACAACGCATCAGCTGGTCACTGGTCGGGTGGCACAGCTTGATGTGGGCGTACTGACTTGAGTTGTTTCTAAATACGTAATTTATATTACTCAGATGATATAATCGCGTGAGGCAAATCCATAAAAACTCGCAATTTTTAATCATAATTATAGACCCATCTTTGTGCCCGAGGTTATTCTTTAATTTTTTTTTATCTTTCAGTTTTTTCTTTACTGCTGATAGGTCAAAGTCAAAGTCAACGCCATTTATTCAAATTAGAAGGGCACTTATGAAGGTCACATTTACTGAAGTTACCACCGGTTCGGAACTCGACCTTCAACTGAGAAGAATCCGGCAAGAAACTCAGCAAGGTTACATTTTTTAAATATTTTTTGGACAATCTGACTATGTTTAATAATTAACAATAAAAAAGATATACCTAAGCATAGATACAGACGATAGGCCTGTGTGTGACCGCAATCTCACCATGGTAAGTGATGATTTGTCCGAAGGTGGTGCACACACAAAGCATACAAGGAACTGGCTCTCAAGTGCAGCTGTCGGAACACACCGATAGGTGCTTGGCGACTGTTCAACTTGAGGGTGGTAGCCAGCCAGGTGGGTACTACAAAGTACCCTACCACCGTGCTATGGTTTCCCCACGGTGTTTTCCTTCACCGAAAGGTCAAGCTCATTGTAGGATTCGAACCCAGGACCTTCGTTTAGGTGTCCGTCACTGAGCTATCGCCTTTGATCCTTCCCCCCCCCCTCCCATTTTATATTTCCGCGGTTGTAAGACTAACCTGAATTCTTTGCCGCATTCTTTGCATGCGTATTTCTTCCCGGTGTGCCATTTACTGTGTTGAATCGCTAGGTGACTGGAAATATTGTTTTAATATGTTACATTAAATTAGTTGGCGAAACTTTGCCATCACATTTGGTATCCATTACTAAGTATATCTGTGTGATAATAATCAATACTAATACAATGAACTTAAGGCGAGGCAGGAGATTTGATTTTTTACAAGATTTTATTTAACTTGCAATGTATGTATGTATGTTTGTTCCTTCGGGTGAAATCTTGCAAGTCGAATTTCACCCACTTCCAGTGGTCGGATTGACTTGATATTTGGTGTATTCAAAATGTAATTTTTAACAAAAACTTATTTCGAGTTTTTATTATATTTTTACCTTCGTAGAACAATATGGATAGATATTTCAGTGATTCGCGACCATAGTTCATTTAGCATATTGTAGAATTGATACTTTTTGTTAAAGATTAACAAATTTTGTACATTTCCCAAAATAGTAAGTTTTACGGTTTTTAGAGAAACCGTGAGAAACGTACAAATATGGCTCATATTATAAAAAAAAAACATTCACACCAAATGTGCCAAATGAACTTCTACTGTCGCTAATCACTGAAACGTCTATCTATATTGTTTTACGAAGGTAAAAAAGAAACTCGAAAAAAATCAAATTTTCCGCCTCGTAACTGATTCTACTTGACTTCATCGGTACTAGGCGCACAGATCGCGAAAGAGAACATTTATAAATGATTTGAGGACGGGCCAGTTGGCGCAGTTGGTTGAGGTTCACCTTACGCGCCGCAGGTCGTGGGTTCGATTCCCACACAGGACATGCATTTGTGTACATAAACATGTCTGTATGTCCTGAGTCTGGGTGTAATTATGTATATTAAGTATGTATTTACAAACAAAAAGTAGTATATGTATTATATCAGTTATCTGGTTTCCATAGTACAAGCTCTGCTTAGTTTGGGATCAGATGACCGTGTGTGAGGAAATGTCCCAGGATATTTATTATTATTATTATTATTATTATAATAATATTAGCGAGTGACGTGAAATAATGTCCCTCATTGAGCGGCGGCACGTTGGTTATGATTTTAATTCAATAAACTTGGAAGCAAACATTTGGTATGAATTTTCGAGTAATTTATTTTGAGCTGAAACTTTTTATAGAGAGTCTGTATCTGATGTAGTCTTCACCCCCTTCGGATCCAGGGCGGATCCAGACTTCAGGTCAGGGGGGTCACACTTATATCCAGCTTGGATGAGTTTCAAAATACACAATACTATAGCTGTTACCCGCAGATTCACACGACAATAGAGTAGGTACATCTATACTACTATATATACTATAATAAAGCGTAAGAGTTTTTTGTTTGTTTGTTTAAACGGGCTAATCTCTGGAACTACCAGTCGGATTCGAAAAATTCTTTCACTAATAGGAAGCTACATTATCCCCGAGTATTATAGGCTACTTTATATCGGGAACGCGAGTGAAACCGCGCGGAACAGCTAGTTTGTAAATATTTTCAAAATCAAGTCATTACTTCTAGTACCTAGGTCCTACAGAAAAGACGCAGCGCGAAAAAATCATACTCAATCACATTTTCATTACTCATGTGACCACAGAACCTATTGACAACACAATCAAGGGTGTGATGCGTGCGAGTGATTAAGACGGCCGAAGCTCAGGGGGGTCATGACCCCCATGACCCCCCTGGATCCGCCCTTGCTTCGGATGTACATACCCTGTTACACCCAGTGTAAACTCATGCAAAAGAACGTGAAACCGCACAGCGAGTTAACACAACATAATGCATTCAATTGTCTTTATCAATGGGATAGCTAGATGACAAAAAAAATATATTCAGTCGGTCTGTTACGTAATCAAAAAATATAAGACACATATTTTTTTTATTGTCAATTAAACAAAATTTCTGCTTTATTTACAACAAATATGTACAAAATACAATCTATACAGGGTGTTTTTTTGGTCAGCGTCAAGCGACCCAGGAGCGGTAGTACAAAAAATACATTTTCCAAAAATGGACTTAATTCCATTAAATACTGTAAATGCGTTGAGAAATACCTTATTCAATTTGAAATAAAATTACCGCAACGTATGGTCACTAGCCACGTGCACAGACTAGAGCTAGGCGCAAGCCGCCATCACCCCTTTACTCCCTCGCACTCCCGTTGAGTATGACGTCTATATTTTAGCTTATTACATGATTTCAAAATAATATTATTTTTATTTTTATTATAAAAAAATAAAGTATTTTTTTATATATTTTTTAGCACCAGTATCAGTTGTATTATCGACCCTGAGTCGCTCGTCGCTGACCAAAACAACAACCTGTATATAGAAAATTTCCTCAAGCCTGCCGCTGCTTCCGATTAACGGCAGGGTTCCCAGAAGGCTAGCAGAGTTTCCTCTTTGGATAGCCAAGCTGACGCGTTGGCGGTAAAAGCTCCCCGCCCGCTGGTCTCCGGTCTCGATCAATTTTGATGACAAGGTGCGAGCAAAACGGCGAGCTTCTGACCCCCACGGTCCCATGGTCTCGACCGCAAAAGGCATGAAAATATAATGATATCGTGTGTCGAAGTTCCGCGTGACGTCACGTCAAAGTACACTTTTTATTCTTAAGTGACGTCACGAGCCCCCACTGCCGAACTTTGACTAGCTTTATCAATGTAAATTTTTATTGATAAGTTAAAGCAAAAAATACGTGTCCTCCAATATTTTTTAATAATCTAACTTACTATATTTTTTTACCTAAGAGTTGTTGGCCCCAAGCCCCCACAAGCATCACCTACTCACAAGTAAGACGCGTGTGGCAGCCACCAAAACGTACAGCTTGGGGTTCAAGAAGGGTTCATAATTTAAACTCACCTATGTTTGGTACTATGCCCGCATACGTTGCAAGTATACAATTGACTGTGCACCCATTTGTGTTTCTTTAGTTGAACGGCAGACGTGAAGTGATATTGACATATATCACATACGAACTTGCCGCTGATCTGTCATTAACAGAGATTCAAATTCATTTATTCAAATAGACCTTCGCAGGCACATGTGAAAAGTCTGACTCCAATACTCTAATACCGGTTCGGAAGGTTGCATTTGCTGAGAAGAGCCGGCAATAAACTCAGCAATTACTCTTCAAAACAAGCTTAGATTCATTGTATGTCCTGAGTCTGGGTGTAATTATGTATATTAAGTATGTATTTACAAACAAAAAGTAGTATATGTATTATATCAGTTATCTGGTTTTCATAGTACAAGCTCTGCTTAGTTTGGGATCAGATGACCGTGTGTGAGGAATGTCCCAGGATATTTATTTATTTATTACATAATATTTACATCCTAGTCGCACTGACAACAATTGCGTGCCCCGGCGCGGCGTTAAAACTACAAAGTAGACTGACTCGATTTTTAATAAGTAAATAGTAAACTCGGCGCAGAGCAGCCCCCACGAGCAGCACCTATTCACGCAAATGACTCGTGTGGCAGCCACCGCCCTCAGCCATATTGGAGGGTAGTGAGCTACCCGTCACACGACGCCGCCGCAAGCAGCCTAAGTGAGCATGACTTACTTAAGTCCTCCCTAAATAAAATAAAGGAAAACTAATAACTAACATATTTGAATATTTATATTTTTTTCGCATCATCATCATGATCATCATCAGCCTATAATGTCCCACTGCTGAGCACAGACAGGCCTCCTTTCACAAATGATGGTGAAAGTTAATGGGCAATACTCCACCACGCGTGCCCACTGCGGATCGGTGGAGGTAGGCTAGTGGTCAACCTACTGTTGGAGTCTTCAACCCGCCTAGTAGGCCTCCAACTAGCTTAACGACTATCACAATTAAGTGATAACCGGGACCAACGGCTTTACGTGCTTTCCGAAGCACGGAAACGCTCGATTTGATATACCACTAGGTGGTCACCCATCCAGGTACCGACCACGAAGGTGGTAGCTTAAATTTGCCGATCGATTAAGAACGGCTAATCATGCTACACCACGAGCGCTACATGCTGCATTTTTTCGCATATCAATCGTAAAATCATACATAAGGAGGGGGAGCCCGGAAATCGTCCTAGAGAATAAAAATTTCAACAATAAACTACTTAAATATCAAGCCATCGTACTTACATCACTATGCAGCGTCATATGATTCTTATATATTTTTTCAATACTAAAACCTTTGTAGCATACATTACATTTGAACTGCAACTGTTTATAATTATTAGATTCTTTTCGATCGACAATTTCTTTTAACTGTTCTTCTTTACTAAAATAAGTTATTGTCGTTTTATACATTTCTTCAAATTCTTTTGATTTATTTTTAATTTCTTCCCCTTTTAGATTACTCTTCTTGCGCCCTCTTTCTAAACTATTAATTAAACCTTTACAACCGTACGGTACATCTGGTTTTGGTCTTTTCCTGATTACTTTTTTTTCTGGGTCTAATGTTTCGTTACTTTCAAAGTCTATTGGATCATTTATTTCCACTTTATTTGGTAGTAAACTTAATGTTATTTCGACTTTATTTGTATTTAATGTATCTGGTATAGAAGTTACATTTTCTTTCTTTATGTCTGGTTTACATTCAAAAAGTGTAATTTCTGTCACGTCAACAGTATTTTGTATTATTTCAGTTTTTATTTCTTTATTTATATCTGATTGATCTTTGACATTTGGTTTAGTATGTTTTGTACGATTGTCTTTTCTAGTACTTCTTGTAATTTGTTCTTTAGGTACATCATTGCAATCTCTATTCAAAATATCAAAGAATTCACAACTTGCATTGCTTGAATATTGAATATGATTAACAATTTCTGATAAATACTTCATTTTATAATTATTATCATTAACTGCACCATCTAAATTAACTTCAAAGTCTTTTAATAAACTACCTTTATCACCAATGAATTTATTTAGTAGTTTATTAATTTGATTACTTGATTCTTCAATATCAGTAGCACTATATGCTGCATGACCTTCTTCATTAATTTTATCTTCAACTTCGTCTGAATCTGAAGGTGTATCAGATTCATCTGTATTTATATCAGATTTTGCATTTGTACTGGTAATATCAATTGTATGCAATTTAGCTTGTTTGAAATTAGACAGTATGTTTATATGTTCTGTGGTGAGCTGGAATAAAAAGTACTTAGTATATGAATAGTATCTACTAACAATATGGTCATTTGATGTATGTGACAGATTAATCATATCGTCGTAAATGTATAAATTACTATATATGGGTGTGGTTTTGCATTCCCATAACATTTACAGCTAAGTTAACCTCAAATAAGTTAAGGCTAACTACCCACATTTGAATTACATGAATAGAACAAGAATAAATGATCTACTTTCGATAGTTTGGGATCAGATTGCCATGTGTGAATCACAGGATCTAATAAAAAATATGGTATCTAAATAATTTGAAAATCTTTTTAAGTACCGCCAAAAGAATGTGTTCCTGTTAATATTGCCCAAATCACGGAAACGACTAATCAGTACATGATGGGACTTTCGCTGAGTTATGCCTCAGAAAATACTGAACCTTCCCGACCAGTCCCATTGCAATATGATTAGCTGTTTCCGATAATAGCCCAATATTATGGTACATGGCGGACTCCAGCCCATGTAGCACTCGGGAGCAATCAGTACCCTGGCGCCCTCTAGTACAGGCGCGATCGAAATTGAATTCTTAGTTATATTTTCACCAGTGATCGAACCTTCGCCACATCTAGGCTCACTGCTAATGCGACACGTTGCCTATCGATGGCGAGTGACCAACAGCAACGGTGTGTTGATCACTCGCTCCATCACTTCGGAGAGAACGGGGGTGATGGCGATTGGCCTGTGATTCGCCGGGTCTGATCTGTCACCTTTTTTGGGCACTCACAAAGAACTTCTATTTTGACATAGGAGAGCGCAAGCACGTTAGTAAAGAGCACAATTCAGGAAGTAATAATTCGATTTCATTAAAGAGCATTAAGTCATAAAAGAGATTGCTCCATCGGCTAATTCTGCATTCTTAATGAGAAAAGCTGAATCACCAAACTGCCTTGTGCGTGATAGAATTGAGGATGTACAACATTTGCTGATGGATTGTGTCAAGAACAAAGATGAGAGAGAATCATTGATGAAGGATTATAAATTAAACGCATTAGATGTAGGTATAATTCAGGCTATTTTATAAAACCCAAAAACAGAACTCTCAAAAAAATGTTGTACTCTCTTTCACCAATAACACTCTCTTTACTCTTTTACATAATATAATTATTTCATTTGTTTATTTCTTTATACTGTATACTGTTGAGAAACTATGTGCATGATACGATGGGATTGACATGTCCAAGTGGACAAAAATCCCAAATAATAAAAAAAGAGATTGCATTTTGGCGTCGTCGTCGTCGCGAGCGGTGCTCGGTGCCCCCTAAGACCCTGCGCCTGTGTGCACCACACACCCTGCACTATAGGTAAAGCCAGCCCTGAACAGGTGTCAGAAACATTCTCTAGGCAGCTGCATTGTAATAAATACCCATTATGATACTTACTTCATTATCATCAAGTTGTGAATTTCTGAATGCACACATAGCATCAATGCACTTAATTCTGAATGCGTCACACTTGAGCAGCAGTACAGCACAGTAGCTGCATAAGTAATTTGGCAGGTCATCTGTTACTTGTACCTGTAGATGTAATTGCATTACAGAGCATGGAAAAATGTACACAAAGAAGTGCAAAGACATGCATTTTGTTTAAAATCTATTCTTCCGAATTTCCACCACTGACAATGCGTAACATATTTGGTGGTGATTATATTTTTTTTATTTTATCAGATTAAATTTAGAATCGAATCGGCCAATCCCAAATAAGACAGATTAGGTTCAAATACTGATTCAGAACCGAATCAGCCAACCCCAACTCTTATGTGGTACTTGTCAGTCTCACCCCTAGTGTTTTTATAAAGCCAGAGGCACGGAGGGAAAACAGTCAAGTGCAAGGCATGGATATCTACGTTTTTATTACACTATGGTGCCGAGGCTGCTTTTCTGAAGCGCCGGAGCAGTTAAAGTTGCTAAACTTTACCGATGAATTAAAAGTTTTTTAAATTCTAATGAGAAATTATAACCTTCCTCACTTACAAGATATATTTGTAATGAATGTGTGTGCTAAATTGTCCCGTGGGCATCAGAACAAAATTAATCGTGCATCATCTAAATCAAACACTGCACACCACATTCTCAGTAATAGAGTAGTATGGAACTGGAACCGATTGACTTGAGGAAATGGTATCTGCTACCTCAATAAACAGTTTTAAAACCAATTGGACAAGAAGTTGTCCAATTTGTTTTAAATGAATTTGTGAAGACAAAGTCAAAAAAACTTGCAAATTGAACTATTTGATATGAGTGTGAAGTCATTTTGGCTAAGCTTTACATTAGGTGACGACGAGTATAGGCGCAGTTTTTTTTCTGGTGAAGTATCTAACTATTATAAACATATTTACCAAAGGATTTCGTTAGGAAATGAAAAAAAAAATCATTTTTTTTTAATTTTTGATTTTCATCCAATTCTTAGGGTATTTCTTACTCATTTCTTCTTTGTTGCTGAATCGAATGAAATACGTGTAAAATGGCGCGGCGCGAGTGTAGTGTACCTACTGTTGTTGTATTTTCTTTTGATAAATACTGTTACAAAACAGAATCTGCCAACCCCGACTCTGTGTAGTACTTGTCTGTCTCACCCCTAGAGTGTTTTTATAAAGTCGGAGGCGCGGAGGGAGAGCAGTCTCCGCCAGCTGTAACAAACTGCAGACACCGTGCCCGCCGCAGCGGTTGAGGCTGGTCACCGAATATACAATATACATGACCCCAACAACCACCTAATGTAAAGCCTATGGAGTTGTCACCTAATGTAAAGCTTTACCGTCATTTTTACCAATAAAAGTGGTCCAGGGATCACTTCAGTAAAAAAAACTTACAGCGCTGCTCAGTAGTGTGTTATAGGCCTCCATCAGTCGGTCCTGGCGCATGTCGTACAGTCGTGCGTCTGTGGCGAGACATCCTCGACACACTCGCAACGAGGACGTCGTTTCCTTCATATTATACACTGCTTGAGACATTACTCAACAAAGATACAAAGAAAATAAATATAAAATTGATATGAAATAAAAATGTCTCGAAAATTGTTATTGACATTTTATGACATTTGATATGAATAGTGTTGCTAACACAAACTACTAAGAGAACTAAAGTTTGCTAACTAAAGTTATCGTTTTCTACCAAGCACGCTTAAATCAATCGATTACAGCCTGTATGTTTGATTACAGCGCAATTCGCCTCAATTCGGAAAATAAGAATGCAACCAAATAAATGTACCTACTAATCTGTGCTATTATAATCGGACGACGGTACTAAACTAACTACGGACGTCAGTGCTGCCAACTCTTTTGACCGAAAAGGAGCTGCCAGTCCCTTGAAAAAGCGCTAGATCGAGCTAAATACTGTTTAGGCGAGACATAAATGACAAAAATGTCTAGCTGTTGGAAAAACCCTATATTAAGCACCAAATTCAAACTCAAACTTGACACACATTAAATTGAAGCGACTGCCATGCATTTTTTTTAAATATTTCACATGTAAATCATGCGACTGAGAAACAAAAAAAATCAAAGTAAACACTCGTTTTTTTTAATATTTCAGAAAAGGTAGGTAGTTAATGTAATTGTAATTTCATCATCATCTGATTCTTGGACCTTCTTCATTAATGTGATACGATTTCGGTTGCTAAAAATGTAGCAGATAGTCGGACTGCGTCAGTTTTCGGCATAGTTTTGGTTTGTGGAAAAATCGATTTAGCGCTAGGGGCTAAAACGAGCTGTACACATAAAAAAGCGCTAGATCTGGCGCTGAAAGCGCTAAGTTGGCAGCACTGACGTACGTAATCCTACTATATAGTGGCTTAAAGGTCTTAGTAACCAGGCCATAAAATCCCAAAAAAAAAAAAAAATCCTACTATATATACTTACTGTGCGTTCGAATTGGAGTGATGTCGTTTTTAACAGTTTCAAAATTGGCATTTTTGTTCATGCGTTCGAATTGGAAAATTTCGTCAATTTTGCAACTTTTGCCACAAACGATATTTCCCAAATCGAACGATTAGATACAAAAATGACATTTGCATGCTCATCGCCTGCTTGTCACTTGTCTCAACCTACCTTTTTTCCTTCAGATAATATATAAACAAAGTTAAACTGAATTTTTTTTCTCTTGCCTGTTAGTTTCTATCAAATTTTAATATAAAAATTATAATTTTCGCTTCCCGTTTGAATTGTTAGCCAAAACTTATCTGTCAGATTTAAAGATGTCAAAATATGATCACAAACGACCCTGCCTCCGAGGTGGGTCAATATTTGCAGTTCACGATGTCGTTTTTAACTGTTTCCAAGCAAAACGAACGGTGAATGAAAACAGTTCAAAACGACAATTTCGCTTACAACTTTCCAATTCGAACGCCAGATGTGATCGTTTTTGGCATTTTTGACTGTTATTTTTGCTACCGTAGCCCAATTCGAACGCACCTTTAGTACCTATCTCTACTCTGTGCTCTCGTGTGTGTGTGTGAAACACGTTGGAAACGCGTTATTGTTAGTAAATAAACGTAGTGATTATATACTCTTTGTAAATGAGTAAATAAACAAAAATACTGCCCGCATCATTAATCTGTACTAATTAAAAATAACCAGGATTTGATTCACATGAATTATGTCTCAAGATTTCAATAAATCCACCTTGCGTGTGTGTCGAGGGTGTCTCGCTACGGACGTACGTCTTTATGACATGCATCAGAATCGATTGATGGAGGCCTATAACAGATTGGTAAGTAGGTACCACACAACGAATGTACTTTTCATAGACTAAGGTCCCAGGTTCGGATCCTACAGTGAGCTTGAGCTTTCGGTGAAGGAAAACATTGTGAGGAAACCATAGCATACTTTGTAGTACCCACCTGGCTGGTTACCACCCTCAAGTTGAGCGGTCACCAAGCACGTATCGGTGTGTTCCGACAGCTGCACTTGAGAGCCAGTTCCTTCTATGCTTTGTGTGTGCACCACCTTCGGCCACATCATCACTTACCGTGGTGAGATTGCGGTCAAATAGGTCACATCATATACATATAACACAGTAAAAAAAATATCAATGTATTTAAAATAGTAGTAATTATCTTGTTTCCATCTTATCTTAACTTGTGGAGGGCCAAGAAATAGCTTGGACACTTCGACTCATTGAGATCTATTGTTGTCCCCTAGGTAACCTACTCCTCCCCAGTCTCATTGAAAACTCTTTTCATGAGTTTTACAACGAGGCTAGGAGATATGAGCCTATAGTCTTGGTTTTGGATATCCAACCCCTAGAAGATTTCCTCATTTGCTTACCAGCCAGTGTATCGCATGTGCACAGAAGGTGCTCCATGCGTTCCGTATGTTCCCCACACAACCTGCACATGGGTGTCGCGGTTAGACCCATCTTCATGAGCATGTCGTTGGTTCCAAAGTGCCCAGTAAAGGCCCCAAGCAGGTAGCGGATTTGGCCCCTGCTCATATTCCAAATGCATTCCCGGGCTTTGAAATTAGAGCCTAGGAATTTTTTGGAGTGTTGTTTCCATAGTACAAGCTCCATATATTCGCTGCACCCTCATTTAACTTATTATTTTTAATATAGCTATATTTTTTAACGCTTCACTTTGTTTATTTACAATATCATTAACATTCGATTATTTAAGTCTGAAACACTATCACTGGTCATTTCCCACTGATATTCGTGACGCACACTCGCGAAGCGACGACAGAATATCAGCGTTGAGGTACCCCACTTCAACATTAGGCTGAGTCGGCCGCCTTTTTCTTCAGGCACGCACAGATAGGATATTTATTTATATTTTAATTTTGCTGTTCTGTTATTTTTGTTGTTATTTGTGTGTTTCTGGGAAATAAATTCATTTTCTTTTTCTTATATTTTAATTGTGTTTCAGGTACCAATAAAGGATAATCTGCCAGATTACTTATGCAGCTACTGCGCCACACTCCTGCTCAAGTGTGATACATTCAGAATTAAGTGCTTCCATGCTCGACTCATATTAGAAAATGCTCAAATCGAAAATGAAGAAGTAAGTGTCCTTATATTAAATTTCAAATGAGTTTGGATTGAATTTCAGCCTTCTAAGGGTCCATTCACACAGACAGGCTCGGAGAGAAGAACATATTTTCATACTCATTTTAAAATAGCTTGGGATCATTGAAATAAGGTCTATTTTTACATTTCACTACTTTGTTAGTGTGTTAGGTCGGCTCTCCAGCATTCAATGTAAAAATAAACCTTATTTCAATGAAGCCAAAGTTTTTTTTTAAAAGCGTATTAATATATGCTCTTCTCTCCGAGCCGGTCTTTGTGAACAGACCTTATGGCGGTTAACACACTGCCACGCATCACGCTGCATGTTGATTTTCAACGAACGAAAATGAATGTGCATGAATGTGCGTGGATGCATTTTCTGTGTTGGACTGTGCGTGTTTTCTATACAAACGGAGATACTTACAAGCAACGTTCACGCGCTACGCTGTATGGTTTAGGGTCGGCAACGCGCGAGTGATACCCCTGGTGTTGCAAGTGTCCATAGGCTACGGTAACCGCTTACCATCAGGCGGGCCGTATGCTTGTTTGCTACCTTAGTGGTATAAAAAAAATGGTGCATGGCATTGTGTTAACCGCCTTAGTGACAGCATAGCGGAATCTATCATTTAAAAGTTACACTAAGACAGTTCACATACAGATGAGTAGATGGAGCTACGATATTGTGCGTCGCACTGAAGAAGTTCAGACAATGTTTTGCATACTTGTTGCTTGTGGGCTCTTCTTTTCGCAAATAGGCTGCTCAGGAAATCACGCTGGTGGTTTTACAAGCATACCCAGGATACCAATGGGGGACAAAGTAGATTCATATTAGTAAAAAGCGTGTGAAGAGATTTCTGCAGGGTCGGCAACGCGCCTGTGATACCCCTGGTGTTGCAAGTGTCCATAGGCTACGGTAACCGCTTACCATCAGGCGGGCCGTATGCTTGTTTGCCACCTTAGTAGTATAAAAAAACAGAATCAAATCAGAAGTGTTTTGTACACCAAACTTACAATCTTTACCTCTTTATAATATTAGTGTAGGTTTAAACAAAATAGTACTCTATTCTTAACAAACAAACAAAATAGTACTCTATTCTTAACCTATTACATTATATTTTTAATTACAATTTCAGTTGACTATGGAAGAATTGAAAAAGATAGACAGAAAAACTAATAAGTTCACAATACCTTACAAACGTACTCAACAATTAACTGTAAATATTGTCAAAAACCCTAAGAATATTGATCCTAGTGAACCTATATATGTAATAGACGAGTGTTCTAATGACTCAAGTGTAAGTGAGACAAAACATGATGATAATAATGATACCGGTACCACAGATTGTAATATAGAAACTCTTTCAGAGGTAACAGATGTGGATGAAAGTGTAACTACAGTGACAGTTGTAGATAAACTATATGATTATATAATTCCCATGAAATCAGTAGTTACTGAAGATGTTGAATTCATTTCTGATGAAACTGAAATGAATGAGACTGAATCAGATGAACAAGGTGAAGTTCTTTTATATGTTTCGGATGAAATGGCTCCAAAACATTTAGGTGAAGAAATGAGTTCAGTAGCTGAGGAAACAGTAACTGATAAATTGGTTAAATTAAAAAATCGAGTAAAAAAAAATTGTAAGACGACTGAGTTCATCTTACTAAATAATTTAGTAGGTAGACACAAGCCTGAATTATCGACGAAGAATGTGTTAAAATCAAAGATACATAGTAGAATCATGAAAAGGATTACAGATAGAGATACGGCTAATGAGAAGTGTTCTAAAGTGAAAGTGAATGATACAGGTGACGTTGTTATTGATTTAACTGATAAGGGAGATAGTGCGAAGAGTGGGAAATACAAATGTAATTTTTGTCGTAAAGTGTATTTTACTGATAAAGAATCTTGGACGAAACATAATAATATACATGATGAGGTATGTATTACAGACAGAGTAAGAATATTTTTTTTTTTTTTTTTTATTTTTACTGTTTATGGGCCTGTGTTTGACCGCAATCTCACCATGGTAAGTGATGATGCGGCCGAAGGTGGTAAGCACACAAAGCCTAGAAAGGAACTGGCTCTCAAGGGCAGCTGTCGGAACACACCGAAAGGTGCTTGGCGAAAGATTTTCAACTTGAGGGTGGTAGCCAGCCAGGCGGGTACTACAAAGTATCCTACCACCGTGCTATGGTTTCCTCACGATGTTTTCCTTCACGTAGGATTCGAACCCGGGACCTTCGTCTCGGTATCCGACGTCACTACCACTGAGCTATCATCGCCTTAAATCTCTTATTAATGAGTAATAGCGTTATCAACATTACCTTGTGCGAAGCGATTGCATTCACAGATATATTGTACTTTAACGAGAAATAGGGTGACTGGTAATTAGTAAACGATACTCAGACACATGATTGTACTCATGATAACAAACAACTTTCCCAAAGAAACAAATAGTGATAAATAACTAAATTAAATAAAAGCTGATGGTGTATTCTTATTCTTGTTAGGTACTAAATATTATGGGCTCAGTAAATTAAAAAAAATGTTTCTTTGGGAAAGTTGTTTGTTATCATGAGTACAATCATGTGTCTAAGTATCGTTTACTAATTACCAGTCACCCTATATATTTCTTACCCAGGAAAGTACCCAATTTTATTTATTGTATTGCTCTATTTCTCTAGTTATATGTCAATTCAAAATTCAAAATTATTTATTCAAATAGACCTTCGTAGGCACTTATGAAAAGTCTGGATCTAATACCGGTTAGGAAGATTGCAATTACTGAAAAGAACCGGCAATAAACTCACCAATTACTCTTTTCAAAACAAGCTTTGATTCATACATAATATTTACATTCTAATCGCACTGACAACAATTGCATGACCTGGCGCCGCGTCAAAACTATATCGCAATATATGTCTTATGATCTTAAGTTAAGGTTTATTCTTCTGTGTATCTCGTGAGGTACTTTTTAAATTGTGTTAACTCGAGAAATGGCTGAGTTTCTTGCCGGCTCTTCTCGGCAAGTGCGACTTTCCGAACCGGCATGACAGTAGCCAAACTATTCATAAATGCCTGTTTTTTTTTACAGATTGGTAATTTTGTATGCGGCATTTGTAAATCTAAATTTAAAGATTATGTTGATTATGTTAAACATAAAATGAACCACAAAACTAAATATTCCTGTAAGATCTGCGGTTTCACTACAAACTATACGTAAGTTATTTTACTACTAGTTTCCGCCCTTCGGTTTCAACCGGGTTATATTCTAATATTTTCCCAGAAAATAAGTATCCAATATGTTATTCCGAGTTATGATGTATGTCTTTTCTGCATGTCCTGAGTGTGGGTGTAATGTATATTAAGTATGTATTTACAAACAAAAAGTAGTATATGTATTATATCAGTTGTCTGGTTTCCATAGTACAAGCTCTGCTTAGTTTGGGATCCGATGACCGTGTGTGAGGAATGTCCCGGGATATTAATTATATATTTATTACTATTTACGCGTTCCCGGGATAAAAAGTCTATGTCCTTCTCCATACCATAGGCTATCTGCATGCCAAATTTCATGATGATCCGTTGAGTAGTTGAGGCGTGAAGGCGTAACAAACAAACAAACTCACTTTCGCATAATATTAGTTAGGATAGGTTAGGATAGGATTATTTACATAACTTTTAACCAAGAAGTATAAAGCCGTAGAGTGCGCGTCGACACGATTTTGTTTCAAACACAACTCACCGATTGCTATGGGGGGAACCGATTTGATTGGCAGCCGCAAAGGAGACTGGTGGTCATTTATAATTTGTTTGAGTTTTGTAATCGGTTTTGATTATTATTTGTATTAGACATAACAGCAAACGTAAAAGAGGAATGGTCTGCGATGCAGAGTGCATGCTATTGCTGTCGCGCTGTTGCTGGGATATAAATGTATGAGGGACGATAGAGACAACTGCAGCTTGGATCGATTATACCTATTTAAAATGGACGAAATCGCTATTTCGTAATCCCCAGTTTCCTCCTCCAATACTGGATCGTTTTTTTTTTTATTTTTTGAAGAATATAATAAGAAGGGCTTTGGCTATGTCTGTCGGTTTTCCTTTTATTTTTTATATTCGTCAAATTTGTTTGCTGGACGTCTGATAAGGGCAGTAAAAATGGTCAGTTTTTATCATTTTAGAAGTCTCCTAATTCTTATAATAGTTAATTTATGGAGAAAAACACAACCGAGAGACATACAGTGGTACCTACAGATTGCATGGTGAAATAATCATAGCTCTAGTGTCATTATTCAGAGAGGAAACTGAGGATTACGTTTGTATGGAACAAACGCCACCAGCGTTTCCTCTTTATTACAAAAAACAATGAAATTCCAAAAAAGAATATATGAGAAACGTACTCAAATCTTTATTAATTACAAAATCCAGTAAATTAGCTTTTAAAATAATATTACCTCTTTCTTTTTCAAAATTGAACCCATAATCTCTCCATCGCAGACCATTCCTCTTTTACGTTTGCTGTTATTTCTAATACAAATAATAATCAAAACCGATTACAAAACTCAAACAAATTATAAATGACCACCAGTCTCCTTTGCGGCTGCCAATCAAATCGGTTCCCCCATAGCAATCGGTGAGTTGTGTTTGAAACAAAATCGTGTCGACGCGCACTCTACGGCTTTATACTTCTTGGTTAAAGTAGCGATTTCGTCCATTTTAAATAGGTATAATCGATCCAAGCTGCAGTTGTCTCTATCGTCCCTCATACATTTATATCCCAGCAACAGCGCGACAGCTAATAGATTTGTTAAATACCTATTTTTCAAATTTCATGCAGCCATCCTTTCCTCTTATTAATAGAATTGACGAAAATTTACATACGCGTTAGAAATCATATGTTTGGCGAGTGCGGTATCTCCGCACGCGCTCACCACGGGCTTTATAATTCTTGCTTTTTCCAATGAACAAAAGTTTATTTTTAAGAAAAAATAAACTTAAACTATAGAAAATATGATTATTAGATAAGATGGTGTTATTTTGTAGTAATCGTCAATATTACTACATGCACGTGCGGTTGGCCCACAAGAGCACGGAAGACTGGATCCGCTGCGAGATCTGCGGGGAGTCATTCACCGGCCCTAGGGGCTTTAACATACACGAGAAAACTATCCATAAAGAGGTAAGGTAACTAGATTTTCAGTAGGGTTTCCGGAACAGGATCATTTTTGAGGAACTGGGAATTTCGGGATTTTGTTTAATAGGAACCGGGATTTCCCGGTTCTTTCGGTATTTTCGGTTCTTGGTAGTTTTTGTTATATCAAAACCCCAAAAAAAGAAGCTTTAAAAAGCTAAATATAATATTGAATGGCCCTTTAATCACTACACATAGTATAAAATGAAGTCGCTTTCCGCGTCTGTCTGTTTGTCTGTCTGTTTATCAGCTAACTCCTAAACCACGCAACGGATTTTGATGCGGTTTTCACTATGAGTTTAATAATTTTCCCAGGAAGGTTTATATACATAACACATTTATGTTACATACAGAACATATGAAATTTTTCGTAGACACATAGAATTTTTTGCGCTTTGCTGACGCTGATTAAACTATACGAGATATATCAAAATGATGTACTACGGAATTGTGTATCTTAAAAATATCTACAAAAAAGTCCGCAATAGTATATGTCTATATCCTATGGATAACTCACAGTAACCATTTTTATGCGATTGAGATTTTTTTTTTGTGGTTTATACTTTAGAAGTTGTTTTGACCCATATAATATTAATCTTTATCTAATTAAAAAAGTTAGTTACGACGAGCATATAATGTAGATAAAGTTTGCTCTTTACAGAAAATCATAATCATTTATATTTTAAAAGATATAACCGATTTAAAATGAGCAAGAAACCGTATTCGCGATACCGTGACCGGGCGGGCCGAGGCGGGCGCGGGTGCGCAAATCGCTCGACACCAACTCTGCTGTAAGTTGGTGAAGAGTTAGGTATCCTGCTGGTAACATCAGATGATGCTGTAGCATCAGGTCAAGGTTACCATGTTTTTATAATGTCATTGAAAGAACAGGATCCCCATTTTTTTATCGTTCAGACCTGTGGAATGTTCACACATCCCTTCATCAACTAGAAAAGAGCTGATGATTTTCAAACGGCTGAACCGATTTTTATAGAATGTATCTAAGAATCAGTGCAAGAAAATCTGCTTTAAAAAAATGCATCCAAATCAGTTCACCCGTTTAAGAGCTACGGTGCCACAGACAGACAAGTGGAAGTTGATCACATATTACCCCTTCATCAATTAGAAAGAGCTAATGATCTTCAAACGGCTGAACCGATTTTGATAAAACGTATCTAAGAAGGAGAATAAGATAATCTGCTTTCAAATAAAAAACGCATTCAAATCAATTCACCCGTTTTAGAGCTACAGTGCCACAGGCAGGCACAAGTGGAAGACGCTCACATCCCCTCATCAATTAGAAAGAGCTGATAATCTTCAAACGGCTGCACCGATTTTGATGAAACATATCTAAGAACAAGCGCAAGAAAATTTTCTTTAAAATTCATATCGGTTTACCCATTCAGGAGCACACACACACACTCGCAGACACACTTTCACGTCAAACTTATAACACCCCTCTTTTTGCGCCGGGAGTTAAAAAAATCTTTGAGCGCTGAATTATTCACGTTAGTTTTTAACAGTAGAAGTAAGTAGTAGTGTGAATAGCGTAATAAAAATAAAATTTCCGAAAGTACCCAAAGAACCGGTAATCAAATTTAATTTCCCGGTTCCATTTTACTGACAAAACAACCGGGAATTCCCGGTACTTTCGAGACCGGGATTTCCCGGTTCTGAACCCTATTATGTATCTATATCAGATGACATCGCCGGAATGTTTCTGTCCCGGCTGCGATACTCAGTTCTTCTGCTTGGAAGCGTATACATTACATCAGGGAACCGACGGATTGTGTGAATCAACAGCTAAGTAAGGAACTAATCATATATTTATTAATTTACTACAGTCCCGCGCGGTTTCACCCGCATTCCCGAGGGATCGTATGATTTCCCGGGATAAAAAGTATCCTATGTGTTAATCTAGAACATGTTCTATCTGTGTGCCAAATTTCATCCAAATCCGTTCAGTAGTTTTTGCGTGAAAGAGTAACAAACATGCATCCTTAAAAACTTTCGTATTTATGATATTTTTTTGGTATTTATTCTTATGTTTTTATGCTTGCGTATTTTACTTTGAAAATAATTTGGAAAAAATTGCCAATATAGTCAGATTGTTCAAAAAGTTTTGTTTCTTGCCTGTTCTTCTCAGTAAGGCCGACTTATGAACTGGTGGTAACTTCAGTAGCTTTTTGATAACTACTAGAGCCTAAATTAAATAAATTTGTCCAAATTGTCCAAAAAAGTATTTGGTACATTCATTTTATCTGTTTCTTTTATTGCAAATGTTATGTATAGTTTTGTAATATGTGTATATCGAATTAAATGTTTTTCCTTTTTCTTTCTTTTAGTCGATTTTGAGAGTTTTTCAAAGTCAAAGCCAAAAAAAGTCAAAGTTGTTCATTTTAGGCCCTGGTAGGGCACTTATAAAGGTCAAAGCTACTAAAGTGATCACTGGTTCGGAAGTCGGCCTTACTGAGAAGAATCGGCAAGAGGGTCGGTAACGCGTGAGTGATACCCCGTGTGTTACTAGCGTACATATAGTTACGGTAACTCTTACCATTACGCGCCGTACGCTTGCTTACAGACTTCATTGTATAAAAAAAAAGCTCTAAACACGGATTTATTGGAGACTGATTCTTCTACAGGTCGCTTAACTAAAGCTGGCACGTTCAACACATTTACACGTTCCGCTTGTGTAGTGTCTATGAAGCGCGCGCGCGCGGCCAAGCTTTTGGAATATGAAGTAGACAGTAACGGTTTTGCTTTTGCTACTGCTCATAAATATAATATCAGTGGTAGTGACGTCGGATACCGAGGCGAAGGTCCCGGGTTCGAATCCTACAATGAGCTTGAGCTTTCGGTGAAGGAAAACATCGTAAGGAAACCATAGCACGGTGGTAGGGTACTTTGTAGTACCCGCCTGGTTGGCTACCACCCTCAAGTTGAAAATCTGTCGCCAAGCACCTATAGGTGTGTTCCGACAGCTGCACTTGAGAGCCAGTTCCTTCTAGGCTTTGTGTGCTTACCACCTTCGGCCGCATCATCACTTACCATGGTGAGATTGCGGTCAAACACAAGCCTATAAACAGTAAAAAAAAAAAAAAAAAATATAGTGTTTCTTGCATTCGTCCATTAAATATGTCCATCCGTCATCTCGCGTACCCGGACACAACGCTTAGCTTCATCGTTTCTTATACGAACAGCAAAATAGTGGAACTCTCTTCCGGGGTCTGTGTTTCCCGACACCTATAACCTAGATGTATTCAAGGCCACAGTGAATAGGCTTTTTCTGGGTAAGCGTGCTACATCCTCGGCCTCGTCATAACTCCTAATGGGGTCAGTCGAAGGTCAAACGCAAGCCCATTTAACATAAAGAAAAAGAATTGACTTGAAGAAGCATTAATGTAATTTAAACATACTGTATCGTGAAATTGCATATGTGTGAGTACTGTGAACGTGCCAGCTTTAGTTTACCTGGGGGGCTAAAAAGGAAGCTAAGGCAATATTGCTAACGCAATTCATTTTTTCGAATTCTCGTCAGATCCTACGTAATTTCAATATTTATTTTTATACTAGTCACTCAGTATATACAATTCAATTCAATAAAAGATTCGGAATTGATGAATTGCATAAGATCTGCCGTAAATTCGAAAAAATTCATTGCGTTAGCAATATTGCTTTAGCTTCCTTTTTAGGGGGGCTGTGTACTGTAGTAATATTACTTATTCTTAGTTTAAGAGTAGAATTTAAATATAATTTAAATTGTGTCTCATCAGGTATTGTGTGCGCTGCGGTATGTCGTTTGAGACTAAAGAACTGCTGAGGGAACATGCGATAGAACAACGGAAACCACGTGATATTTATGACTGCAAATATGTGAGTTTATGTATGTTTTATTATTAATGGAATTGGAATATAGATTATTGAGGAAAAGTATCATAATGATACATAGATTACATTATAGATGTATACATTGTGATACATGTGTGCAAAGTTGGTTAATACCGCCTCGTCTCGCTTACGATATAGATGTTGAGAGTGTAATGATCAATGCACATGCGTGTCATACGTTTTTCAACAGACTTGGGAGGAAATGGCGCTGCGCTGTCAAAAAAACCTGCACGCCATATTTGTTAACGTTCTCATTGTGTCATTGATTATTATCAAAAAAATCTATTTAAAAGTACAAGTCTGTTCCTCGCAAGTGTGTTGAAAAACGTCGTATGACACGCGTGTGCATTGATCATTACACTCTCGGCTCCCTTATCACGTTCGCCTGCGGCTCAGGCTTAATACTGCCGTCTGTAATGACCAACTTTGCACGCATGTATCATAATGTACTATTACTAATATTATAAACGCGACAATTACTTAAGATGAATGTTTAGATATTTGTTACTCTTTAGGATTAAAGGATTAATCCCTTGACTTGCCTGACCCTTGCCTTGCCTGACCCTTGCCTTGACCCGCCTCGTCTGTAATGACCAACTTTGCACACATGTATCATAATGTACACACGGCAACACATCAAGCTATACATTTCCAGTATAAGCTGATCTCGCATTGTATAGGATTTCCCTATAATGAGAGGTCAGCTTATATTGGAAATGTATAGCTTGATCTGTAGCCGTGCGTACATAAAAAAAAAGTTAGGGTTTATGTTGATTCGATCCCACGACCTGTGTGCGACATGACAGATGGAACCGCCATCTGGCCCATCAAAAAGTAGTTATGTTAAACTTAAGATGACTCAATTTGTCATACTTTTCATACAAAACCCCTGTACTTATTATGGCGTTGTTAAACATTTTTCGTTAGATGTTTTGAACAAATTAGTATCTTGTGTACTATATCTAGCCTTGTATATTGGCGTAATTTAAAAAAAGTGTGAAACAAATTCAGTCAAAGCCTCCGAAAAACAGCGTTTTTGCCTGAACTTTGGCCATATCTAATGTACCTATAAATTGTAAAAGTAAAGAAAACATTTAGATACCAGGCTTGCAAATGTATTGGAGATTCTAAATAACTAACTTTTTTTTCACAAACTTGTAAGATTTTTTCACAAGAAGTATACTCCTGGAATAAGTTTTATGAATGCGAAATCATGAATGACGACCTAGCGAAGCGGCCGCGAGTGATCAGCGGAATTTATCGACTGATAACCGACGGCTCTGATGCTGTCTCTCTTTATTCGCAGTCAAACATTACGTTGGATGAAACAACAAGCTTTTAGACTATGCTCGCGTTGAAGTTGCGCCGGTCACAGAGGGCCGCCTTAAGTTATTTTACAACTACCCTATAATTGTTGTATTTTTATTGCAGTGTGGAATGAAATTCTCAAACCGTCATCATTACTTATGGCATCGAAAAATACATAAGAATAATATTAAACGCGTTGACGGTAGTGCTATATATACAAAACATACGGTATGTCCCTTCAAACTACTTGTATATCAGCCTATGGTGCCTATTGTAAATCACAATAAACTAATTTCAATCACATCACATCTCTTTCTTACAAATATTATTGAAAAAGGATAGAACATATTTAAAGCTGTCAAATTAGTCTGCCGTTTTCATTTGCGGGTAAATAGACGTAAGGATGTAACCAATTTTAATGGTGACTAAAGAATTATGGCGGGATTTGTACAAAATAATTGAACTGTTTTACAAAAAACTTAACCGAATTCAAAGTACATTTAACAGTGACCAAATCCTGATCTGATGACAATGGGACCATACGGGAAGTGTACCCTTCCAAACAAAAAAATAATTTTCCAAATCGGTTAATAAATGATGGAGTTATGAGGTAACAAAAAAAAAATACAAAACTAATTCCTCCTTTTTTTTAAGTCTGTTAAAAATAAAGATTTTTAGAGACGTTGAAATTACATTATTATTGATCCTTGGTGCTTAAGGAATAACTTGAGGCATTTAAAATATTTTTAGTTCCCCGGGATAAAAATGCGACATTCTATGGCATGCCGGCGAATCACGACCAAAACCGTTATGTTGTTATGTTTATAAAATATTTCAAGTATATTAACATGTTGCTGGTAATGTAATCTCAACATTGGAAGTGATTCAAAACTCTCTAAAATGTTTTATATTTTTGTACAAATCAATGTATGGATCTCGCCATGATTCTTTATGTTGATAACAAGCAATTGAACTAATTTGACAGGAGTAAATTTCTTACGTTCTTTGTTAGAAAGAGATATAGTGAGAAAAAACAAGACAGTGATTGAACGGCGTTACGTGCTTTCCAATGCACGGAAAACGCTTGTAACGAAAATAACAATAGGCGGTCACCCATCAAGATACCGTCCTCACCGGTGGTTGCTTAACTTTACAGATCGATAAAGAATGTTTAATCAACATCACGACTGCTTTGTACTACCTCAATCAATATAACTACCAGTAGTTTGCACTTATGAATAGTCTAACTCTACTACCGGTTGGGAAGGTCGCACTGGCTGAGAAGAGCCGGGAAGAAACTCAGCAAGGTTACATTTTTTAAATATTTTTTACCATCGACTATATAGGTTGACTGGTAATTAGTAAACGATACTTATACACATGATAACAAACAACTTTCCCAAAGAAACATTTTTTTTATTTACTTAGCCCATCAAATTTAGTAGGTAACTAATAAAAAAAGTAATTTAATAAAATTAAATCTACTTCAGAATACACTATAAAGTATGAAATAACTCTAATCTGACATTGATTTGGAGTCAGCGAAATATTTTCAATGGAATACGTCGAGCTCTTTCGCTGACTTCAAATCAGTGTCAGATTAGAGTTATTTCATAATTTTTTATGTATTCTGAAGTCGATATTTTTTTTAAATAACTTTTTTATTTCGTCATTTTTAGTTTTTCTTAAATTCATAAGAATTTGACTAAGGTTTTCAGATGTTTTTCCTTTGACACCACACCCGTAGCTCGAATCAATAAGCCAGGCCGTCACACATATTTGTCCATATCTTGAAAACTACTGAATTTGTTTATTTGGGAAAGTTGTTTGTTATCATGAGTACAATCATGTCTAAGTATCGTTTACTAATTACCAGTTACCCTATATTGGCTATTAATTTATGAGGACGACATGATTATTTCTGGACTTAGTATAAATTTAATAATTTGTATCGTATAGGATGTGAACAATCCCTACCAACATTTCTGCAAGTACTGCTTGAGAAAGTTCAACTCCGTACTTGCCTTAAAGAAACATGAACGAGTGAGTATCTTTATATATAAAATTCTTCTGCATGTGTGTATGTCTGAACTCCTAAACGGCTGGACCGATTTGAATGTTGTTTTTTGTATGCGTTTGGGTGGCGCCCTGGATGGTTTAGATTTATAAATCAGCCCGGCAGATGGCGCTGCAGTCGGGGTAGGGTAGGGTAGGGTAGCACCACGCGAACGAAGTTCAAACAGGTTCAATGCCAATAATCTAATGCCATGATAGCTCAGTGGTGCCGTCGGATGCCGAGACGAAGGTCCCGGGTTCGAATCCTGAATGAGCTTGAGCTTTCGGTTAAGGAAACCATAGCACGGTGGTAGGGTACTTTGTAGTACCCGCCTGGCTGGCTACCACCCTCAAGATGAACTGTCGCCAAGCAGATATAGGTGTGTTCCGACAGCTGCACTGCCTCCGGCCACATCATCACTTACCATGGTGAGAATGTGGTCAAACACAGGTAAAAAAATAGTAAAATAAGTTAATTAAATCGCACTAAACTAATTTTAGTCACATCTCATCTCTTTCTTACGAACATGATTGAAAAAGGATAGAACATATTTTAAGTTGTCAAATTAATCTGTGCCGTCTTATTTTGCGTGTATTTAGGCGTAACCGCGATAGATGGCGACTAAAATTATAGTATTATAAATAATATTATATCTCAAGATGTTATTTATATTGTATTATATCCCATAGTGAAAAGCCGGCTTCAGTCTCACTCTTTCTAGCAAAGAACATAAGAAAACGATGTAAGAAATTTAGTCCTGTTAAATTAGTCCAATGCTTGTTTTCAATATAAATTTAGTCGCCATCTATCGGCAAAGACTAAATTGACAGCTTTGAATATGCTCTATCCTTTTTCAATAATGTTTGTAAGAAAGAGATGTGATATGACTAAAATTAGTTTAGTGCGATTTACAACAGAATCAGCACTACTATGCAACGATTTGAACTTTTTTTTATTTAGTTTCACCTGTCCCTTGTCTGTAATCGAATCTTGCAAGTTTTTGACCCACTTCCCAGTGTCTGATTGAGCTGAAATTTGGTATACATTAGTATATTGGATGACAATGGAAGTACCAACGGACAACGAAAAGTACAGTCAACATAAAAAGCTTGTAGGACTTTTTGGCGGGAACTTGCAGAGTGACGTTTTGTTTTCATTTTTATTTTCATAAATTCGTGTATTTTGAGTTTTATTGCATATTATCGGTGGTATTTTATCCAATAAAGATCAATCCATGTGCACCAGTGAAGTGAAATGAAATGAATCATGTGTATCGTGCCTTTTCAAGTTGTCTCAAGAAGTCCGTGAACAGTTTTAGTACAACCACCATTGTACTAAAACATGACTTTTATGGACGGTGACTGACTGAGGACTATTTGAAAGTGATTTATTGTGACTAGAACTTATAATATAACTGGAAAATGGCAAAATACACAAGCCGTGTGACGCCAACAAATAAAAAAAAAAAAAAAAACTTGTATTAAAAATAGTATTGTTTGTGTTATAGACACACCCGCCAGGTCCATATCTATGCGGCGCGTGCGGTTGTTTCTACGACGCAATCTCATCCATGAGGAATCATATTAATAAAGTACACAAAGATCTGCCGATACCGCCGACTATTCTGCACAGAAAGATTAAAACTTAGAGCAAAATACCATAGATGTAATACCGAGCAATCCAATTCCGCAACTAGTCTTGTGTTTTTACCCGACTGATCCGGAAGGAGGGTTATGTTTTTCGTTTGTATGTATTTATGTATGTCTATTTTTTTGGCACGCTCTGCAGCTTAAACGGCTTGATGGATTTAGGCAAATGAGGTGTCGTTAGATTCGTCTTAACTGTGGGAGTGTCATAGGGTATATTATTTTTATATGAAGTCTACGAATAAAGAGGGGGGGTATTAAAAACAAAAAATACGTTATTATAACAATATGGGTATCAAATGAAAGCTTGTGAACAGCCCATTCCATATATGTATACAGGGTGTTGTTTTGGTCGGCGACAAGCGACCCAGGAGCGGTAGTACAAAATATATATTCCCCAAAAATGGACTTCATTCCATTAAATACTTTAAATATGTTGAGAAATACCTTATTCAATTTGAAATAAAATTACTGCAAAGTATGGTTACTAGGCACGTGCACAGCCTAGAGCTAGCCGCAAGCCGCCATCGCCCCACCCCTTTACTCCCTCGAACTCCCGTTGAGTATTATGTCTACACTTTAGCTTATTACATGATTTTCAAAATTTTATTTTTTTTATTTTTATTATTTAAAAAAAATAAAGTATTTTTTTTATATTTTTTTTAGCACCAGTATCATTTGTATTATCGACCCTGAGTCGCTCGTCGCTGACCAAAACAACGACCTGTATATTGTAATACTTTTGTGCTACCATTTTGATGTAAACTGCAAAAAAACACGTTTAATGCAAGGGCAGTAAGTACCTACTGAGCGGTTACCGTACGTAACTCACAGAGTTGCGATAGAGATGGAATAGATTCCAAGCAAAATGAACGTTATTTCGCTTCTTTGGGTTAATACATAGATAAGTAATATACGAATTATGTATTCAAATAGACCTTCGCAGGCACTTATGAATAGTCTGACTCAGGGCCGTCTTGGGCACACAAAAATTTGGGGCCCCGTTGTACAAGTAGAAAAGTGAAACATTAAATATTATATTCTCTTATTTATTATATTATCATTTATTTCTTGTATTTTGTTTTTTGTAAAATGTAAACATTAATGTCATGTACTTTGTAGTTATTCTTATACTGGGTGGAGTCTTCGAGATGGCATATTTTCGAAACCTATGTTGGGTTAGTCATGCTGAACAACTTTTACTATGGGACCAACGGTGAATTCTCAAAAAATTCTAATTCTTCATAGTAAATGTCAACCTTGCTCGATCATAATGTACGAAAAGTAAAAAATTTTTAGATATATATGCCTTTCGGGGCCCCCGTCAGTGTGAGGGCAAGGGTCCCCGTGTGCCCTTATGTTAAAGACGAACCTGCTGACTCTAATAACGGCTGGAAAGGTCGCATTGGCTGAGAAGAGCGACTATTATATAAAAAGGATTTTAAAAAAGCTTGTTAAGTATATTGCGCCCACGTAGGAGTTAAAGATTCGGCATAGTTAAAGCACAAAGCACTTTTTTTTCATACAATTTTGTTATAGTCTTTCTTTTTGGATCACTAGTACGTATAAAACGTTGTATAACTAAAATACTCTTTAGTTGATAATATATTAAATGTCAGGTTGTTTGACAGTTACAGGAAAGCGGTCGGTAAATACGTGAGCATTTAGTTTTTTAACCAATAAATAGTAGTAAGCTATGTTATAATTAGTTTTTAAATTGTTATGTAATTATTAAGTTGAGTACCTTTGATTTTAAGTACTTTTTAAAATTGAAAAAAAATTAAGTGTAATTTGAAAAATACTTAATGTTATTTGAAAAATATAAAATTTATGATTATGATATAATTTAGAGTATTTTTTTAATTATAAAAATATAAAATGTCATTTGAAAAAAAAAATTAAAACAAAAATACATTTTGCATTTTAATTTAGCAAAATCTCTGATTTGCCGCTTTTCAGATTGAGAAAATCTGAAGGAAAAAAAACATACATTTTGATCGAGATTTTGATCTTTTGTGTGAAAAGTTTTGATAACTAAACTATCCTGGGAATATCTTGATATACAAAGGATCATGGCGAGATTTGTACAAAAAAATAAAGATTTTTGACGTTGGAATGACGTTATATTTGATCCTTGGTGCCTAAGGAACAACTTGTGCCATTTAAAATATTTTAGAACCCCGGGATAAAAATGCGAATTTCTATGGCATGTCGGCGAATCGCGACTATTCGCGACCAAAACCGTTATGTTGTTATGTTTTGGGGGGTTAAATATTTCATATATATTAACATGTTGCTGGTAATGTAATCTCAACATTGGAAGTGATTCAAAACCCTCTAAAATGTTTTATTTTTTTGTACAAATCAATGTATGGAGCTCGCCATGATTCTTTTTACAGCTACTTTTGATTTTTTTGTCAATTATACATTAAATTTTCCATTATACTGTGTTATTCAATGTGTACAATATTCCATATTCATTTGCTAAGTGTCACCAGTGGAATCGATCCACGTGAGTATTATGTCATGTTATGTTGTTAAAAATCCGATCAAAAAAATACGTGCAGTTTTATGTATGAAGAAAATAATTTTTAAAATTATATAGATGTGTCGCCATAAAATCGTGTTGTATATTTATTAAGATTTGATAAATAAATATTTGTACCAATGCCACAATGTTATTTTATTACATTCGTTTTTAGGTATAATTTTAAAGCCTTTTTCACGTATGTTAATATTTTTTTAGCACCAGTATCATTTGTATTATCGACCCTGAGTCGCTTGTCGCTGACCAAAACAGCGACCTGTATATCCTGGGACATTCCTCACACACGGTCATCTGATTCAAAACTAAGCAGAGCTTGTACTACGGAAACCAGACAACTGATATATAAAAATTTTTTGTTCGTATATGCATACTTAATATGCATAATTGCACCCAGACATACATACATTTTCATGCACACGTATGCATATCCTGTGTGGGAATCGAATCCACGACCTGCGGCGCAATAGGCGGAGTCTTAACCAACTGCGCCAACTGGCCCGTCAAGTGATAATATAGCAAACCCTGCCAGAACAGGCTTAGAAGTCCCAGAACTCATAACGTTTGAACCAGAGACCAACAAAATCTGATATTTGAAGAAAGATTGATTTCAAATCGTTGTTGGTAGGTATGCCTACATAATATAGCCAAAAAGTAAAAAAAATATAACCTTGCTGCGATTCCCGCCGGTTCTTCTCTTGAAGGTTGACTTACAAAACAGATGGTAACATCAGCAGCCTTACCTTTAACCTTATGAAGTAGTCTTCTTGGACTAACTGAATAAAAGATTTGAGTCATAAATTTGCCATTGAGCTATTATTACTACGTATAGAGAAGCTATCATAAGCATAAGTTATGTCCCATTTTTTAAAGAGTCAACTAAAGTTCTCTTTAGCGCTGAAACAATATTAGTCGTCTAAACAGACAGTAGAAACACGTAGCACTATCAGAACGGTTTTAGGAGTATTTTTCTGGCAAACACCGTGATTTTCACGGCGCTTACGCGTTTCGTTTATCGTTTCTACAACAACAAGTGTGTCCGGATGGCCTTTTTGAGCTTCTTGCCGGTTCTTCTCGTGAAGCAACCTTCATATAACCTAGGGCCTAAACCGAATAAATTACTATAATGTACTGTACTAATATCAGTTGTTCACACTCATCTGAATCTAAAATAGAGCTTTACTATCGAAACCAGATAACTGTTATACTACATATAAGTACATATTATTTTATTATACTAAAATACTTCCGGGTTTCGGAAGGCAGGTAAAGCCGTTGGTCCCGGTTATCACTTAATTGTGATAGTCGTTAAGCTAGTTGGATGCCTCCTAGGCGGCTTGAAGAATTCCAACAGTAGGTTGACCACTAGCCTACCTCCACCGATCCGCAGTGGGCACGCGTGGTGGAGTATTGCCCATTCCCTTTCACCCTCATTTGTGTGCAGGCCTGTGCTCAGCAGTGGGACATTATAGGCGGACGATGACTAAAATACTATGACATTAATATTGGTCAGTGTAATATTTCAATCTATAACAGTGCTAGAAAATTGCTACTGAAATTCAAAAAAATTATTAACTAAAAAGTTAATAATTTGTTTTTGAGTAATAAATAGTGTTGAATTTCTTTATAAAGAACTTTGTATATTTATTAAACCTATATTATTAAAATAAAAAACGCCATGAAATAATGTTTAGATATTTATTCATTTTAAAACAATAATTATGTTTTCTTCTTACGTTTCCTCGGCGGCATGGGCACTTTCATGTGTACCGTTTTAATATGCATTTGAACACATGAACTACTTTTGAATCTCTTCTCGCAGACGTTGCATGGATACGGACGCTCCCCCGTGTGTACCTGTGGACAATATCTTTATAGTGTGACTGGTAATAATTAGTATACGATACTTACCGCCGGTTGCTAGAAAGCAAAATTATCAAAAAATTACGTAACATGCTGTCAATCTCCAGTCAATCGTGTTTTGGGTTGCTGAAAGAGGCAAATAACAATCTGTCAACAGTTTGTTATTCCAAGTGTCAAATCTCCAATTATTCGTCAATTATCGCATTTTTGGGTTTCTGAAAGCTAATTCTCATGTCAACGCCTTGTCACATTGTCAGTTAGCTAATTGGAGATAATGGACCAATTATTCGAGAATTAAAGTGTTTGTTGTGATAAATAATAGGTTTTAAAGCAGTTCAATATAAAAACTGAATATAAAATTAATTTTAAACCTTAAATTAAGTACTTTTTTGCATGAAAAGCTATTTTAAAATGCAATAAACGACCTATTGAACTTGCCAGGGTCATCTTGGTTGAAATGAAATAAAATGGCTGGAACAACCAACATGACACTGGCTGCTTTGTAAGCCATAATATGTGTATGGTTATATTGACAAAATAAGATAAAGATTTTTTTGAATTTGATGAATAATTGAAAATAAGACAAGATAGGCTGTATGGCTTTTGACTTTATGACCTTTGCCAGCCTTTTGGCGAATATCATAAACAACAACAACGACAATGAATGGGACAGTGCTACGCGAGAGACAGAAACAAAACACAAAGGAGTGAATGAAATAAATAAATCATCCGTTGACAATCAATTAGATAATTTATCTTTGTTTTTCTTTTCAGCAACTCAAAGGCTGTCAACAGATTGCTAATTATGACGGTTTGTCACCTGATTTGACATTTATACACGTTCTAGCAACCCGCGGTTAGACACATGAATGTACTCATGATAACAAACAACTTTCCCAAATACGAGATTTGGTATAGTTAAAGTTTATATGGAGAAATGCACAAAAATACTTAAAAAAACAATGAATTACGGTTGAATTTCCATCGTTATTAATATACAATCTGATTGGGGTACGACTTCGAAGACTGTAATGGCAAATAATACATCTAACTTCATCGATAAAAAAACCTCATATGAGTAAATTTCCTTTTTATAAACTTTTTTCTGTACGACAGACATGAGTCGGCCTAAACGCAAGCCGTAGGCACCATAACAAGCTTTTAGTTTTTTTGAGTTATGGTCAAGATTTAAGTATCATTAGTTAGATAAACTCAAATACTATTAAATGATATTAAATGAAGTAGTTGTTCAACAGATTTTATACTTAAACTTTGGGAGATGTAAAAATAGTCATTCGCCATTTGTGCGAGGTTTATTGATAAACTTAGATGTATTATCTGGCCTTTAAGCCTTAGCTCATTGTAGGATTCGAACCCGGGACCTTCATCTCGGTATCCGACGTCACTACCACTGAGCTATCATCGTCTTCAGACTTATTGACAGATGAACGCACTGCTTTAACCACAGGGTCAAGCAAACAAAAATGTTGTACATAGGTTCCTTCTTCTCAGTAAGGCTGAGTTTCTTGGCGGTTCTTCTCAGTAAGGCAGACTTCCGAATCAGTGGTCACTTCAGTAGCTTTGCCCTTCTTAAGTGTCCTGCTAGAACCTAAATTGAATAAATGGCTTTGACATTGAATCAGAGATGATAACTCACCCGTATATGTCTAGTGAGGTTGGTGGAGGATGTGAATGCTTTCGGGCAGGACTGACACTTGAAGGGACGTTCTCCCGTGTGGGTTCGCATGTGGGACTGTTAACAATACACACTTATTAATAGGCTTAATAAATAAAAAATAAAAAAAACTACTTCAAAATACACTAAAAAGTATGAAACGACTCTAATCTGACACTGATTTTAAGTCAGCAAAAGAGCTCGACGTATTTATTCTATTGAAAATAATAGGAGTTATGATAATTTATGTTTACGTGAAGAAGCGCCCTCTAGCGAAAAAAGTATTGTAAATCAATCGTATTTGCATTCTTACAATAGTTGCTATTTAGTGAAATTTACAAATCTTATTAGTATCTCAGTAAATAAACTAAAAGTAATTATATATATACAAAGACTTAACTAAACTACTTAACTAATATATACAATCCCCAAGGTCTCCAAGGCCTCTGGGAAGGGTGCCCATAAGGCTGGCCACATTTCCTCGTTGGACAGCAATTCCTATCCGTTGACCGAGGAAGTGGCCAGCCCTGTGGTCAGCCGTGCTCTCAATAAGTCTTTTCTTTATGGATTTAAAAAGTCTATGGGCATCCGGGCACCACGGCCCGAGAGTTTCTACCGCGAAGGCCGCAAAGATGTAACTATTTGTCAAGCCAGCATATTTGCGGCGCTTCGCGGCTTCTGCTGCTATTGCCGCCCCGCCCGCCCTCAAGGACGTGGAGGCTAAATGGGACGGAGCCAGTGTATCCACACAAGTGGCGTCCCAGATAAGTGGCCGACCCATCTGCCACGGAATGAGCGTCAATCCATCGGGTCTCTTGCCGTCGTCACGAGCCAGGCCGGGAGGTTCTAAAACGGCTGGCACGTTTACGCTGACAAGGGCCCGACGGATCACATCATTAAGGCAGGCGTGGCGGGAAAAGCGGCCGAAAATATTTCGCTGACTTCAAATCAGTGTCAGATTAGATAAGATAATATCAAAGATGTCCTACCTCTAAGGGATGTCGCGTAGTGAATTTCTTGGGACATTCTGTGCACGCGAACAACATCTCAGTTGAATGTCTCGCTTTGTAGTGCAACTGTAGTAAACCCCTGCTCTGTAATTTTTTTTTTTTTTGTAAATCAAAATATATTTGAAACAAACAAAATGTACAATAATTAAAAAAAAAATTTTTTTTCACTTGGATTTTTTTCTAACATTATTTTTTGATTACTAATGACCTATACATTCATCCCTCAAGAGGAAGTTCACTCATTTATTAGGACCTTATATACACAACACACACAGTTAAAAGTAGGTAGGTATACACATGTGGCCTCATTTAAGTTCTCAAAATGTATATCTTTATTTATGTCTTTTATATATTTGGGATTTGATTGTAAATTTTTACTGCCATCATATTTGGGCCGGAGCTATGCAGAAGTTTGAAAACTGTGTCGCAGACACCAACGCCCTCCTCGTTACATACATTTAAGGGTAAACAGTTACGAGGCGGGTTTTTTTTTTTTATTTTTTTTTTAACTTTTGACTGTAGACGTTCATTTGGCACATTGTGTTATGAATGTTTTTTTTGTATAATATGAGCCATATTTGAACGTTTCTCACGGTTTCTCTAAAAACAGTAAAACTTACTATTTTGGGAAATGTACAAAAATAGTTAATCTTAAACATAAAGTATCCCACCAAAAACATTTTTATGTAAAATGTTGCCAAGACATATGGCTCGTACTGTCAAAAAGTTATCAGATCTCATGTAGAGCCAAGCTTAACTCTACTGCACTTACTCTACAAGCCCTAACTTCACAAACTCTACACCTTAGTCAAAATATGTGGCTTGGCCGTTTCGCTACCGTCATATGGGAGTAAGGTGAAAAATGTATTCACTGTTCATTACTTTTTTGCTTGCACTACTACAATAGTTCTTGTAGTAGTGCAAGGACACTTGCGCTTCGCTTGGCTTGTCTTGGCGGGGGGCACTCCCGTGCCTCCAGATCAATTCTACAATATGCTAAATGAACTACTATGGGCGCGAAACGCTGAAATATCTATCTATATTGTTCTACAAAGGCAAAAAAAAAACTCGAAAAAAATCCAATTTCCCGCCTCGCTACTGATTCCAAACAAACAAAAGGAATACAAAAATAATATAGGTTATTCATTCATTTCAATAATGATTCCAAAAAATATCGAATGGTTATGGCGAACCCCTACCGTGATTAATCTTGATATTATCCGAACCCCCTCCCCCAATGATGATGAAAAAAGACAAAAAATTCACAGATCAAACAAACGACAGAACCTTTTTTACTGTGTATAGGCCTGTATTTGCCCACAATCTCACCATGGTAAGTGATGATGTGTCCGAAGGTGGTGCACACACAAAGCCTACAAGGAACTGGCTCTCAAGTGCAGCTGTCGGAACACACCGATACGTGCTTGGCGACAGTTCAACTTGAGGGTGGTAGCCAGCCAGGTGGGTACTACAAAGTACCCTAATTCCATGCTATTTCCTTCATCACGAAGACAAGAATGACTCACCTGACATATCACTCCACAGACTTCACACATACTTAACACGACTGGATTTATTTGTTTTCCTTTCACCTTGTTTGGATTGTTCCTAATTCGTTTCGGCGCGTGATTTGGATCATGAACCTTCCGATGGTGAGCCAGGTATGAATAATTAGAGAATTTCTTTTGACACTGCAATACAATTTTATTACTTATTTAGAATCCGAACCAAACTTAATGGCGGTTGTGAAGTGCGAATGCATCTCGAATGTACCGCATATCTTCGTTTTCGCTACTGCGCAGCGTTCCGCGCCTAATATCACAGCCGCCAATAAGTTTGACTCAGTCTGTATCTATACTAGTGGTCCAAAAGAAACTTAACCGTTTGAAAATTGGTTCATTGTACAGGATGTCCTGTATTTAATGGTCCAAATTATAAACTGCGAATGCTGAGATTATGCCATATTGGAAAAAGTAAAATGTCAAGCATAAATGGCATACAAAATCTAATTTATCCTAACTAATATTATAAATGCGAAAGTGAGTTTGTTTGTTACGCCTTCACGCTTCACCTACTGAACGGATCATCATGAAATTTGGATCAAAATGAGCCTATGGTATGGAGGATACATTTCCCGGGAACGCGAATGAAACCGCGGGGGACAGGTAGTATTGTATATTTCTTAACCTTGAGAATTTTACTGGAATTATTTAAATTTTTCCCAAAGGCCTAACATCAGCTATCAAATGATACATGAGATGGTTAAAGCCAAGTCTAGTAAAACCCAGGTTTTAAGATAGTCACAGCGAGCGGTCAAGCGGCGCATAATTTCGGAACTCATATCTAGACAACGAAGCGCTCGTGGTGTAGCATGATTAGCCGTTCTTAATCGATCGGCAAAGTTAACCACAGTCGTTGTCGGTACCTGGATGGGTGACCGCTTACTGGTATTTCAAAACGAGCGGCACGTAAAGCCGTTGGTCTCGGTTATCACTTAATTGTGATAGTCGTTAAGCTAGTTGGATGCCTCCTAGGCGGGTTGACAACTCCAACAGTAGGTTGACCACTAGCCTACCTCCACCGATCCGCAGTGGGCACGCGTGGTGGAGTATTGCGCATTCCCTTTCCCCCTCATTTGTGTGCAGGAGGCCTGTGCTCAGCAGTGGGACATTATAGGCTGATGATGATACCAAGACAACGATTAGGATAGATAAAAGTTTATGAATCAAAGTTGCAGAAAATTGTATCAGCTTTCATAATGTCTCTTAACTAGGACAGATAGCTTTCCGTATCTACCCTACAACATATCTGTGAATAAAACAATTAAAATCTACTTACCACATCACATTCAAAATCATCACGTGGTTTCCGTTGTTCTATCTCATGTTCCCTCAGCAGTTCTTCAGTCTCAAACGACATACCGCAGCGCACACAATACCTGATGACACACGATTATTGTATCAATTAAACAGTATTATATGTGTGTCATATATGTGTGTTGTCCCTTACTTGTGTATCGTGTCGCACAGTCCGTCGGTTCCTTGATGCGCCTTAAACGCGTCCGAGCAGTAGAACTGAGTGTTACAAACAGAACACAGATACTCCGGCGATGTCATCTGATATAGAGAAATTAAATCAGATGCGGCAGCAAAATTATTGTATAAAGTCAGGAGGAATTCGCAAGATGCTTTCGAAACTTTTGGGATCTATCTAAGGCCTTTGACTGCGTTGACCACCATACTCTGCTCCTAAAACTTGGATATTATGGTATACGTGGAACTGCTTATGATCTTGTATTATCGTATTTAAATAATCATCAACAAAAGGTAAGAAATTATGGTACAAACTCCTATGGCTCTTTAGTTAAAATAGGGGTACCCCAGGGTTCAATACTAGGGCCATTTCTTTTACTAGTATATGCAAATGATTTACTGTTTAGTCCTAGAATAACCATACAATAAAGCTCAGTGGTAGTGACGTCGGATGCCGAGACGAAGGCCCCGGGTTCGAATCCTACAATGAACTTGACCTTTCGGTGAAGGAAAACATCGTAAAGAAACCATAGCACGGTGGTATGCTACTTTGTAGTAAAATTTGTCACCAAGCATCCGACAGCGCATTTGAGAACCAGGCTTTGTATGGCTACCACCTCCGGCCACATCATCACTTACCATGGTGAGTACCATCAAATACAGACTTTATCTATACAGGGTGTTCTTTTGGTCGGCGACAAGCGACCCAGGGGCGGTAGTACAAAAAATACATTTTCCAAAAATGGCCTTAATTCCAATAATACAGTGAGAAATACCTTAATCAATTAATACAAAAATTACCGCAACGTAGGATTACTAGGCTCGTGTGCAGACTAGAGCTAGGTGCAAGCCGCCGTCGCCCCATCCCTTTAACCCCTCGCACTCCCGTTGAGTATTACATCTATACTATAGCTTATTACACGATTTTCCAATTTTATTTTTTATTTTTATTATTATTAAAAAATAAAGTATTTTTTTTATATTTTTTTAGCACCAGTATCATTTGTATTATCGACCCTGAGTCGCTCGTCGCTAACCAAAACAACAACCTGTATACAAAAGTATATTTAAGTAATTTTGTAACCTTTCCGAGTTTCTTGCCGATCTTCTCAGTATGGCTGACTTCCAAATCAATTGTTACTTGAGTAGATTTGACCTTCATAAGAGCTATTCTAGGGCCTAAACTGAAGAAATGATATTGATACAAGCAAATTTTATAGGATCGAAATTACGTAACATTAGACACAGTACACACAGTGTGAAAGTGATAAAGTGTGATAAACAAACCTCTTTATGCGCGAATATCTCGTGCCGCTTCATTCCCTTGGAACCACAAAAGGAATCTCCGCACATTTCGCATCGAATCAGTTCGCCACTAGTCGGGTGGGCGAGTTTCAGATGAGTGTAGTAGCTTGATTGGGCGCTACATCAACAAGGAATTGTCATAAACTATCTGACTTTTTAAATGGTTTTAATATAAATTTCTTGCCCGATGTCGGGTGAATTCAGCCGGCACATGTGAAGCTAGGCTTTTTCAAAACAAACCATAATTTATTTGCAATCATGTCTGGTTAGTCAGAGGATGTTCACAAATAATATTGAGTGGTCTGGTTTCAGAAAATACTAATTAAAATTTAATAACAATAATAATAATTCTGGAATAGTTCATTAATATAATATGAAACATGTTGGATAAACACAAAAATAATATACCTATCAATACAGGATGTTTTTTCCGTCGGCAACGAGCGACCCAGGAGTGGTAGTACAAAACATACATTTTCCAAAAATGGACTTAATTCCATTAAATACTGTAAATGCGTTGAGAAATACCTTAATCAATTTGAAATAAAATTACCGCAAAATATGGTCACTAGACACGTGCACAGACTAGAGCTAGGCGCAAGCCGCCGTCGCCCCACCCCTTTACTCCCTCGCACTCCCGTTGAGTATTACGTCTACACTTTAGCTTATTACATGATTTTCCAATTAATTTTATTTTTATTAGTATAAAAACCACAGACTACGGAGGACATATTCTCGCTAACAAAAAACTGTGTCTATGGAGTCGGCCACCTCTCACGCACACCTTAGTTGGCTATTCCGCGGGAAATTATACTCTGTCGCCGTTTACACAGAGTCGATTACTCGCGCTCAACTAATGTGTGAATGTGTGCGTGCCGGTACTCAACCACATCACATTGTTATAAAGATTATCTGTTATACAGGACTAATTTGTAAACTCTCGCCAAATTTTCAGGGGTTAATGTACTCATAATTATGATCAACTTTTACTAAAGGACCAGTCCTGAAAATTCAAAAAAAAAATTTCATACATTTCGTGCATGAACATGTCTGTATGTCCTGAGTCTGGGTGTAATTATGTATATTAAGTATGTATTTACAAACAAAAAGTAGTATATGTATTATATCAGTTATCTGGTTTCCATAGTACAAGCTCTGCTTAGTTTGGGATCAGATGACCGTGTGTGAGGAATGTCCCGGGATATTTATTTATTATTTTTAATGAGCAGTTTTGGCACTTTAGTATGTTTTTTTTATCCTGTATGGTTAATATAACACTAGCTATATGATTGATTGATTTACTTACTTGCATGATTTCCCACAGTATTTACACACATATTTAGACTCATGGCGTTTGTGATGTTCAGACGCTTGACCACTGAAACGAAAAGCGTAATTTATAAAAACATAGCTGTTCCCCGCGGTTTCACCCACGTTCCCGGGATAAAAATGTTTCTATAATACCCGGGGATAATGTAGCTTACTATTAGTGGAAGAATTTTTCGAATCCGACTGGTAGTTCCAGAGATAAGCCCGTTTAAACAAACAAAAAAATCTTCCGCTTTATTATATAAATATTTGGTTTGTATTTATTTGTACAGTGGTGCCGATTCTGTTGTAAATCGCACTAAACTAATTTTAGTCACACCTCATCTCTTTCTTACGAACATTATTGAAAAAGGATAGAACATATTTTAAGTTGTCAAATTAATCTCTGCCGTCTTATTTTGCGTGTATTTAGACGTAACCGCGATAGATGGCGACTAAATTTATATTGAAAACAAGCATTGGACTAATTTGACAGGACTAAATTTCTTACATCCTTTTCTTATGTTCTTTGTTAGAAAGAGTCATAGTGACTTAAAAATTAGTTTAGTTGTGAACAACAGAATCAGGGCCAGTATCTATTATATTCATTGATATATACTTAAATATATATTTATATATGTACATTATTTTTATATGTATTAAATAAAAATTTTAACTATGTAAGTACTTATTTTATTTATTGATTTATCTTTTTTATTTTCTTTATCATAAAATGACTTTTGAATGAATGACAGAAAATGTCTTTTATAGTATATGTATTGATTCCTCTCCATCCAAAGGTTGTCTGGAAGAGAACGCTTCTTAGCGATAAGACCGCCCATTGTACAGTAATTAATTTTAAGTACCTTTGTTATCTTTTTATTGTTTTCGTTTTTTGGTGTACAATAAAGAGTTATCTATCTATCTATATTATGAATAGTATGACTCTAATACCGTTTCGGTAAGTCGCACTCGCTGAGAAGAGCCGGGAAGAAACTCAGAATTGACAATAATTGCAAACAATAAACTTACGGTAAGTCGGTGGTGAAATCGCAGTCTCTGCATGAAAAGCTGTGGATGTGACGGGCTTTGTGCCAAACGTAGCTGAATTTTGTAATCAAGCGGAGATTGCATATTTCACATTGGAATTTCGTGACACGCTGTCGAAAGAAAAAACAAGATTATTATCAGTGTAGGCCTCAAAATCAATCAAAATCAAAAAGTCATTTATTCAGTTTAGGCCCTAGTAAGGCACTTATGAACGTTATGTACATACAGTTGAATTTACCACCGGTTCGGAATACACTTAAACTGAGAAGACTCCGGCAAGAAACTCAGCAAGGTTTTTTTTTTTTGTGGAAGATCTTTTAATATTACAGCTTTTTTTCCAAATACTTATACAATATATACATTATTATTTTATGCTTATTCGTACAATTGTCACTTAGCCAGGGGGATGCAAGTGCAGAGAGAAGCTACTACAACCATATATTCTTGTCTTCCACGTAATGAGCCACCTTATAGTAGGCTTCTATAAAGGCCTATAAAGGTCAAACCATAGAGCATAGTAATAATAGAGTGGCTGTACTAAAGTACAGGTCGGTTAACTAAAGCTGGCACGTTCACAGTACTCACACATATGTAGTTTCACGATACAGTATGTTTTATTACATTATTGCTTCTAATCAGTCAGTCAATTCTAATGGACGAATGCAAAAAAGACCACTCTATATTTATGAGCAGTAACAAAAGCAAAACAATAACCGACTCTTTCCTGTATGCAATTTCTTCTCACTAAGGCTGACTTCTGAATATAAATAGTGATAGCGTTAACAGTTGCATGTAGACGCATTCACAGATAATATCGTATACTAGTGATTTACTGTAAGGAAAAATTACGATACGACTTCCTTCCCCCCTAAAAAGGACGCTAAAGCAATATTGCTAACGCAATTAATTTTTTCGAATTTACGGCAGATCTTATGCAATTAATCAATTCCGAATCTTTTATTGAATTGAATTGTATATAATGAGTGACTAGTATACCAAAAAATATTGAAATTACGTAGGATCTGACGAGAATTCGAATAAATGAATTGCGTTAGCAATATTGCTTTAGCTTCCTTTTTAGCCCCCCTAGTCATTTGTTCTCGGTAAAAGTATCGATAAAAAACGAGAAATTGGCATTCATTATATATTTAGGCCCGGTTTCAATAAACAAAAACGAATCGTTTTGCTTACCAATGGTAGGTGTTTTTATTGCCAAACTGTGCATATAGATCATTTCGTAAGCTAATTTTACCTGTGATAGCTACTTCCATATGGGAGGGTCTGCTATGCAAAGCTTTGAGGTCTTTGCTTCATTATTAGTAAAGATATAATAAGTCTTAATTTTAATAAATCTTAACCGATACCGATCGGTAAATTATTGAAACCGGGCCTTAGTCGTTCAAAATATAAACGTGCAGTTTGTTTCGAGGCAGCGTTGCACAGACCCGTACTCACGGCACATACTCTAGTACAGTGGCTCTATTCATACTTTAACCTTTATAGGTCTACAGGTCAGTTAACTAAATCTGGCACGTTCAACACATTTACACGTTCCGCTTGTGTAGTGTCTGTGAATAAGCGCGCGGCGTCACGTCGCACTGCATGCGCATCATGAATAGTCTATCCATCTCTCTCGCGCGCGGTCAAGCTTATGAGTATGAAGGAGACTGTTGTTTTGCTTTTGTTACTGCTCATAAATATAGTGGTATTTTTGCATTTGTCTATTAGAATTGACTGACTAATCAGAAGCAATAATGTAATAAAACATACTGTATCGTGAAATTGCATATGTGTGAGTACTGTGAACGTGCCAGCTTTAGTTAACCGATCTATAGCGTGACGCTAGTTTAATGATAACATACCTTTTTATGCAAAAGCATATGTTTCTTGTATTTTCCTTCAGTGAAAAATCCTTTGTAACACACTTTACATCTAAAAGTGATACGTTTGTTTGTATCATTTTTTCTATTGTTCAATACCTCAAGATAATTCTTAATTTGTTCTTCTTTAGTATTAAACAATTTGATGTCCATATTAAATTCTTTGCTAAACCTTGCATAGTCTAAATTGTCATATCTATTGCGGTTACCCCTCATTGTTCCATGACTGATTTCTTCTATTTCACTATTTTCATCAATATTATCTTCTGTCTCTGTCTTTGAAACGTCTGTAGTATTTTTATTCGTTTTTACAATTTTACGCTTAGCTGGTCGTTTTTTTGTTGTTTCAGGTAATTTATCAGTTTTAATAACTTTATTAGCATCATCAATGACATTCGATACAGCATTGTTACTGTAATTATTTTCTAATCCAGAGATCGGATAAAACACAACATTATTTAAAAGATTTTTACTATTTCCTGATACTCTATCTATTTTATTTGTAGTATCTACAGAATTGTCTTCAACATCGATTTCTTCTTTTATTGCTACAGCGTCATAATCATTCTTGATTTCTAGTTTTGGTTCATGTAATGTATCTTTTGTAATACTGTCAATATTTAAGAATTCTGCTGGAGTTATTTTGTATGGTATAGTTAATTTGTTGCTTACTCTGTCTATCCGTTTCATATGCTCCATATGTAGCTGGAAATGTAAATAAATGATTAATAAACAAGGGAATGTTCCGACCTCTCGGAGCAGGGATGGCGAACTTTTATTGGTGAATGTGCAACTTTTATTTTTAAAAAAATGTGGCATTGACGTGCTATCAATGAACTAGATGCTTGAAACTTAAAACTCTTCAAATAAAGATTTTGAAGTTAACTCAAAATTGGTAGGCACAGCTGTTTTTGAGATTACCGTTTAATGTTAATTTAAATTTAAAAAAAAAACAGTAAAATGGTGTGTTTTCGGTGTACCTTAAAATATCTTAAATTAAGCTCATACTTTGTTACTTTAAGCAGAATACAAAGTAAGTTGGAGTCATCTGACAAACAGTTTCGGTGTGAGTTCTTAACATTATTAATTTTTGAAAATAATCAATGACTCAAAAGCATAGGTAGATCCAAGACCAGTAGCATATATAACAAACAACTGTTGTTCCATATTTTACGTTCATAAGTGTCTTAACAGGGGCTAAACTAAATAAATTACTTTAAAATTTTGATTTATTAACTGGTCGTGCGCACAACCAGACAAGAAAGACCTGCTAGAGTTAAAATTGGAACAGTAACTAAATGACAGTTAATATTAAACCTTGTGTCTTATACGTTACAGTGGCATTTCGCGCACAATGGCCGCGGTTCCCCTTAAACACAAACGGTCTGTATAAGGCACTCGAAGGGTTAATAAACAAACTTACATCTGCATTATCCAGTTGTGCATTTCTGAATATGAGCAGTGCATCTATGCACTTTATCCTAAATGCGTCACACTTGAGCAGGAATACGGCGCAGTAGCTGCATAAGTACTGTGGCAAATTATCTGTCACTTGTACCTGAAACATACATTATAATATTAATACATAAGTGATATTGGCCCTGATTCTGTTGTTCACAACTAAACTAATTTTAATCTCACTATGTCTCTTTCTAACAAAGAACATAATAAAAGGATGTAAGAAATTTAGTCCTGTCAAATTAGTCCAATGCTTGTTTTCAATATAAATTTAGTCGCCATCTATCGCGGTTACGCCTAAATACACGCAAAATAAGACGGCAAAGATTAATTTGACAACTTAAAATATGTTCTATCCTTTTTCAATCATGTTGGTAAGAAAGAGATGAGATGTGACTAAAATTAGTTTAGTGCGATTTACAACAGAATCGGCACCATTGTATTTTGCAGTACAGTATTACCCAACTGATATGGTGCGTTGTGAATCTTTGTTCGCACAGAAAAGAAAGTATGGCCCTGAAGATTAACGAAAGAATGCTTAAAAATTACAATCAACTTTAAATCACTAGTATAAGGTTCATAATACAATGCAGCTGTTAGTTCCGTCTGACTCGCAAGTCACGCCCCTCCGCACGGCGCGCAACATGACGGCAGCTTTCGGCCAATAACGTTTCCCGCGCTTTGAAAATGTATCTTCTGCGCAGGTACATCGGTAAGCCATATTAATTGGGTACTGTACCTGAGACTATTCTAATAGGATAAAGGGAAATAAGCAATATAGTCAGATTGTATGATTGTATTTAAGTGTATTCCGAACCAATGGTAAATTCAACTGTATGTACCAATTTAATGTTCATAAGTGCCTTACTAGGGCCTAAACTGAATAAATGACTTTTTGATTTTGATTGACCAAAAAATATTTAAAAAATGTAATCTTGCTGCGTTTCTTGCCAGTTCTTCTCAGTAAGGCTGACTTGCGAACTAGTGGTAACTTAATTTTGAACTTCATAAATGCACTACTAGGGCCTTAATTAATAAATGGCTTTGATAATTTTCTATTGAAATAGATCTGGTGACAAAATTACTGCAGTGGCAGGCAAAACATGTCTGTGGGTGTAAAAGCTGTACAGAAAGCAGTGGCGTAACTATACCATCTGGGGCCCGTAGAAAATCCTTTTGATCGGGCCCTATCAGTAAAAATCGTCACGTTGTACTCAGTTTAATTTTAATAAACTTCGAGATTTTCAGCGTACTCAATTACACGTTGCATATGTCCCACTAATGGCCATAGGCCTCCTCTCTTAGGCGAGAGGGAATGGTCTGTAGTCCCCACGCTAGCCCAATGCGTATTGGAGACTTCACATCCATTTCCATAGAACATAATATCACAATGCATTAATCATCTATTTGCTAGCTTTTCGGTGAAGGAACAACATCGTGAGGTCTGTAACTCAGGTACAATGTAAAAAAATATTTTTGAGCTCGCGGTCTCTTGGGCCGGGGCCCTCTTGGGTCGGGGGCCCGTGGCATTTTGCCAGCCCTGCCGCCCTATTGTTACGCCACTGACAGAAAGCTAGGCTTAACTTACCAATCTGGTGTAGGCCTCCATCAGTCCGTTCCGGCGCATGTCGTGCAGTCGTGTGTCTGTTGCGAGACATCCTCGACACACGCGCAACGAACAAGTCGGTTCTTTTAGATAAAACACTGGTTTGGACATTGTTAATCACCACAAATGAAATAACAGAATCACAGCTTTGCACAGAATGTAGATAGCTTTCCATTTAGCTGCAACTTTAGAATAGATAGATCTTACATATTTATTAGGTTTTTATCGGATAGTATACTTTATTTTGTTTTTTTGGTCATACTAGCATAATACTTTTATATATAAAATGTTGTTGATTTATTTATTTTTAAATTCAAAATATGCATCGGTGAGCGAAATCGGGTGAATTTTCTATTATGACAATAGGGATGTAATATTTCGATATTATACCATAAATTTATCGAGACATTTTATTTCGATAAACTTAATTATTTCCATAAGTATTTTTGTTTTTCTAGTGATTCTAGTTAGATAGCTACTGGCTTTAGGGCTAAAATATAGCATTTTTTTCTCGATGAATATCTACACTTTTTATATGTAAACTAGCTGTCCCCCCAAGGTTTCATCCGCGTTCCCGGGATAGAAATTAGCCTATGTCCTTTTCCATACCATCTGCATACCGAATTTCATCATGATGCGTTGTGTAGTTGAGGCGTGAAGGCGTAACAAACAAACAAACTCACTTTCGCATTTATATTAGTTAGGATAAGTTAGGATGTCGATATATTTTATTCACTTGCCCATCCCTAGTTATCAGAAAGTAAGTATTGACCACAGATATATGAAAGCTTGAATAAAAGTGTTGCTAGTACGATTTAATCGTTTTCTACCATTTCCTTTCATTCGAAAACTGCTATACACTTTTGATCGGTATCAGCGATGTAGCCCAAATTCAGGATTCTATATCTCGATCCTAATTCTTTGTTTTCGAGTTGGCAAATTACTCCTTAGTGCTGAACTGCGGTAAATATTCGTTTGATTTTACTGCTGATCTCAAACAGTTGTTTATATTGATGAATACATAACATACAGATACTTTCTAAAAGTATATCAGTATTAAATTACTCAAAATACCTGATAAAGGTGTTATTTGGTTCTATAGGTTTTATGAATAAATAAACACGCAATATAACGTAAGAGTATTTATTATTAAATCATAACTATTTTTTATTCTTGCGTTGGATCCTCGGCGGCATGCGTATTTCCATGTGAACATTTTTAATGTGAGTCGCCACGTATTTTTTCTCTGAAAAGCTCTTTCCACAAATGTCGCATATGTACGGACGCTCTGTTGTGTGAGTCTGTAGATAAAATAATATTTTCTTATTCGAGGAGTCTCGAGGAAAAATCCCTATGAAGTATTAATACCAAGATATCAAACTCCGCAACTGATAAGTGTTTTTGCACTGATAAATAACAGTACCGACCAATCACTGTGTGTATGTTTACTGTATTCTTGACAAATGCCCGGTTTCTATAAACAAAAACGAATCGTTTTGCTTACCAATGGTAGGTTTTTTATTGCCAAACTGGGTATATAGATCATTTTGTAAGCTAATTTTAACTGTGATAGCTACTTCCATATCGGAGGGTCTGCTATGCAAAGCTTTGAGGTCTTTGCTCCATTATTAGTAATTCAAAATAATTTATTCAAATAGACCTTCGCAGGCACTTATGAAAAGTTTTGCCGCCGCGCCGGAGCACGCAATTGTTGTCAGTGCGATTAGAATGTAAATATTATGTAATGAATCTAAGCTCGTTTCGAAAAGAGTAATTGGTGAGTTTATTACCGGCTCTCCTCCGCAAATACAACCTTCCGAACCGGTATTAGAGTCAGACTTTTCATATGTGCCTGCGAAAGTCTATTTGAATAAATGATTTTGCATTTTGTTACTCGTTCACGCAAAAACTACTGAATGGATTTGGATGAAATTTAGTACGCAAATTGAATATTTTTTATTGACTGTATTATTATTACTCACTCGTTGATGTCGTTTTAGAAGATCATTACGTCGGAACTGCTTCCCACAGCCGCTGCATTTGAACGGGACCTTCCCGGAGGGCACCGGATTGTGCTCCCGACTGTGTATCTAACACAATACAACATATATTACAAGCTATTATTTAACTTGTAATATTTGTATGTAACTGTTTGTTCGGGTAGAATCTTGCAAGTCTTTCACCCACTTCCAGTGGTCGGATTCATTTGATATTTGATATACATTAGTATATTTTTAACAATAAATTATTGATCCTTATTACAAAAGAAGGTTTAAATCAAGTTTAGTAAAACCAGTTACTCTGTCACTTTCTAACGTCATATAACAACAAAACTTAAACCGACTTCAAAGTACAGTAGTACCCAACTGATATGGCTTACCGATGTACCTGCGCAGAAGATACTTTTTGTACATTTTCAAAGCGCGGGAACCCGCTATTGGTTAATCTTCGGGGCCATACTTTCTTTTCTGTGCGAACGAAGATTCACGACGCACCTTATCAGTCGGGTAATACTGTACACTAAGAAGTAATCAAATCCTGACCGATGACAATGGGGCCAAATGGGAAGTGTACCCTTTCAAACTAAAAAAGAATTTTCCAACCCGGTTAATAAATGACGGATATGAGGTAACAAACATAAAAAAAGAACATACAACCGAATTGAGAACCTCCTCCTCTTTTGAAGTCGTCAATAATTAATACATAGCAATATAATTAAATAAAATCACCATTAAATTCTCCAATTTTTTGAACTTCTTCGGGCACTTAGTGCATATATGGGGTCGGTAATCCGAATGTCTCGTACGCTTGTGCAATGCGAGAAACTCGCTATTCTGTAACAAACACTTATTCATTCAAGAGAAAAGCCAGAATACATAATACTTATTTCAGCCGCCACAGACATCTTGTGTTTGACCACAATCTCACCATGGTAATTGATGATGTGTCCGAAGGTGGTGCACACACAAAGCCTAGAAGGAACTGGCTCTCAAGTGCAGCTGTCGGAACACACCGATACGTGCTTGGCGACAGATTCTAATCGTGGTTGTAGCCCGCCAGGTCGGGACTACAAAGTACCCTACCACCGTGCTATATATGATGATCTGATAGAATGTAATATTAATTGTAATTCTATTTAAATGTTTGTTGTATTTTTGTACGCCCCCAGTGGCAGGATATGTTGGGCATTATTATAGTATACTTATAACAACTGTGAAATACCATATTCTTACAAAATAAATAATCAAAACAGAATCTGTATGGTTTCCTCAGCGAAAGCTCATTGTAGAATTTGAACCTGAGACGTTCGTCTCAGCATCCGATAAATACCAGTGAGCTATCAACGCCTTAAAATTTACAGAAAAATGGGTTCTCATTTAATTGATTAATTTATTTATAAACGAATTCCTCAATTCCAAAAGCTGGGTATGCCCAAGCAAATTAACTAGATAAGTAATTTAAATAAATAAATAAAATAAATTTAAATAAATATCCTGGGACATTCCTCACACACGGTCATCTGATCCCAAACTAAGCAGAGCTTGTAATATGGAAACCAGATAACTGATATAATACATATACTACTTTTTGTTTGTAAATACATACTTAATATACATAATTACACCCAGACTCAGGACATACAGACATGTTCATGCACACAAATGCATGTCCTGTGTGGGAATCGAACCCACGACCTGCGGCGTGTAAGGCGAACCTTAACCAACTGCGCCAACTGGCCCGTCAACCGTTAATTTCCAACAAAAGATTACCCAATGGTGCTGATTCTGTTTTAAACTAAACTAATTCAGTCTCACGATATCTCTTTCTAACAAAGAACATAAGAAAAGGATGTCAGAAATTTAGTCCTGTCAAATTAGTCCAAGTGCTAGTTTTCAGCATTTTAGTCACCATCAAAATTGGTTACGTCTAAATACTCGCTAATAAAAAAGCAAAGACTAATTCGAGAGCTTTAAAAAGTTCTATCCTTTTTCAATAATGTTTGTAAGAAAGAGATATGTGATTAAAATTAGTTTAGTGCGATTTACAACAGAATTGGCACCGTATACATTTTATTACAGTGCCGCCGATAGAATGCGTTTCTCCTTTTAATAGTGGACTATTCTCAGAAACGGCTAATCCTATTGAGACAAGACTTTCACAGGAAGGTTCAGTATTTTCTTAGGCATAGCTTAGTGAAAGTCCCATCATAATCAGATGAGCCGTTTTAGTGATTTGGCCTATATTCAGAAACGCATTCTCACGGCGGTCGCACTATACAGGGTGTATTTCGCATGGTAACGCAAACTTCGCGAAAAGGCTACACCTAATGCCACTAATCAAATTGTGAAAGGCATTCACCTCGCTAATGATCGGTTATAGAAATTGTCATTTTCGAGCGCGCAATGTATTGTGAACACCGCGATTTAAACGCGCGATAACGTTGTGCCTACGTAGTATGTCGCTGACTGCAGGCGAATATCGCCATAAGACACCGTTTCTAGTTTTATTTACATTGCTACTTTTTGTGAAAGTAATGAATTAATAACTTATTTATTTTAAATCTCTTTGGGTTAGGTAAGAATAACGATTATGAACAGTCTAAAGTAAAAAAAACTCAATTTTTTTTTTTAAAAATTTGGGAAAAACCGACGAAAAATTCCAACATGGGGGGGTCCAGAATCATGTCCTGGACCCATGGTATCCGTTTGTGCGGCGATGTCCCTTACACCCTGTAATGTAACTAACGAAAGCTTACCTTATGCTTATTGCCACATATTTCACACATACAGTTTATTTTATCTGGATTGTGTTTTTTACATATGTGCTTATTAAAATATGTAAAGTTCAAAAATTTCTTCTTGCACTGTAATATAAAAAGAAGCTTTAAGTGAGGTAGGTGAATATAAATAAAAGTACTTAACACGCACACCCATATACTCCTAGTATGAACATTCACTACACACTCACCAACACACCCGCACACACATGCACACCACACACAAAAAATACACACCCTATTCACACATACACAAACACACCTACGCAGCATTAATTTAAATTAAATTAACTAATTAAAATTATATCATAAACTAATTTAACTTGTAAAGGGGAAAGAGGCTGGCTCCTGAGATACAGGCAACCTCTAGTTTAGGAGTCAGAGCTCACTATTAAACTGTAAACTGTAAATAAAGGTAATTCGCTAAACGAGCAGCTCGACCGGGGAAGTACCTTACAGAATACCACTGCCAATCAGAAATAGGGAAGTAGCTAGTTCGTCCGATTATCAAAAAATATTGGACACGTATTGTTTACTTTATCAAAACAATAAAAAATGACAAAGATAAAGCGCGTCAAAGTTCGGGTATAGTGCTCGTGATCGTGACGTCACTTGTTTATGAAAAGTCCACAATCGCGTGACGTCATCCAGACCAACACACCATATCTTCGTATTTTTTTCATAATTGAAAAATAAAGTACGTGTCTAATATTTTTTGATAATCCGACTAAATAGAGGAATCTAGCCTATTCTACCTCTGTTTGGGCATCTCAGAAAAGAATATGCATACCATTTCGCATTCAAACTCATCACGCGGTTTCCGTTGCTCTATCTCATGTTCCTTCAGCAGTTCTTCAGTCTCAAACGACATACCGCAGCGCACACAATACCTGATGACACACGATTATTGTATCAATTAAACAGTGTTATATGTGTGTCATGTATGTGTGGTGTCCCTTACTTGTGTATCGTGTCGCACAGTCCGTCGGTTCCTTGATGCGCCTTAAACGCGTCCGAGCAGTAGAACTGAGTGCCGCAACCAGAACATAGACACTCCGGGGAATTCATCTGAAATAAACACAAAATATAGATTGTTACAGTGGCTCGATTCTCGTAACAAAACTTTAACGGTGCCGTAGCGACATCAACTATAGTCACCCTATATACAGGATGGTGCGAAATTATGGTTACCGTTATTATCTAGTTAATTAGCCTGGTCCTAGGAAACTTAAGGTAAATGAAGACGTGTCCTAAGACCAAAACACTTTCAACTATAACAGATTGCATTTTGTGTATTCGCGATATGATATCTGCTTTTTACGTATAATTAAAAGTAACATTTCGAATGAGTTGAATATCAACAGTTTTGTTTCCTTAACACGACTAAGCAAACGCGATCCAACTTTCATAATAATATCCTTATATAAAACCTACCAAAATAGTACAAAAGTTGTGTAGTTTGCAACACCAAATGCAACTGAAAAGTTTTCAGACTTTCTGGCGGGAACTTGCAGAGTGACGTTGCGTTTTCATTTTCATAAATTCGTGTATTTTGAGTTTTATTGCATATCATCGGTGGTATTTTATCTAATAAAGATCAATCCATGTGCACCGGTGAAGTGAAATGAAATGAATTAATGTGTATCGTGACTTTACAAGTTGTCTCAAAAAGTCCGTCAAAAGTTTTAGTACAACCACCATTGTAGGTACTAATACTAAGTCATGGGCCTAGGGATTGCAATCCGGATACTTCGAAATTCGAAAATGACTGAAAAATCCGGATTTTTGGGCCTATTTATAAATCCGAATATTCAGAGTCAAATCCGGTTTTTTCGAATTTAAGGTTAACATCAGTTACGAGGCGGGAAATTAGTTTTTTTTCGAGTTTTTTATTTTTTTTTACCTTCATAGAACAATATGGATAGATATTTCAGTGATTCGCGACCAGTAGTTCATTTAGCATTGATACTTTTTGTATCAATGCTAAATGAACTACTATTGTAGAATTGATACTTTTTGTTTAAGGTGGCCCTCTGTGGCCGGCGCAACTTCAACGCAAGCATAGTCTAAAAGTTTTTTGTTTCGTCCAACGTAATGTTTGACTGCGAAAAAAGAAAGACAGCGTTAGAGCCGTCGGTTATCAGTCGGTAAATTCCGCTGATCACTCGCGGCTAGGGATGGGCAGGGAAAGAAAAAAATATGGGAAGAAAAGAAAAATACGGGAAAATACGGGAAAGAATGGAAAAATACGGGTAAATTCCCGAACGGCGGGAAAATACTCAAGTGGCTTTTTGTACCTAAAAAAATATTTTTAGATGCTTTTGATTGTTAATTTAATCATACTCGCTGTTGTATGTACCTACATTACCTACACGCGGACCCACGCGGACTGGACCGAGTATCACACTTCCCGACTTTGAGTCGGATCAGTATGTACTACCACAGCGTGGTAATTGTGTGGGACCGCCGCCTGTCCACCACAACCCCAAAATGTCACTTTTTTAAAAACAATGCACTCCCCGAAAAAACCCGGGAATTTTCCCATTGGCTTGGAAAATACTCAAATGGTCACAGTTACTAAATTTTGCGTATATAGCGAGAGACACCTTAACAAAATCGTTTGAATAACATTTAACAAGATTTCTATTAGGGTCATACCACGGTCATTCACATATATCATACAAAAAAAAATGATTTTTTTTTGTATGATATATGTGAAAATTCCCGGGTTTTTTCCCACCAAATTGGAAATTTACTCGAAGTTGGGTTTATTCCCGGGAACAAACCCAACCGTACTCGCGGCCGCTTCGCTAGGTCGTCATTTATGATTTCGCATTCATAAAACTTGTACCAGGAGTATACTTCTTGTGAAAAAATCTTACAAGTTTGTGAAAAAAAAGTTAGTTATTTAGAATCTCCAATACATTTGCAAGCCTGGTATCTAAATGTTTTCTTTACTTTTACAATTTATAGGTACATTAGATATGGCCAAATTTCAGGCAAAAACGCTGTTTTTCGGAGGCTTTGACTGAATTTGTTTCACACTTTTTTTTAAATTACGCCTAGATACACGGCTAGATATAGTGTACAAGATACTAATTTGTTCAAAACATCTAACGAAAAATGTTTAACAACGCCATAATAAGTACAGAGGTTTTGTATGAAAAGTATGACGAATTGAGTCCTCTTAAGATTAAACTATTTTGGTAAATTTTCCAAAATAGTTTTTTCAAAATAGTAAGCTTTACGGTTTTTAGAGAAACCGCGAGAAATGTTCAAATATGGCTCATATTATACCAAAAACATTCATAACACAATGAGCCAAATGAACTTCTACTGTCGCTAATCACTGAAACATCTATCCATATTGTTCTACGAAGGTAAAAAAAATTCAAAAAATTCAAACTTCTAATTAAGCTTCCTTGATATGGAGTCTCTGGTGGTCTGTACGCTTGGGTTTCCAATTTCCTGAGTGAACGGTTTATTCATGTGGTCATAGACGGGTCTTCGTCAAACCTTTTGGTAATCAATGATTCAGAGTTCAGTTCTCTCTGCAACCTTATTTCTGCTGCATATTAACGATCTGGTGAAGCCTGGTATTTTTGGTAACGCAGAAGATAGCATCGTTGTCTATATTTCTAGTGCGCGATCCACCAGTGACTAGAACGAATTGTTGCGAGAGGCCATGGTAGAGCGTTTGAACGTGACCTTACAGGCAGTCTCCGATTGGGGCAATGCCAATCTGGTCACTTTTAATGCCACCAAGAGATCATCTCATCTCACTCATCGGAGATGAGACTTTAATTAGGACGTAACTCACGAGCCTCGACGATCGAAGAAAGGTTGCTTGCCTTATCGGTTTTCTACAGGATATAATTGGAGAGTGTGTGCAGGAATTGTTCAACCTTATTCCAACCACCATCCCCATTTTTACTCCGTACCACAAGAAGGAAAATTTTCACCCGTACGTTGATGACATACCTGTCATGCGGACAGCAAGGGAGTGGAACTTGCTTCCGGCCGGCGTCTGTGTTACCTGACTCTTAAAATCTAGGCACTTTCAAGGCCATTGTGAATAGGTTTCATTTGGGTAAGCGTGCTCCAACTTAGGTTTCGTCAATATCCTTAATGACGGCTCTGTGGCCAAACGCAAGTCCATATTTTTTTTTAGAATATTTCCAAATTTATTTCATTTTTATTCAAAAACAATGGAAAAACAATAAAATAGAACATCCATCTTCAAACTACTAATAGTTTAGCATAAAAGTACGCGTACAATTTAAAATTACAAAAGATTGCAAAATAAAAAAAAAAACGGAATCCGGATAATCCGGATTTATATGTGATGATAAACTTGGAATCCGGATGTTAAGACACCGCTTAACATGATACGCGCGGGAGGAGACGCGCGGGCGGCGGACTCCACTCCTACGGCGCGCAACCCCCACCATCACCGGCCGGCGACGCAGTCGCGACCCGCCATCGGACCACTCGCACTATTGTACCCATCGGCGACAGACGATTTTGTTAATATTTGGCTGGCATTAAACCACCCTATTTTTTACAGTCTGCTTTTATTTTATAACTAACGTCCTAGCGACCCTAACACGGATTTGAAAAAAATCCGGATTTTGCAATCCCTAGTCATGACTATTATGGACGGTGACTGACTGAGGACTATGTGAAAGTGATTTCTTGTCACTAGAACTTATAATATAACTGGAAAATGGCGTGACGTGAAATATATGGCCCTCATTGAGCTGTGACATGTTAGTAATGATTTTAATGCAATAAACTTGGATGCAAACATTTGGTTTGAATTTTTGAGTAATGTATTTTGAGCTGAAACTTTTTATAGAGTCTGAACCTGATGTAGTGTTCACCCCCTTCGGATATATACACCTTTTTGTTATACCCAGTATAATATTGATGTATGGAAAACGTGACCCATATGTCCCGCTTTGGGCGGGACAGTCCGCTTTCAGGCTGTCTGTCCCGCTGTCCCCAGTGAGGGCAAAAATGTCCCGCTTTCAAAAACAGTCCAAACGATAATTTAATTTAGATGCTGCCTATTATTTTTACAATCGCAAGGTCAACGGTCCGAAAGACTTCGCTAATGAATAAAATATTTACAAATGACCAAGCGCAGAAAGCCATTTTGATTACGAAACTAACATCAACAAATCATGTAATGACGTCCATTCCAACTTTACTTGAAAACTAGACCCGATATTTTGAAACTGATTTGTTCTGCCTACGAATACGAAACAACTGACTAGACGTTAGAAGTCAAGTCACTAATGCCCGGTTTCAATAAACAAAAACGAATCGTTTTGCTTACCAATGGTAGGTTTTTTTATTGCCAAACTGGGCATATAGATTATTTCGCTAATTTTACCTGTGATAGCTACTTCCATATTGGAGGGTCTGCTATGCAAAGCTTTGAGGTCTTTGCTTCATTATTAGTAAAGATATAAGAGTCTTAATTTTAATAAATCTTAACCGATACCCAGTGGCGTAACTATACCACCTGGGGCCCGTGGAAAATTCTTTTGATGGGGCCCTATCAGTAAAAATCGTCACGTGTACTCAGATTTTCAGCGTACTCAATTACACGTTTTATATGTCCCACTAATGGCCATAGGCCTCCTCTCTTAGGCGAGAGGGAATGGTCTGTTTGGGCTAGCGTGGGGACTCCCACGCTAGCCCAATGCGTATTGGAGAATTCACATCCATATCCATAGAACATAATATCTCAATGCATTCATCATCTATTTGCTAGCTTTTCGGTGACGGAACAACATCATGAGGTCCGTAACTGCCGTAACTCAGGTAAGTACAATGTAAAAAAATATTTTTGAGCTCGCGGCCTCTCGGGTCGAGGGCCCGCGGCATTTTGCCAGTCCTGCCACCCTATTGTTACGCCACTGCCGATACCGGTCCGTAAATTCTTGAAACTGGGCCTTAGACTAACATGCACCTAATACAAACTAAGTACTTGTAACGTGAAAACGAAGAAATGAAGTCTTAGTTTTCTAATAAAAACTAGTAACATAAGTTGTCCCGCTCGGATGAAAAAAATTATGGTCACGTTATGTATGGAACGGTCTTACCTGTTTGTGCGCCACCCGTTCGTGTCGGTAGAGCCCTACGGCTCCAAACAACGAGTCCCCGCACATCTCGCACCGGATGAACTCATCGCTTGTCGGATGGAACAGCTTCAAGTGTCCGTAGTAACTTGAACGGTGGCTACGAATAATATAGTAGCTTCAAAAAAGTAATAAAAAAAAACACCTCGAAATCCTCTTTATGAAATAGCTTTAATCTTACCGGCCCCGGACCTACGATTTTTTACGAACTGGGGCAAACTTGATAATGTCGCCCTACCTTTAGCTTATACGATAATAATATTTAAAAAAAATATTCTTCCATAAAAGTCATTTTTATAAAAAGAGGTTTTCAAAAAAAGAAACTTTTGGTAATAACGCAGATTTTTTATCATAACGTAGAATCTACGTTAATAATCTAAACTAATTTGTTTTTATTATTAGTTCCAATCGCGATTCGATTAGAACTAATAATTAAAAATATTTTTTGTTGTATCGAAGGGCTGCATTTGCAGTGTCGCAGATTTTTGGTGCAATTTAATGGAAATTTAAATAATTCATTAATTTTAACGTTTTTTCTTTCAAAAGAAAAACCATTAAACATCAAAATAATAATCGACAACATTGCACTGGATGCTAGGCGCTGTGTGAAAAAAGTTTTTTTTTCCGAACATGATTTTGGCGCCCTCTGAAACTGCCCCCCGTAGATCCAGGGCTGAATCTGACACTGTTGAAGTCAGCCAAATATTTTCAATGGAATACATCGTGCTCTTTCGCTGACTTCAAGCGGATCGTGGAGGAAAAAGTACTATATAATAATTCACTTACGCAAATTCCCTCCCGCAATGTTTACACGCGTATATGACACCAATATGACTCTTATGATGTTCTCTAGCTATGTTTCTGAAATATAATAGTACCATATGATGCACGCGTGTCATACGACGTTTTTCAACTCACTTGCGAGGAAAAAACAGACTTGTATTTTTAAAGTAGATTTTTTGATAATTATCAACCACACAATGAGTGTCGGAAGTCGGCCTTACTGAGAAGATACGGCAAGAAACTCGACAAGATTAAATTTTTTAAATATTTTTTTGGACAAACTATATCAGGTGGAGATTTCGAGAAGGCATATTTTCGAAACCTATGTTGGCTTAGTCATGCTGAACAACTTTTACTATCGAACCAATAGGGAATTCTAAAAAAAAGAAAATTGTTCATATTAAATGTCAACCTTGCTCGATTATTATAATGTATGAAAATTAATAAATATTTTTTGACAATTCAGTGTCGGTCCCATAGTAAAAGTTGTTCAGCATGACTTATCCAACATAGGTTTCGAAAATATGCCATCTCGAAATCTCCAGCCAGTACTGTTATAAGCACTAAGCCCACAAACAGACAGACAAATAGAGAGTACGCTGAAATAAAGTTTAGCTGTCCCCTACGGTATCATCCGCGTTTTTGGGCTAAAAGTAGCCTATAAAACTCGGGGATAATGAAGCTTAGTGAAAGAATTTCTCGAATCCGGCTGGTGGTTCCCGAGATAAGCCCATTTAAACAAACAAAAAATATCTTCCGCTTTATAATATTAATATAATAAATAGATAACTCACATTGTGTTTGTACTGAAGTCACATTTCTTGCAGTAGTATATTTGTGTGTGAATAATTTTGTGTCTTAAATATACTGTTCTACTGCTGAAGTGAATTTTACAAATATCACACTTTACACTGCCTTTTCTCTGTTGACAATCAATGTATTTAGCTTTTCGCCCTAAGATCCCTATTTTAAACGTTTAGGGGTAGAAAGAGTATATCTATCCGAAAAGCTATCAGCAATTTATTCAGTTTAGGCTCCAGAAGGGTACTTATGAAGGTCAAAGCTACTGAAGTTACCACCGGTTCGGAAGTCGGCCGTACTGAGAAGAATCCGGCACGAAACTCAGACAGGTAACATTTTTTAATATTTTTTGGACAATCTATTTTTGCCATTTTTTCCATATTATTAACAATAAAAAAACATATACCTAAGCATAAATACAGACGAAGAAATAACTAAAATATAATTAATATCCTAAAAAAGGAAGAAAAGATTATTGCAAACAGTATTCAATCTTCAAACCCCGACGGACAGACCGGTTGGTACAGTTGGTTAAGCTTCCAACTATCGCCCGCAGGTCGTGGGTTCGATTCCCACACACAACATGCATTTGTGTGCATGAACATGTCTGTATGTCCTGGGTCTGTGTGTAATTATGTATATTAAGTATGTATTCACAAACAAAAAGTAGTATATGTAATATATCAGTTATCTGGTTTCCATAGTACAAGCTCTACTTAGTTTGGGATCAGAGAACTATTTAAAAAAACCTACCTTACTATGTAAGTGTACCATGTGTTTATCATACAATTTCTCAAGAACAAATCCCTTGATACAAACATCACATTTGAACTTTCCCAAGCTATAATTGACAGATTCTTTTCTAATATTCAATATTTCTTCATGATAATTTATTTGTTCTCTTTTAGTAGCTAATATCTTTACATCCATGTTACATTCTTCACAAAATTTATCGTAATGATTTTTTTTAAATTTTGGTTTATAATTATTAGTAACATCATTATCATTATCAGAATTTGTTTCTCTGTTCAGATCGCTCTCTTTTCCTGCCTCATTTTTATGATCCTTAACAATATTTGTCTTAGAATTAGATTCCTTGCATGCTTTAACTATTTTTAAGTCTTTGAGAGGCAATTTATTTCTACTTGGTTTAAATTGTTTCTTATTACTAATTTTGTTTTTTTTATTTATGACGTTCAGACTAGGTTTCTTTGGAGTCCAATATGGCGAGTTATCACCAGAAGTATCAATTATATCATTATCAAAGTCTTTAGTACAATCACTATCAAGATAATCTTTAAGTAAAGTTGCATCATCAATTAAAGGATCATCATGATCAGTCAGTAAGACTTCAGGTTCAGAATTTGTTTCTCTGTTGAGATCGCTCTCTATTGCTACCTCAATATTTTGATCCTTAACATTTTTTGTCTTAGTATTTGATTCTTTGTGTGCTTTAAGTAATTTTAAGTCTTTGAGAGGCAATTTATTTCTCCTTGGTTTAAATTGTTTCTTATTACTAATTTTGTTTTTTTTATTTATGACTTGAGAACATGGTTTCTTTAGAGTCCAATCTGGCGAGTTATCACCAGAAGTATCAATTGTATCATTATCAAAGTCAAAGTCTTTAGTCCAATCACTATCAAGATAATCTTTAAGTAAAGTTGCATCATCAATTAAAGGATCATCATGATCAGTCAGTAAGACTTCAGGTTCAGAATTTGTTTCTCTGTTGAGATCGCTCTCTATTGCTACCTCATTATTTTGATCCTTAACATTTTTTGTCTTAGTATTTGATTCTTTGTGTGCTTTAAGTAATTTTATGTCTTTGAGAGGCATATTATTTCTCATTGATTTAAATTGTTTCTTATTAGTAATTTTGATTTTCATATCTATAAGACATGGTTTCTTTGAATTCCAATCACCAGAAGTTTCAATTGTACTATTATCAAAGCCTTTAGTACAATCATTATCAAGATAATCATTATGTATAGTTTTATCATTAATTAAAGGATCATCATGTTCAGTCAGTGAGACTTCAGGTTCAGAATATATACCATTTTCTTCTTCATACTTAATAAAATCATTCGTATGATGATCGCTGATCTTGATATTCATATCAGGATCAGAATTGAAATCATTTTCTTCTTTGATTACTATTTCTGATAGTATCGAATCATTATCTTTTGTATCTATTGGATCAATATTTGTTATCAATAGACATTGCGTAGCAGCTAGTGTAAATAATGTTAGCTTGTTTGTTTGTCTGCCTATGCGTTCTATGTGTTGCTTAGTTAGCTGGAAGATATTAAGAGATCATGAAACGTTAAGACGATGATAGGTCAGTGGTAGTGTCATTGGATAACGAGACGTAAGTCCCGGTTTTGAATCCTACCTTGAGCTTGAGCTGTCGGTGAAGGAAAACATCGTGAGGAAACCATATCGCAGTGGTACTTTGTAGTACCCACCTGGCTGGCTACCATCCTCAACTTGAAAACCTGTAGCCAAACACTTATCGGTGTGTTCCGACAGTAGCACTTGAGAGCCAGTTCCTTCTAGGCTTTGTGTGTGCACCGCCTTCGACCAAACTTCATACATATGTGTTAAATTTCATACATATGTGTTTTAATCAAAGATTTTCTCTAACTAGTAACTATTTGTAAACTACAATTGAAATTACTGTACAATTTCCACTAAATGTTAAATAGAAGAGAGTAATAACATGTACTTACATGTTCATTATCAAGTTGTGCATTTCTTAGCGTGAGCAGTGTATCTATGCACTTTGTTCTGAATGCGTCACACTTGAGCAGCAGTACAGCGCAGTAGCTGCATAAGTAACGTGGCAGGTCATCTGTTACTTGTAACTGAAATACATTTTATTAACAAAAATAACATAGAATGCTACCAGTCTTTAAAATACTAAATATTTATAAGAACAATGAACCTAAAACTAAAAACCTTAAAAAATATAATATAATTACTAAAATATATTACTAAAAGGAGTCCCTGTAGGCAAGGTTCCGAAGATACTGGCAGCGTTCCCCCTTTGAATAGCTTGACTAATGCAACCCCTTAACCCCCTTATGCCCCTTTTAACTCTATATGCAGATAGCCTATGGTATGATTAAGGATATAGGCTGTTTTTATACCGGGAATGCGGGTGAAGCCGCGGGGGACAGTAAGTAATCTAATTAATGTACATTTCTATTTAGGTTGTTTTTTTTTTATAAAAATAAGAAAAAATACACACAAAATTCAGATTTCCCCCCTTAGGTCAAATTACCCTAAATTTGATCAAACGTATAGACACAGACAATTAGACAATAATGTGTGGGAATTTAATCCAAGATACGGCGATGTAGTTAAGGTATCATTCAAACAGCAAGACACATTTTAAGGATAATTAAATTAATTTTAATGAAAATTAACATTAGAGTAGTTTGGGCCCCAAAAGCATGTATGCTTCTGGGGCCCAAACTACTACTAAGTTATTATACAGCTTACCAATCTATTATAGGCCTCCAGCAGTTGATTCTGACGTATGTCGTACAGTCGTACGTCTGTAGCGAGACATCCTCGACACACTCGCAATGAGGACGTTGACGGTTCCTATACATAAAATTCTACCAAAGTCCCAAAGCTCAACTATAAGCACCAGAGAGTGGACCTGTGGCTCGATTCTCGTAACAAAACTTCAACAATGGCGTAGCGACATCAACGATTAAATTGTGTTTTTTGCTATTATAATGTAAAATAAACGATTGAAAAACTATTTTATAGACAAATTATTGAGGCATATACACTTTTGAATGTTTTTTTTACAGAATATTTCAAGAAACACAATTTAAATAGTTGATGTCGCTACGACATCGTTGAAGTTTTTTTACGAGAATCGAGCCACTGCTCATGACTCGAGAAAATTGAATGTTTGATTGATTTATGTGTAAAAACCAGGCATTCCGATATTTTTAAGGTTTGGCGTGAATACAAGTAGTCCTTGCAGTCATGTCCTGTGTGGGAATCGAATCCACGACCTGCGCCGTGTAAGGTGAACCTTAACCAACAGCGCCAACTGGCCCGTCAAGAATTTTGGGATATCTTGTATAAAATATTAAAATAACAATGTACAACAAAATGTACTCTAGAGTTGTTAGCAATAATAAATAGCTGGGCTGCAGAAACACTTTTGACAAAAATCTAACAGTCACAACATTTACTTGTTATATTTAAATAATTATTGTCAACCGAAAATTACCATGTTTTCAGTTTTAATATCTATTAATGGAGGTGGCTGATCGAATGGACAATCTTGGATGTTATTCGAATCAGCTGATGGTATCTGTAAAAAATTTTTTTTATCAAAATGTAGGTACTCACCAATTCATAATAGGGATGATTCCTAGGTTAACAATTAATAATCCTAATTAGTCTATCAATTAGATTATCAAAAAAAATTGGACACGTATTTTTTGCTTTACCAAATCAACAAAAATTGACAAAGATCATCATCATCATCATCATCAGCCTATAATGTCCCACTGCTGAGCACAGGCCTCCTTTCACAAATGAGGGTGAAAGGGAATGGGCAATACTCCACCACGCATGCTCACTGCGGATCGGTGGAGGTAGGCTAGTGGTCAACCTACTGTTGGAATTTTTCAAGCCGCCTAGGAGGCATCCAACTAGCTTAACGACTATCACAATTAAGTGATAACCGGGACCAACGGCTTTACGTGCCTTCCGAAGCACGGAAACACTCGATTTGAAATACCACTAGGCGGTCACCCATCCAGGTACCGACCACGACAGGCGTAGCTTAACTTTGCCGATCGATTAAGAACGGCTAATCATGCTACACCACGAGCACTTCAATATTTTTTGAAACTGTAAAAGAAGGACTAAATTGTTTTTTTAAGTATTATTTCAAAAGATTTTTTTTTTCACTTATGAATTATATTCTGACTCTAATATAGGCTCGGAAGGCTTCATTTGCAGAGAAGAGCCGGGAAGAAACTCAACAAATACCTACCTGAGAAGGTAAATGTAGTGTAGGTACTGCCGAGATCTTTAAAAAATTATTTTCAAAACAATCCCGTGTGAAATGTCTGGAACATATGACACTAAAATTTTCTGGGTAATAATTGTCCCTATGGGTAGCCTCAATCCAAACTTTTCTCTTCTCACTGTTGCTGGGAAATCTGAAAATGTATGAATGTCCAAAAGTACATGTGAAATACCTAAAGCCTGTTTCACACGTACCACCACCACACCATGTGGGCAGGCGCTCATTTGTATGAAATTTAATAGTTGAATTCACACTGACCAAATTTTACCATCTGTTGTGTATGTAAAGAGTGGGTACCTACCGACTTGGTTAAACCTTTTTATTAAAAAGTAAATTAGGTAGGGTAGTTGCATTACTGTGACAGTTAGATCTTGCTACCTAGCATAATAAATGTTCTTACATTAAATAGTGTTTTCTTTGACATAATACCATCAATATGCGAGTGTGATACCGATCAAACACACCGCAGCTACATCACAACCTTCAGTGACACCGTGAACTACTGTTACAAACATTTTGTAGGTAGGCACACTATTCACACGTAACCACAGCTCGGCCAGCTTTTTTCGCGACAGTGTGGTGTGGTTGTGGTACTATAAGGCTTGCCTTGTAGACAAAAGACTAACATTTTAACAATGTCCTGTCCATAAATGCTCAATAAATTAAAAACTATTATTTTATTATTATTAAGTAAAATAATATTTAGTGGATTCCCCCATCAAGATCCATTTAGGTGAGAATCTAGTTTACCATCCATCAATTGGTGAGTCAAATAATTCAAATTCAAAAAGTATTTATTTAATGTAATGTCCCCCACAATGTAATTCCCCCCAGGGGATAGCAACTTACCCTCCACATCACCCTACAATGCGCCCCGTCTAGCTAGAGTACTAAAGTTTTACCTCAGATTGAAAAGTGGAGTAGAAAATAACGTACCTGTAAATTAAATCCCATCTTTTGTATAAATTGAAGTTGAAGTACTCTCTGTACACAGTTTAATTGCACAATTTGGCATTGTTTTTAGTTTTTTAGCCTAATGGGAGCGATTTACGTGCATGCATAGAATACAGTAAAATCACAGAGTACTTTTTATAACTAGCAAAGTAAAATAATAGCATTATAAGCAGCCAGTGTTCACAACCTGAAGCCAGGCAGCTATCGTACCAGGGCCGTAAAATTATCGTATATGCTCGAATATGGATCAAAATTATCGTATCCATCAGGAAAATGGCAAAAATACTTTAAAAAATCATATGAAACGTGACAATAATATATTGTAAACTTGTTTTTTAAATGGAAAAAAAAATAGTTCACCCCAACATCTCGAATTTATAAAGAAGAAATAATGTTAAAGGATAGATACACATGAAAACAAGCATATTTTTTAAAAGTTTAACTGAATAGATTCTATATTTGCGAGAACAGAATACACAAATATTAATGAAACTTAATATTTTATATACAAATTCGAAAAGATAGATTCGAATAGAATAACTGCCAACACTTCACCACATCGAACGACGATATCGATCGCTGATTGGAAGATAGTAGCAAGATTGCGTCATGAAGCAACAGCATGTGTTCCTAATATGTTCCTAAGAAACAAATGAGCCAATACATGGTGCTGACACTAAAAAAACAACTGTAATTGTGATTAGGCTATTGGCTATCTGTGTAATCATCTAATTTTTCATCAGAATGGGAATTATCGTACAATCTGCGTACGATAGCCGGGTACCATCGTACATCGTACGTAGTTATGAAATTATCGTACATGTACGATAATTATCGTACGGTTGCGAACACTGTAAGCAGCGTTGCCACAGTGACTTCACGATAGGATACGCACAGCACCTAAAAATAGTACAAAACTTAAGTTTTGAGTACGCAGTGAATAAAAAAATATTCAAGTAATTTCTCAGCTAAAGTAAGTTTTTTTCTGTGGACTTTGAGATAATTTATTTCAAAATGTAATCTAATTTATATTACATAAAATATTTATAAAGTTTATAATAATATAAATAGGTACTTAAATGGACATGAAATAATAGAAGAGTAAACTAAAACTACATTAAAATTATAAAGGCAATATATACAAGGAAATAATTATAAATAAAAAACTGCATTTAAATCGCCGCCTGCAGGCAGGGTTCCCAAAAAGCTGGCGACGTTACCTCGTTGAATTGCAAGGCTAATGCGTTGTCCGAGGTAAGCGCCAGCTCTTTGGTCCCCTGTAGCATCAATTAGGCGTCTGGACAACTCCCTAACTAAACTACGCGCCTCTGGACCCCAGCAACCCACTGTTTCGACCCCAAAGGGAAGAAATATGTAACAGTCTCCAAGAGTTACATATTTCCTCCGTTTGAGGCTTTCCGCAGCTTCGGCTGCCGCGCCCGCCACCCGAGATGTATTATGGAGGTGAGAGGCCGCCAGGGTGTCAGCACATGTTGCGTCCCAAATCAGCGGCCTCCCACGACTCCATGGAATCAAAGTCATACCATCGGGCCTCATACCATCGTCACTAAGTTTATTCATTGTATTTTGTAAGTATCGTTTGCGCACCGAAACCGAAGGGACCACGAAAGAACAAACAGAACTACAGAACTACGATTCACAGGATGTTGAATGATAGAACGAAACTTGGAATTGGAACATGGAATTAAAAAAATACACACTGGGGTCGCTAGTGATCATTTTATGCTGAAACTTGCTTGACAGAAGTTAAAATTATTTTACTTTTTAAGGTTCCGTACCCAAAGGGCGCCAAACGGGACCCTATTAATAAGGCTCCGCTGTCCGTCCGTCCGTCTGTCTGTCAGTGGGCTGTATCTCATGAGACGTAATAGGTAGACAGCTGAAATTTACAGAGAATGTGTATTTCTATTGCCGTTATAACAACAAATAATAAAAATGAAATAAAATTAGAAATTAAAGGGGGCGCCCATAGAAAAAGGATTTTTTTTTCATAGCAAAGTTTAGTTAGTTAATATTGTACGGAACCCTCGACGGTGTGCGAGTCGGACTCGCACGTGGCCGGTTTTTTATTTTCATTTTGAATATTGTTTTTTTTTCGGCTTAACAATAAAATAGTACGCAAATTGGCGATAGAGTACCCGAGAACTCTACCTAACGAAATAGTACGCAATGCGTACTATTGCGTACCCTAATGGCAACGCTGATTATAAGTAATTAATTTGTGGCGTTCAGCGTTGCCAGAGTTTCTTCGCGGTAGGATACACACAGCTCTTAAAAATAGTACGAAACATAACTTTTGAGTACGCAGTGATTAAAATAATATTCAAGTAATTTCTCAGATAAGGTAAGTTTATTCATTGCATTTTGTAAGTGCCGTTTGCGCACCGAAACCGAAGGTACAACGAAAGAACAAAACCAGCGAAATATAGGTCTATTATTTTACTCTTTGCAGCGAAACCACAAGCAGTAATACTGAATGATGGACTTTTGGCGGGAACTTGCAGAGTGACGTTGCGATTTCGTTTTGATTCTCATAAATTCGTGAATGTTGAGTTTTATTGCATATTATCGGTGGATAAAATATCCAATAAAGATCAATCCATGTGCACCAGTGGAATGAAATAAAATGAATATGTGTATCGCGACTTTTCATGTTGTCTCTAAATGTCCGTGAAAAGTTTTACAATGACCACCACTATAGTAAATAATGACTTTTATGGACGGTGACTGACTGAGGAATAAAAGTCCCAATTTGGATTTGGATGCAAACTTAAAAATAAGATAAATAATAAAACGTACTATCGCTACTCATTTTATGCTGAATCTTGCTTGACAGAAATTAAAATTATTAACATTTTTTTATTTTGATTTTGAAAATTTATAATTTTTTGGTTTTACAATAAAATAGTACGCAAATTGGCAGGAGAGTACCCGAGAACGCTACCTAACGAAATAGTACGCAATGCGTACTAATGCGTACCCTAATGGCAACGCTGGTGGCGTTAGCTGAATATAACCATAGAGTACATTTGTATATAGGAGAAATATAACTATTCTTTGGAAGTACCTATATTTATTTTAGTTTCGGACGGAGGTAAAACAAAAACAAACAACAATAGTAGTTTATTCATCCATAAAAGGATAGGCAAGAGTTATTTTTCAACCATACAGCCATTTCATACGTGTAATTTTATATAATATCATTTTCATTTTAGTACAATGGTGGTCATTGTACTAAAACTTTACACGGACTTTTTGAGACAACTTGTAAAGTCACGATACACATAATTCATTTCATTTCACTTCACTGGTGCACATGATTGATGTTTATTGGATAAAATACCACCGATAATACGCAATAAAACTCAAAATTCACGAATTCATGAAAATAAAAATGAAAACACAACATCTCTCTACAAGTTCCCGCCAAAAAAAACCACAAACAACAATATTTCTTAGTTTTCAATTTGTTATGACAGATAGTTGTTGTTGGTCATATTCGCTAAATGGCAGGCAAAGGTTTAGCCATACAGCCTTGTGTTATTTGAATTTTCTCGAGTTGTATTATAGTCACAAAATAAATCACTTCATACAGTCCGCCCTGTCAGTCACAGTCCATAAAAGTCATGTTTTAGTACAATGGCCTTCTAAGAAGTCATATTATATCTATCATTCATACATTATGGTGCGTCTATGCTAAGCAAAGCGAGCACGAACCGAGCCATGAACAATCAGTATTCGTTCGTTGCTGGCGATGTCGAGTGTGGATGGTACAGCGAGCGCGATGCGAATCACTGTGATCGTGAAAAAACTGACTATCGGGCGGAGCGCAGTCAAGCGCGAGACGGACAAATGCTCGTTAGAGGTTCGCAAGTCTGTCCACGCTACGCGAACAACGAACGAATCCTGTTCGTTCTTGGCTCGGCTTGTGCTTGGTTCGCGTAGCATGGACGCACCATTAAATATTCATTAAAATGTTAGGTAATGCATTATTATTTACTGCTATTGAAGATCATCGTTCATTCATCTCAAACACCTATATATTGTTGTTGTTGGCGATGATAGCCGAGTGGTAGTGACTTCGGATACCGAGACGGAGGTCCCGGGTTAGAATGCTACATTGAGATTAAGCTTTCGTTGAAGGAAAACATCGTGAGGAAACCGTAGCACGGTGGTAGGATACTTTGTAGTACCCACCTGGCTGGCTACCACCCTCAAGTTGAAAATCTGCCGCCAAGCACCTATCGGCGTATTCCGAAAGCTGCACTTGAGAGCCAGTTCCTTCTAGGTTTTGTGTGTGCACCACCTTCGGCCACATCATCACTTACCATGGTGAGATTGTGGTAAAACACAGGCAAAAACAACAAAATAAATATTATGATATTGATAGACAATAATTTATTTCAGATAAACATACATATATCAATAAAAAACCTATTGGAAGGTTGGATGACACCTCCATTAAATAGAGAAGATCTTCCAGTAGGCTGTCATAGTTCATATGTTCTTGTCATATATTCAGATTGTTGTCTGCACTTCGTTAGCGCGATGCATGATCTGGTGGCGCCATCTATCTATCGACGATCTTTGTGTAACTGATAGATTTCGCTACAATATTAAGCACGTAGTGACAGCGACATGTTCCGCTGTACTTCGCCGCTGATAATTAATTCTCAGTAAGGCTGACGTCGTAACATTGAGCGTTAAATTTCATAAGTGCCCTACTAGGGCCTAAATTTAAAAGCTTTGACTTTGACAATGTAACCTTGTTCAGTTTCATGCCGGTTCTTCTCTTGAAGGTTGACTTCCGAACCAGTAGTAACTTCAGTTGCACCTTCATAAGTGCCCTACTAGGGCTTAAATTGAATATATGGCTTTGACAGTCGCAAGTCGCCGACACAATTCAGCCAAAATTCTTCATGAAATTTGCAATTTCGATAATTATTCATTCAGTTTTCTTGATCCTCCGTCTAATTCTTGGCGGCATGGGTATCTTTATATGAACGCTTTTGATGTGTGTTTTCACGTCACATTTAGTTTTAAATGCCTTTCCACACATCTCGCACGAGTATACAAGCTCCCCCGAGTGTACCTGCCATAATAATAACAATTGGTAAGAGTTAAGTTAAGAAGAGAGAGCTATGATGTAGGAGTTGTTAGTGTAAGTGGAGCTATAATGTAGGAGTTGTTAGTCTAAGTGGAGCTATAATGTAGGAGTTGTTAGTCTAAGTGGAGCTATAATGTAGGAGTTGTTAGTGTAAGTAGAGCTATAATGTAGGAGTTGTTAGTGTAAGTGGAGCTATAATGTAGATGGAGCTATAATGTAGGTGGAGCTATAATGTAGGAGTTGTTAGTGTAAGTGGAGCTATAATTTAGGAGTTGTAAGTGTAAGTGGAGCTTTAATGTAGGAGTTTTTAGTGTATGTGGAGGTATAATTTAGGAGTTGTTAGTGTAAGTGGATCTATAATGTAGGAGATGTGAGTGTAAGTGGAGCTATAATGTAGGAGTTGTTAGTGTAAGTGAAGCTTTAATGTAGGAGTTTTTAGTGTAATTGGAGGTATAATTTAGGAGTTGTTAGTGTAAGTGGAGCTATAATGTAGGAGATGTTAGTGTAAGTGGAGCTATAATGTAGGAGTTGTTAGTGTAAGTGGAGCTATAATGTAGGAGATGTTAGTGTAAGTGGAGCTATAGTGTAGGAGTTGTTAGTGTAAGTGGAGCTATACTGTAGGAGATGTTAGTGTAAGTGGAGCTATAGTGTAGGAGTTGTTAGTGTAAGTGGAGCTATAATGTAGGAGATGTTAGTGTAAGTGGAGCTATAGTGTAGGAGTTGTTAGTGTAAGGCGAGCTATACTCTAGGAGTTGTTAGTGTCAGTGGAGCTATAATGTATACTACATTACAGGCAAATAAAACGTTTTGTTTTAACTATTATCTATTAATTTAATGAATAATAAACCTTAAAGTGTATGGTCATACTCAAAATGTTATGTCGTTTGAGGTTTTGTTTGTGTTGGAACGCATTTGGGCAAATATGGCATTGGAACGAGCGCTCTTATGTATCTATAAATACATAATTTTGTTTATATGTCTCGAGAAGTGAAATTCAAGGGTATTTGAAATCAGACCGGCACAGGAATCATTGGGGACTAATTATTGTTAGGGTTAACTTTTGAAATCTGTCTACCATCGCACTACTCGCCGGCGATGCGGAGTTCATCCTCATTTCTTTGAGCCAAAAGTCCTCTTCAATGTTGGAAGCACATTGGCAATCCCCTAGGAAGGCGTCAGCGATAAATTGATTTAAAAAAATGTATAATCATTCAGTTTTCTTATTTCTCCGCCGGATCCTCGGCGGCATGGGTATCTTCATGTGAACTGTTTTGATGTGCATCTGCACGCATCCCTTAGTTTGGAAGCACTTCCCACAGACGTCACATGAGTGTGGACGCTCCCCTGTGTGTACCTGCCATAATGAAATACAATACCTATAGTTAAATGGAGCTATAATGTTAGGAGTTATTAGTGTAAGTGGATGTATAATAATGTAGGATTTGTAAGTGTAAGTGGAGGTACATAATGTAGGAGTTCAAAAATTAAAAAATATTTATTCCGAAAATAAAGTACATGTTGGTATTATGGCAGTGCTCCCACATTAGATCACCCTGTGTCGTGGGAGACACGCTCTTCCTGTGAGCATTTGCGTTACGGAATATAAATAAACGAAAATTAGAGTAGGTAGTTAGTTGTAAGTGTAAGTGGAGGTATAATGTAGGAGTTGTAAGTGTAAGTGGAGGTTTAATGTAGGAGTTTTTAGTTTAAGTGGAGCTTTAATGTAGGAGTTGTTAGTGTAAGTGGAGCTTTAATGTAGGAGTTTTTAGTGTAAGTGGAGGTATAATTTAGGAGTTGTTAGTGTAAGTGGAGCTATAATGTAGGAGATGAGACCCTACAGAATTTCTAAGCATGTTCATTTACTTTCATGTAAGAAGAAATATCGTAAATTACAATATAAAAAGCGTCCCACGCTTTTTCATTAAAATATTAGACTTAATTATAAACAATTCTTACACTTAGGCCCTTACGGGATAGACAGAGAATATAGTTTCAATTATTATTTAATACTTTTTAGTGCAGCGCAAATAAAGCGTGTGGTTTTAACTGTTATTTATTAATTTAATGAATAATAAACCTAAAAGTGTATGGTCATACTCACAACGTTATGTCGTTTGAGGTTGTGTAGGTTCTGGAACGCCTTTGGGCAAATCTGGCATTGAAACGGGCGCTCTCCCGTGTGTATTCTCATATGTGTCTATAAATATATAATTTTGTTTATGTCTCGAGAAGTGAAATTCAAGGGTATTTGAAATCAGACCCGCACAGGAATCATTGGGGACTAATCATTGTTAGGGTTAGCTTTTGCAACTGAACATGATATAGAAATACTAACATGTATAAGAAATGGCAAACAGAATCTGTCTCTCGACGGCGACAGATCTCACCAATGTCATGTTGGGACTAAAAATATCTTCGACAAAATTAGGCTGTTTTGTTGTCAAATTGAAAGTTATTAAAGCCAGAAACCAACCAAATCAATGATCGATCGATCTTTTTAACCGACTTCAAAAAAAGGAGGAGGTCCTCAATTCGAAGTTTTTTTTTTATGTTTGTTACCTCATAACTCCGTCATTTATTAACCGATTTGGAAAATTCTTTTTTTTTTTTGGAAGTGTACACTTCGCGTTTTGTCCCATTGTCAAATCAGGATTTGGTTTTTTTGTAAAACAGTCCAATTATATTGTTTGGATACTTAAATTTTTCATAATTAGTGTCAAATCAATCCACCATCGCAAAGTAAAGGTTATATTGTATACTGGTTTCGGGCGTAACGTAAATCAATAATTAGGGTATATCTTACCACGAGTGTAGAAGATGTTTTGAATGCTTTAGGACATACGGTACATTTAAATGGCCTGTCAGTTGAATGCACCAAACTGTAATGTAGTTTAAGTAGACCAGAATTCTGAAATTGTGGAAAATACAGTAAGATCTTTTGACCGTGTGCAAAATGCCAGCTTGCTTCATAAGTTGCAGGAGTTGGGAATCTGCGGTAGCCTCTTACTTTAGATTGAGTCGCCGTAGTAAAGGGACACGGTCCTTACGGCCTGGGTAACCAAATTGTAATTCTAATTATTCTTAATAAAAATTTACAAAGATAAAGCGCGTCAAAGTTCGGGAGTGGGGACCGTGACGTCACTTGTCTGTGAAAAGTGTACTATCGCGAGACGTCACGCGGAACTTCAACACACGATATCTTCGTATTTTTTTTTTAATTGACAAAAGAAAAAATACGTGTCAAATATTTTTTGATAATTTAAATGACGGACTAATTAGATTTTTTCAAGCCACTAGCTGATTGGTGGTTTCTGTTCCACCTATATATGTATATGAAATATTATAATACATACGCATACACAATTCACACTGCTGTTTATGACATATATTATTTGATTTGTTATATTCATCATTCATCATTATTATCAAAAGTAAATCCTTAATTGGCATTAAGCCTTGTAGTTAACTTTTGAATGTCATTACTTTAAATACTTTATAGTTGTGGATTTGTATCAGATGAAAAAAAAAAAAACAGAAACAGACTGAACGCATCAGGCTACATCTAATGCTGCGGTAAAATTAGTGAATCGGTAGAATTCACAGGATGCAATTAGAATTTTTTGTAATCCATTTTTTATTCTGATGTAATTTGTGCCTTTGACTACGTTAACCACCATACTCCGCTTCCAAACTCTGATAATTATGGTATTCGTAGAAACGATCAGGATCTAGTTTTAATTGAATAAGTCATCGTCAACAAAATGTAGGAATTTGTGGTGCAACACGAAGGGACTTTCGAGTTACTATTGGGGTACCTCAGGGAGCAAAACTGAAGCCGTTTCTGTTAATTGTTTATATTAATGATTTATCTGTTAGGAATGGTCTAGAAAGTCAATTTACCATTATTTTTGGACAGCCCGCCTTTGTTGGCAATTTTTTCAAATATTTAACATATGCATCTATAAGACTCTCACCTTCATTGACTTCCCGCACACTTCACATATCATAGTTTCATTCCCATATTTCTCTTTATCTCTCAAAGAACTTCTGGCGGTAAACAATTTCATATAATTCGAGGTAGAGTGACTTCTCTGGTGCGCTTTGAATTTCCAGAATAATTTGAATTTCTTATGGCACTGCAATAGAAAAATCCACGATATTTTTTTTATTAAGCTTCACCAAAAATGTTTCTCAGTTGATCTACAAACATTTTACTTACCACTTCGCAATCAAAATCCTTACGTGGTTTCCTTTGTTCTATCTCATGTTCCTTCAGCAGTTCTTCAGTCCCAAACGACATACCGCAGCGCACACAATACCTGATGACACACGATTATTGTATCAATTAAACAGTGTTATATGTGTGTCATATATGTGTGTTGTCCCTTACTTGTGTATCGTGTCGCACAGTCCGTCGGTTCCTTGATGCGCCTTAAACGCGTCCGAGCAGTAGAACTGAGTGTCGCAACCAGAACATAGACACTCCGGTGAGTACATCTGAATAAGATATTTAAAGACGAATTAATAAAAACAAACAGTCATTCATTATTTCTTTCTGGTTGTCGTTTACCTCTTTATGTGACCTATTATCATGTAATTTGAGTCCCGCGAGTCCATTGAACGAGTCTCCACAGATCTCACAACGCACCAGCTGTTCACTGGTCGGGTGGAACGCCTTAATGTGTCCGTATTTATTTGAGTTTTTTCTGTACACATAAAAAAATACTTGAGTCCCTTGAGAAACATGTACGCTTGCGCAAAAAATATTCATCTCAAAGCAGACGCAGGGGACTTGCACGAATGTATTATTTGGTAAAACAAGCAATAAGACAAAGAAGTATTCTGAAATTAAGAACGAAAGGGAGAAATATAACATGAAGATAAGCTAAACCGGTACATCTCACTATCTCATCTCACTGTTTTGATGTTTGACCAACGAGCTTCACCTATTTTACGGCTGAAGTAAAATTGTAGCAAAGCAGATTTACATACTTAAATTCTTTTCCACAAGTCTCGCAGGAGAATTTCTTTCCACTGTGCCATTTATAATGATCGGCTGCTCGAGTTCTAAAATAAAAAAGTATTATTTACTACTTGGGTTCCGCGGTTTAACCGCGTTAACATTTATAGCTTAAATAAATTTATAAAAATTATAATTGAAATTATATCATTAATAGGTTCTTTGTTAAAAAAATCATTTTTAATACAAGCTTTTTTTGAGTGACTGTAATTTTTGTTGACTGTCCTTGCATTGTCATCCAATATACTAATGTATACCAAATATCAAGTCATTCCGACCACTGGAAGTGGGTGAAATTCGACTTGCAAGATTCCACCCGAACAAACATACATACATTTCCAGCTCCATCATCAGACCTTTAATACCATTTAAGGTTAAAGTTCTCATCAAGACGAATCAAACTAGCCCAAACTCGATGGGCATAATATTGCATTGTCACGCGATTTGCATATTCACAGCTCAATCGGAAACCGGAATGTGGATCTTTAACTTGTAAAATTCCATTAGAGACAACGGGACAGGTGAAACTAAATAAAAATAATAATAATAAATATCCTGGGACATTCCTCACACACGGTCATCTGATCCCAAACTAAGCAGAGCTTGTACTATGGAAATATACTACTTTTTGTTTGTAAATACATACTTAATATACATAATTACACCCAGACTCTGGACATACAGACATGTTCATGCACACAAATGCATGTCCTGTATGGGAATCGAACCCACGACCTGCGGCGCGTAAGGTGAACCTTAACCAACTGCGCCAACTGGCCCGTCAAGCTTCAAGTCAAATAAAAGCTTGTAAAAAGTTATTTGTTAAAAAATCATTTATAATACAAGCTTTTTTTGAGTGATTGTACTTTTTGTTGACTGTACTTGCATTTTCATCCAATACACTAATGTATACCAAATATCAAGTCAATCCGACCACTGGAAGTGGGTGAAATTTAACTTGCAAAATTCTATTACAGACAACGGAACAGGTGAATGGAAATAAAAGCTTGTAAAATAAGACAATTAAAAACTGCTCGTGTGATGTAATTCACACTGCAAGCTGTGAGTTTTTATGAATACTTAGGTATGTTCAACCCTCAAGAGCGTCCTACTTAATTTAATTGAACCTGCGGGATGTCCCTTTAGTTAGGGTTGCCAAATTGCCATCCGTCCGGGTTTCTCCGGATTTGTCCTAGTTTAGAGGGCGTCCGGAGAGCGTTCGGGCGCAGTTCCATTTTTTGTCCGGGTTTAAGTTTTCAAGTCACAAGAATCAAAACTTATTTTTTATTTTGACGGGCCAGTTGGCGCAATTGGTTAAAGTTCACCTTACGCGCCGCAGGTCGTAGGTTCGATTCCCACACAGGACATGCATTTGTGTGCATGAACATGTCTGTATGTCCTGAGTCTGGGTGTAATTATGTATATTAAGTATGTATTTACAAACAAAAAGTAGTATATGTATTATATCAGTTATCTGGTTTCCACAGTACATGCTCTGCTTAGTTTGGGATCAGATGACCGTGTATGAGGAATATCCCAGGATATTTATTTAATATTATTTATTTTACTGAGTCATTTTAAAAAAAGCACTATTCTCATATCGGGGTTCCAAGTTCCAAAATCCGGAGCTTCCACGCTTCTTGTCCTGGTTGCCAGATTTTAGAGATGACTACTTCAGTAATATAAAAAAAACGTATTAAATATCCATTGTTCAAATAACTTACTCATGGCACGTTGTGTGTCCGCATTCTTTGCAAATATATAGTTTAGCGTGACGTTTTTTGTGTCTGCCGAGCCTCGTGCTAGTCATGAAGTGACACTGGCAGATGTCACACACGAACTTACCGCTGATCTATTAATGCACCATACAAATGATCATTACTTACAGGTCAGTTAACTAAAGCCGGCACGTTCACAGTACTCACACATATGCAATTTCACGATACAGTATGTTTTATTACATTATTGCTTCTAATCAGTCAGTCAATTCTAATGGACGAATGCAAAAATTACCATATTTATGAGCAGTAGCAAAAGCAAAATAATAACTATCGCCTTCATACTCATAAGCTTTCCCGCGCGCGAGAGAGACGGACAGAGTGTGATGATGCGCATGCAGTGCGACGTGACGCCGCGCGCTTATTCACAGACACTACACAAGCGCTACGTGTAAATGTGTTGAACGTGCCAGATTTAGTTAACCGACCTGTACTAACTAAAGATATGATATATTATAAAATAAAAAGAGCAAATAAGATAAATCTTGATTCGCAAAATGTAGAACCAGCTGTTGACCTGCAGTTTATATTTCGCATAGTATTACTACTAGTAGTACAGTAAAACAAACTCCGGGGTTTTAACATTTCCAATATTTTCTTTTTCACACATTCTAAACTATTTATTTACAAAAAATACTCACATCATCATGTAGCAACATGTGATTCATGTAAGTTTCATCAATAAGGAATCCTTTGAAGCAAATGTCACATTTGAACTGTCCATTTTTATAATTCGCAGACTGCTTTCGTTTATTAATTTCATTTATTTGTTCCTCTTTACTTAAGTGTTTTACCTCTGTGTTATACAATCCATAGACCTCAGTGGTTAACTTTTTCTTTGTGTCTTGTCCTTTTAATATTCCATTGATGATTTTTTTACATCTTCTATCATTTGTACCTATTTGTTTATATTTTGATGGCTTAGAATCTAGTGTTAAGTCTGCAGTAGCAATATCGTCTTCTGAGTCTAAGGTTTCGTTTATTTCTTCAAATTGGTAATAAAAGTCATTTGTTTCATCTTGTGATACTTCTAATTTTACATCATCAGTTTTAATAATATCCTTGATGATTGGTTTAATATCAATATGTCTTTCTAATATTGATATATTTGTATTCTCTTGTGCCGTGTCCTTTTGTTCATATTCTTTACCTGTTTGAACTACTTCCTGTTTATTTATAGTTTTAGCTTTTGCATTAGACTTGGATTCTTGTTTTATAACTCTAGTTTTTTTAATGGTAGTGACAGATTTTGAGGTATTATTTTTACAATTTGGTGAATCTTTGTCTAAAATCTTTAGTATTTCATTGGTTCTCTCACTGGAATACTGAATATGATTGGTAATTTCTGACAACTGATGCATATGATGGTCTCTTATGTTACTAATACCTTTACTTTCTTCACAATCTAAGTTAACCTTAAATTCTTTTAGTAATCCAATTCTTTCAGTATCAAAGTAGTTCTTAAGTAGGCTTTTAATTTCATTGTAAGAATTATTAGCAGTATAGTCATGTTCTTTTTTATAAATTTTATGTTTACTAAACTTAGATTTGGCTTTTAAATGATGTATGTTTACATCACTATCAGAGCTATCAGTGTTTTCACTTAAATCATAATCTAAAGATTCATCAGAACCTAAAGTTAAATCAGAATCTAAAGATATATCAGAATCTAAAGATATATCAGATTCTGAAGATATATCAGTGTTTTTAGATATACTAGAATGGTTGCGTTTAAGAGTTTTATCAACTATATTTATATTGTTATATATAATTTTTTTGAAGTACTTCGATTGGCCTACATTTTTTATTTGTTCTGCAGCAATCTAGAATGAAGAAACACAACATTTATCTAATGTATAATAATTTGATGAAGATAATGATAGTTCAGATACTCACATCTAAATGTTGGTGATGATAATTTCTAAGCACTATTAGTGAATCTATGCACTTTGTTCTGAATGTGTCACACTTGAGCAGCAGTACAGCGCAGTAGCTGCATAAGTAATGTGGCAGGTCATCTGTCACTTGTACCTGTGGATGTAATAAGAAACAATGTTGTTCAAAGGACAACAAACATAAATCATTATCTTAAGCTGCATGCAAAAACATGAGCAAAATGATCCGAGCAAACACCAGGAATTCAAAACATCTCCATAATACTCTCATTTGTAATAAAATTGACAAAAGAGATTTCTGCAGGGTCGGCAACGCGTGCGTGTGACCTCTGGTGTTGCAAACGTCCATAGGCTATAGTAACCGCTTAGTGGTTTAAAAAAAAGATTTTGCTGTTACCCACGTCGGTTCACAAAAAAAAAGAATCATATTAAGGTGGATGCTCAGCATGAGGTAGGAAATTTGAATTTGTCCAAGTTTTTATTGTGTTTTACCTTGATACAATAACATGGCAAAATATTTCAGTGATAAGCAACCATAGTAGTTCATTTGGCATATTGTGGATTTGATACTTTTTGATTGCATTGACTTAGATTTAGTGCACTTTGGCGCAGTTCTCCTTAAACCACTGCGGTGTTTAAGATGCTTCACAGGAAAGCTGGTGCCATTTCTGTGCAGTGGTGTCTTTTATTTAAATTATCCACTACTACGTCGAACAATGATTTCAATTTCAACGTCAAGTAATCCACGTAAAGCGAACTGGGGCTGTCTCGTGCGGGACATTTCATTTTGGGCTAAAAATCGGGACGTCTGGCAATGCTGGTCTATATGTATACACATACAATGATGGAGCTTTCAATCTCTGCACATGCCACTTCACAGATAGGTTTTCTCAGAAATATCTGTAGGGTACTACGAAGTACCCTACCACCGTGCTATGGTTTCCTCACGATGTTTTCCTTCACCGAAAGCTCAAGCTCATTGTAGAATTCCAACCCGGGGCCTTCGTCTCGGTATTCTGCTGAATTATAAAATGTGTATGTGTAACTTACAGCGGTATTCAGTAGTGTGTTATAGGCCTCCATCAGTCGGTCCTGGCGCATGTCGTACAGTCGTGCGTCTGTAGCTAGACATCCTCGACACACACGCAACGAGGGTGTTGTGCTCTTGTTTACATTATTAATTGCAAGAGCCATTTCCATATGATCATACCAAAAATCCAAGTAAATTTTCTTGTTTTTTTTACAATTGATCAATCAAGTTGTCAGTGTCATGTCAGTTGTCTTTTTTTTTTTAATTTGTTCATGACCATGGATACAATAGCCTGTGAGCCAGCAACAGGTTTTTTTGACCAATTTCCTCTCAAGCAATAACTCGTGAAATGCTTCAGATACGAACGTCAGGTACGAAGGTCAGAAGGTACGAACGTCAGGGTGTATTCCCAACCTCCATTGCCCACATCCCCATTAATGGGGCCGTTGGGAAATCAATAAAATTATTTAAAATGTTCCCAACCGCCCCATTACGCTATCCCCATTAATGGCCCGTTGGGAATTGAATAAAATTATTTAAAATTGTTCCCAACCGCCCCATTGCGCTATCCCCATTAATGGGGCCGTTGGGAATTGAATAAAATAATAAGAAATTGTTCCCAATCTCCCCATTGATGCAGTAGAAATCGGATCTCGTCTCCTCGACACTACCCTCCTATGTAATTACACTACTGGTAACTAGCGCGGTACAAAAAATTAAACAGTTTGAGTGTGTATTGCTAATAACTTATTTTACAGATTTTTATTTTAAAATAAAATAAGCCATAAATATTTCAAATATAGGCGAGTTTTGATTTGCAGTTTTAAACTCACAAAATTAACGTCATAAAAAAGTCATGTGTAAATAGTTCTCCCGTTAGTTTGATGTGCTGTTTTTGTATTATTATTTTTGAAAGAGTGGCTCATTTACTTACAAACTATAAACTGCTTAGCCTCACGTTTTAGCATTGACAACATTGTTATTTCATAATTTGTAACGTAGAGATAATTTTAATATTATTTAATTTTAATATTATTTTAATTTTAATATTAGTGTTAAACTCACGAAAACTAATAATTATGTACATGCAATAGGGAGGTTGGGAACAATTTTTAATTATTTTATTCAATTCCCAACGGCCCCATCAATGGGGATAGCGCAGTGAGGCGGTTGGGAACAATTTAAAAAAAAAATATTCAATTCCCAACGGCCCCATTAATGGGGATAATGCAATGGGGCGGTTGGGAACAATTTTAAATAATTTTATTAATTTCCCAACGGTAATGGGAATATACCAACGTCAGCTGCCGCTCCGTGGGTGGGTTGGGCAGCGGCAGACTCTTATTCACGTAAAAAAAATGATTTCAATTATTTCCTCCCGACTGAAAATTTGTTAAATGGTGGTTAAATTATAGTTAACACAATTATTCGAAAATAAAAAAAAGTCAACTGGTCGTACCGTGGTGGATTATACGTCAGCAGGACACACGAACATGCAAAAAAAAATTCGTTCAATGATGTCCTTTGTCATGTCCTATGTCCTATGTCACATGATAGTTTACATGCAAGAATCATATATTGAATTTCTTGCCGGAGTCTTCTCAGTTCAAGTTGTATTTGGAACCGGTGTAGAGCCATATGTTAACGTTCACAAGTGCCTTATCAGGGCCTAAATTGAATAAATGATTTTTGAATTTGAATAAATAAAAACGTCAGCTGGCTCTATGTTGGTGGAAAGGTCGTCAGCTGATGCAGTGAAAATTTTTCTTGCATGTTCGTGTTACCAGCTGACATATAATCCACCACGGTACAGCAGCAGACTTTTTTTTCTTCGAATAATTGCGTTATCTATAATTTAACAGATTTTCAGTCGGGAGGAAATGATTGAAACAATTTTTTTTTACGAGTTGAGATTTGAGATTGTTGTTAAACACAGGCCCGTACACAATAAAAAAAATAGAAAAAGGTAAAATAAAAATAAAAAAAACAACAAAATAAATATTATTATTTTGATAGATAATAATTTATTTCAGACCCATACAATAAATACATTTTAACTAAACATACATTTTATATACATAAAAGAAAGTCGGGTTAGTTACACTATTTATAACTCAAGAACGGCTGAACCGATTTGTCTGAAAATTGGTGGGGAAGAAGCTTAGAACCAGGAAACGGACATAGGATACTTTAAGGTAGGGTAGGGTACGCCGACACCTATCGACCAAAATTCTTCATGAAATTCTTTAATTCTTTGTAATTTCAATAATATTCATTCAGTTTTCTTGATCCTCCGTCTAATTCTTGGCGGCATGGGTATCTTCATATGAACATTTTTGATGTGCGTCTGCGCGTCGGATTTAGTTTTAAATGCCTTTCCACACACCTCGCACGAGTGTGCACGCTCCCCTGAGTGTACCTGTCATGATAATAACAATTGGTTAATGAAGCTATAATGTAGGAGTTGTTAGTGTAAGTGGAGCTATAATGTAGGAGTTGTTAGTGTAAGTGGAGCTATAATGTAGGAGTCGTTAGTGTAAGTGGAGCTATAATGTAGAAGTTGTTAGGGTAAGTTGAACTATAATGTAAGAGTTGTTAATGAAAGTGTAGCTAAATTGTTGAAGTTGTTACTGTAAGTGGAGCTATAATGTAAGAGTCGTTAGTGTAAGTGGAGCTATAATGTAGGAGTCGTTAGTGTAAGTGGAGTTATAATGAAGAAATTGTTAGGGTAAGTTGAGCTATAATGTAGAAGTTGTTAGTGTAAGTGGAGCTATAATGTAGGAGTTGTTAGTGTAAGTGGAGCTATAATGTAAGAGTTGTTAGTGTAAGTGGAGCTATAATGTAGGAGTTGTTAGTGTAAGTGGAGTTATAATGTAAAATTTGTTAGGGTAAGTTGAGCTATACTATAGAAGTTGTTAGTGTAAGTTGAGCTATAATGTAGGAGTTGTTAGTGTAAGTTATTCTATAATGTAGGAGTTGTTAGGGTAAGTTGAGCTATACTGTAGAAGTTGTTAGGGTAAGTTGAGCTTTAATGTAGAAGTTGTTAGTGTAAGTAGAGCTATAATGTAGGAGTTGTTAGTGTAAGTGGAGCTATAATGTAGGAGTTGTTAGTGTAAGTGAAGCTATAATGTAGGAGTTGTTAGTGTAAGTGTAGCTATAATGTAGGAGTTGTTAGTGTAAGTGAAGCTATAATGTAGGAGTTGTTAGTGTAAGTGGAGCTATAATGTAGGAGTTGTTAGTGTAAGTGAAGCTATAATGTAGGAGTTGTTAGTGTAAGTGAAGCTATAATGTAGTTGTTAGTGTAAGTGAAGCTATAATGTAGTTGTTAGTGTAAGTGAAGCTATAATGTAGGAGTTCTTAGTGTAAGTGAAGCTATAATGTAGGAGTTGTTAGTGTAAGTGGAGCTATAATGTAGGAGTTGTTAGTGTAAGTGGAGCTAAAATGTAGGAGTTGTTAGTGTAAGTGGAGCTATAATGTAGGAGTTGTTAGTGTAAGTGAAGCTATAATGTAGAAGTAATTTCATTGATAGTACTCACTAGTTTATGTCTTTTCATATTGTTATAAGTTTTGAATGCCTTCGAGCAATGCGAACACCGGTACGGCCGCTCTCCTGTGTGTGTGCGAGTGTGAACCTATAGTATATAATATATATTTAACGTCTAATAGTATATAGATTTGGTACACTGTTGATTAGCGAGTTAAGGTTTGACAAGCTTTGGTATGGTCAGCAACAAAAGTAGCTGAACAGATCCAAATATTAAATAATTGAAGATGATAGCTAGGTAGCTTTTTTATGTCAATAGGTTGACAAACAGGCAGACGGTCCACCTGATGGTAAGTGGTCACCGCTGCCTCTGGACATTTGCAATACCAGGAGGATTGCCGATGTGTTGCCGACCTCGAAGAGCTCTTTTCATACCCCTTTTGAATAACCCCATATCGTAGCGCTGAGGGAAAACCGTAATGGGGAGCTAATTCCACATCCTAATGGTCCGCAGTAGGAACGGGTCTACGTCGGGTACCGAGACGAAGGTCCAGGGTTCGAATCCTACAATGAGTTTTGAGGTTTCGGGGAAGGAAAACATCGTGAGGAAACCGAAGCGTAGGTAGGGTACTTTATAGTACCCACGTGGTTGGCTACCACCCTCAAGTTGAAGATCTATCCCTAATCACATATCGGTGTGTTCCGACAGCTTAACTCGAGAGCCAGTTCCTTCTAGGCTTTGTGTGTGCACCACCTTCGGCCACATCATCACTTACCATGGTGAGATTGCGGTCAAACACAGGCCTATACATAGTGTCAGTAATAGTAACCAAGACTTGCCTGCAAATAACTTATACTTCGGAAGCTCTTTGGACACATTGTTCAGGCGCAGCCTTAAACGCCTTGTAGTTGAGAGGAGGCACATTTTCGCTTCGTCTTGAATCAGGCGCTTATATTTATTGCATTGCATAGAGAATTATGTACCTACGTCATTCACGCCTCAGACCTCAAACGCGCTACACCTTTTTTATTAATTATAACAAATCATTCTAAGTTTATCGTTTTATTTTGGCACCATTATATCATCCAAAGATATAACATGGTGGCCCATGAGGGGAAATCAAGAAACCGCGAAATTTACGTATAAAAGAAAAGAATTTTGATGAAGAAAAGCCACGTCGCCTAAGCCGTGCGGACCAGAGGAGCCTTCCAGTGGACGTTCTAAAGCCACAGAGTTCCAGTGAACGAAGCGTTGCAAGCCAGGATTGCCTAAGGATCCAGGATTCGAGCAGTGATACATCTAAAGTATCACATCGTGCAACGAATTTCACCCAAAGATAAGTGTCCTTCCTTCATCATAAAAATCATCCAAAACTCCTTTATACCTAATAAATCCTTTACAACTATTCAGAATACTAATCTATTTGTGCAAATAAACGTATTTCGTTGCAATTTGTAGCAAAATTCTTGTAAAAAGATCGAAATTGCATCATCATTTTCGATTTTTTCTACCCACATTAATAAAATAAAATTCTTAAAATCAGTCCAAATCATTAATTTAACTCAAAATTAAGCTAATTATACCCTATTTAGTCATCTTTTATAATACTTAAAACAATATTTCTAAAATTGTGCCAAAAATTTGACCTTTTTTTAATTTTTCCTTTGTTCATTTCAAGTTCTTTGTTTTCATTTTTTCTACCTTCTTCGAAGTCTTTTAAAATAAAGCCAATATCCAATATTCATATTATTTCGACACAATTTCCAGATAGTACCTACTACATTCCACGGGTGCCCGCTGGTTGCCGTTGTGAGTGCAGCGCGGTTTTCCTGTGCGGCAAGTGTCACCGAAACGAGGAGCGTGAGCCATTCAATTCAGTATTTTAAGTAGTTTGCTATAATAATAGTAGTTTTATTTGAATCATCAATTCAGTCTTAACTTCAAAATGTCGACAGATAAACAACGTTACAAAGAGTTGACGACAAAACGGGTGTCCGCCAAAGGACAGATTATTAAATTCAAAAATTATTTGAATGTTATTTCTGGTCAAGAAGAATTAATAAATATTCAATCAACTGAGTTGAATTTAAAGCTAGTAAAGTTGAGGCATTATCAATTTAGGGTTAATGACTTGCAAAACTAAATAGAGGTACTAATTGCAATTAGTCAATACACAAATTAATCAAGTTATATTGGCTACTGCTACCATGAAGTTACGAAGCCAGTTAATCAGCTAAAGATTAAAGTTCGTGCCTTTTTAGATTGTGGTAGTCAATCATCTTTTATATCTGAGTCCCTAAAGACCAGATTGTCACTAAAGTCGAACCAATGAGATACAATGTACTATTACTAATTATTCAATACAAGAATAAATTCAAGTTCTAATAGCTCAGTAGCTATTAGAACATGGTAGTCAATCATGGTAGTCCACGATTTAGGTTACGGAGCCAGTTAATCATCTAAAGATTAAAGTTCGTAGCTGCTGCCATGATTGAAGTTACGGAGCCAGTTAATCATCTAAAGATTAAAGTTCGTAGCTGCTGCCATGATTGAAGTTACGGAGCCAGTTAATCAGCTAAAGATTAAAGTTCGTAGCTGCTGCCATGATTGAGGTTACGAAGCCAGTTAATCAGCTAAAGATTAAAGTTCGTGCCTATTTGGATTGTGGCAGCCAATCATCTTTTATATCTGAGTCCCTAAAGACCAGATTGTCATTAAATTGAAACCTCATTGACTCGCTAAAGGTCAAACGTATAGAAAACACAGCTGCGTCTAATGTAGTTGAAAGTTGCAATTTACTATTGAAATCTATTCTAGACAATTTAGGTAGATATTATGTAAAACTCAAAAATAGAAAATATTATTAATTTAAAATTTATTTATCACAATTTAATATTTTAGAAACGAAATGAATACGATATCTTATGTTAAAAATAGAATACTCAAAATGTATCAATAAATACGCCGGATTAGGTCATATGTTTGTGTCTAATTTGATTAATATGACCCAACGATAATATATAGCGACAATGGAACTAATTTCGTTGCCACCACGAAAGAAATAGGAGATTTTATAAAACAAACCCAGGAACCTTTATTTGATTTTGCAAGTCAACAAAGTATAAACTATAAATGAATTCCTGCTTACTCTCCTCATTTCGGTGGCATATGGAATGTCTGGGTAAAGTCTGCTAAACATCACATAAAACATGTTATTGGCAACAGCCATCTAACCTTTGAGGACATTTCTAGGTACGTTATTTGCACGTGTGGAGGCGATTTTGAATAGTCGTCCCTTGTGCCCTCTATCATCCTGTCCTAACAATCTCCTCTCCCTCTCTCCAGGACACTTCATCATCGGGAGACCGTTGACTGCACTACCTGCTCCGGACCTTAGCCAGTGCAATGACAGCCAACTCAAACGCTATGAATGCCTTGACAGGATATGACAACACTTCTGGCAAACATGGCAAAAGGAATATGTTTCGAGCTGCAACAAAGAACAAAATGGCGGACCAATACTGCTAAACTAAACGTCGGGGACATGATGCTGCTAGCAGAAGACAATACCTCACCATTACAATGGAGGCTTGGACGAGTTCTGCGCCTCATCTATGGACCAGATCAGACTGCACGTGTCGCGGATGTCTACACAACGAAGGGTTGCGTGCGCCGCGCCTTAGTGCGCCTCTGTCCACTTCCAACAGAAGATGAGCTGAAGAGTTGAAAGAAGCAACCTTTCAACGGCCGGGAATATGTTCAGGCGCAGCCTTAAACGCCTTGTAGTTGAGAGGAGGCACATTTTCGCTTCGTCTTGAATCAGGCGCTTATATTTATTGCATTGCATAGAGAATTATGTACCTACGTCATTCACGCCTCAGACCTCAAACGCGCTACACCTTTTTTTTATTAATTATAACAAATCATTCTAAGTTTATCGTTTTATTTTGGCACCATTATATCATCCAAAGATATAACACACATAGTGCATTGAAACGGTGATTCTGTCGAGTGTTTGTTGCGGTGGTGTTGTTTTAGAAGATACTTGTTCTGCAATAATAATAATATCCTGTGACATTCCTCACACACGGTCATCTGATCCCAAACTAAGCAGAGCTTGTACTATGGAAACCAGATAACTGACAATCTTTTTAGGGTCTTATACAACCCAAAATAAATGCAGAATTTACACATATAGATGTCGCTACAAAAATAGTTTGGACTGATTGAGAATAAATTCTTGGTCAAAATCATGGTCACTTTTTATAGAGCTTGTTGCAAAGAATTTATAAGTTTTTTTTTGATAATTTTATTGAATTAGTGATATAATTACGTCTCTAAAATAATTGTTATTTATATAATTTTTACATATAAAATTCTACTGTACGTGTGTATGTCACTGAATTCCTCCTAAACGGCTGGACCGATTTAAAAGATTCTTTTTGTAATCGTTTGGGTGGCACCCTGGATGGTTTAGATTTACAAATCAGCCCGGCAGATGGCGCTGTAGTCGATAATATAACCTAGATACCAACTGGGGCGCCATCTGCCGGGCTGATTTGTGAATCTAAACCATCCATTGTATGAGTCAGGAAACAAACGTCGGAAGCAAGTTCCACTCCCTTGCTGTCCGCATTATAAATGAGGATGCAAAACGCTAATTACTTATTTTGCGTAAAATATACAAATACTAGCTGTCCCCCGCGGTTTCACACGCGTTTCCGGCATAAAAAGTAGCCTATGTCCTTCTCCATATCATAGGCTATCTGCATGCCTTTCATGATGATCCGTTGTGTAGTTGAGGCGTGATGGCGTAACAAACAAACTCACTTTCGCATTTATTATATTAGTTAGGATATTAACACAAACAAGTTACTATGAATGAAAACACTTACCGCCGAGATTTTGCCACAGATCTCGCAAACGGCGCGTTTTTGAACCTTGTTGATTTCACCAGTACGGATAAGTGACGACGAATGTGTCCTTTGATGGTTCTTATAGCCGGTCACACTGACAAAGTTCTTACTACACTGCAATAAAGTCGAAAAATACAATTTTATATAATAAATCTAAGCTTGTTCGGAAAGAATAATTACCGAGTTTCTTCCCAGCTCTTCTCACCAAGTATGACTTCAAAACATAGACTAGGATTTTGTTACGCTAAGCAGACGTCCGAATCGTGGAAAATCTAAAAGTCATTTATTCAGTTTAGGCCCTGATAAGGCACTTATGAACGTTAATTTGTTACATACAGTTGAATTTACCACCGGTTCGAAATACACTTAAACTGAGAAGACTCCGGCAAGAATCTCAGCAGAAAATATATTACAATCCTTATGAAGACATTGCGAGATAGAAAGAGACGCAAATTTGACGTGAACCAAACATTTTTTCGAATAAGAGTCCATAGCGTTCGGATGGTATGATTTCACAATTAAAATAATTACGACCGTGCAAATAAAACTAGAAAAGTGTATATTACAGACATTGTGACTTGTTCCTTGATCAATTGTGACGCGCATAGAACAAAATTCACAGGTCAATACGTATTTTTCATTGGAATGTCTTGAACTATATTTTAACAACATATCATCATACATCGGCGATTTTTACAACAGGATATCTAGATTACTATTAAAATATAAATAAATATCCTGTGACATTCCTCACACACGGTCATCTGATCCCAAACTAAGTAGAGCTTGTACTATGGAAACCAGATAACTGATATAATACATATACTACTTTTTGTTTGTAAATACATACTTAATATACATAATTACACCCAGACATGTTCATGCACACAAATGCATGTGCTGTGTGGGAATCGAACCCACAACTGGCCCGTCAAATTATTACTAGTTATTATTTATCTCATACAAGTCCCTAACATTAATTTTCGTCGCATTTCAATCTGTCTCTGTTTATGTTGGATATACTTACATCTTTGTTATAAAGGTGTATTCCCAACGGCCCCATTGCCGACGTCCCCATTAATGGGGCCGTTGGGAATTTAATAAATTTATTTAAAATTGTTCCCAACCACCCCATTGCTCTATCCCCATTAATGGGACCGTTGGGAATTGAATAATATAATGAAAAATTGTTCCCAACCTCCCCATTGCTCTCTCCCCATTGACGGGGCCGTTGGGAAATGAATGAAATAATGAAAATTGTTCCCAACCGCCCCATTGATGCAGTGGAAATCGGATCTCGTGTCCTCAACGTTATAACACCACTGGTAACTAGCGCGGTACAAAAAAGTAAACAGTTTGAGTGTGTATTTATAGTCATAATATGGAGGTGCAAGGTGGATGACACCTCCATTGAAAAGGGAAGATCTTCCCCCAAGCACGATGACCCACATCGTGTCTGGGGACCGCGGTCCAACTGTACATGTCGGACAGTTGTATATATGCAGATTCACCAGAAAACTTCTTAAGCGCGATGCAGGATGTAGGAAAATGTGGCGCCACGCCATCTATCTTTCAGTTTTTGAACTATCTCAGTGCTACTGATAGATGGCTGATAGATGTCGCTACAATATATTTTACGTAAATATAATTATTTCAAATACAGGCGAGTTTTAATTTACAGTTTAAAATCACTAAATTAACTTTGTTTTTGTTTTATTATTTTTGAAAGATTGGTTCGTTTACTTACAAACTGCTTAGCCTCACGTTTTAGCGTTGACAACATCGTTATTTCTTCATTTGTAACGTAGACAATGTTAATATTATAATCGTGTTAAACTCACGAAAACTATTAATTATGTACATGCAATGGGGCGGTTGGGAAAAAAAATTCATTATTTTATTCATTTCCCAACGGCCCCATCAATGGGGAGAGAGCAATAAGGAGATTGGGAACAATTTTTTATTATTTTATTCAATTCCCAACGGCCCCATTAATGGGGATGGAGAAATGGGGCGGTTGGGAACAATTTTAATTAAATTCCCAACGGCCCCATTAATGGGGACGTCGTTCCTAAAATTCATGTATGTCACGTTTGTCCGTTTTTGAAGTGAAAACTTCTTTAGCGGCGTTGTGCACTTTTTGGGATGGTTAAAAAAATGCCAGTTGAACATTTTTTAACCATCCCAAAAAGTGCCATCATCACATCATCGTCAGACGTCACGTGACCCTGATCATAATACGGAGGGAGAGTAGATGCAAATTAGATTGTATTTATACTGGGGTTATGTTCAAATTCTTATAATATTCTCTAGCTAGCCGGAAGGTAGGTACCATTTTAAGTTAATTAAAAAATCTTATTCAAAAGTATTATATGTACATGTATCTTAAACTAGCTTTCCCTTGTATAAAAACACTATGTGAAAAATTTCTAGTTTCAAAAATGCACAACGTTAATATTCAAGTTTTCACTTCTGCCGGCACTCCCGCCGCGGAGTGTAACCCGTTGTTTATTTTTTATTCCATCTGCTTAATGCTTCAACCGATTTAGAAATATGTATTACTTACCACTTTACATTTATAACTAGTTCTTGGTTTCCGTTGTTCTATCTCATGTTCCTTCAGCAGTTCTTCAGTCTCAAACGACATACCGCAGCGCACACAATACCTGATGACACACGATTATTGTATCAATTAAACAGTGTTATATGTGTGTCATGTATGTGTGTTGTCCCTTACTTGTGTATCGTGTCGCACAGGCCGTCGGTTCCTTGATGCGCCTTAAACGCGTCCGAGCAGTAGAACTGAGTGCCGCAACCAGAACATAGACACTCCGGTGAGTACATCTGATACAGAAATTTTGATTTTTTACAAGCTTTCGTTTTTATTATATGTATTGCCGCCGGCAAAACATTATATCCCTATGACAAATTTCATTCAAATCCGTTGAGTAGTTTTTACGTGAAAGAGTAGCAAATATCCTCGCATCTATTTGGCTGCCACAGGCGTTATATGCGTGAACAGGTGCTGCTTGTGAGGGCTGGTCTGCTAAGTTTGCTATTTACTTATTAAATATAGATTCAATCTACTTTGTAGTGTTGCCGCCGCGCCGGGGCACGCAATTGTTGTCAGTGCGATTAGAATGTAAATATTATAATAATAATAATTTATTTATTTAGTCAGATAACAAAGTAAACAAAGTAAAATTATGTAATGAATCTAAGCTTGTTTTGAAAAGAGTAATTGCTGAGTTTATTGCCGGCTCTTCTCAGCAAATGCAACCTTCCGAACCGGTGTTAGAGTCAGACTTTTCATATGTGCGAAGGTCTATATGAATAAATGATTTTCACATTTATATTACTAGCTGTCCCCCGCGGTTTCCTTGGATAAGAAGTTGGCTATGTCCTTCTCCATACCTAAGGCTATCTGCGTGCCTTTCATCGCGACCGGATCAGAGGATTAGGCGTGAAGACAGATAGACAGACAGAGTTACCTTCGCATTTATAATATTAACGTGGGTGTAACGTAAAGAGTATATCTATCCGAAAGGTGTGAATACTACATCAGGTACAGACTCTCTATTAAAAGTTTCAGCTCAAAATAAATTACTCAAAAATGTATACCAAATGTCTGCTTCCAAGTTTAAGAATGCGTATAAAGCAAAATAACAATCTTAGAATTGAAATTTACCGAAGTAAATAGTATTTAAATGAAAAAATATTTTTATATAGGTATTTTCATTTTATACGCGAGGGTTCTATCTGAGCAAAAACATAATGGAATGAAATTTCCTCGATAGAAAAAAATCACAAAGCTACCTCTAATAATAATGAATTTTCGGTTTTATTCGTTCATGGTGTAGCTAATTAAGATAAAAATTCGATAAATAATATCACTATCATATGACCTAGGGCTGTCACTAACGATTTTTAAAAATATTCTATACTTTACGAGTTATTTAGATAAAAAGCACTTAGTTCATTTTTGTTCCGCGAAACACGCTATCTCCATCTCATCTCCACGCGAAGATTAGACATAAGTTTGTTTCATCTGACATTGCCATATTTTTCTGCTTTGGTACGCACTCTTATTGAATTAAAATAACATAACATAACCAACGTGTCACCGGTCAAGAAGGGTCATTATTTCACGTCACTTGCTAATATTAATATAAATTGTTCTCTTCCGCGATCTGTGCGCCTAGTACCAACAAAGTGGAATACTATAATGGACATTCCCTTTCCGTTACACCCAGTGTACAGGTGACTTTTTTTCTAGCCAGTAAGGGCAAGTTCTGAAATACAAACTGGTTCTAACTAGTTCTGAACTGGTCTTAGGGAAAACACTGAAAGGAACCATGAGCTGAATTTTGAAGTAAATAAAAATGTGTATTTTTGTAAATATTTTTTTTTTTCAATTTTTAAATCTAAATAAATCTCTCAAGTTAAGTCCCTCCATCCGTATGAAAACCAAGCGTGTATCTTTTTTTGTACCTACCATAATGTCACAAGATTGATTTAGTTAGGCTGGCATTCGATTTTTAACGTGAAAATGAAGTAAAATATTTGTCAGCTAAACATATCCCTCGCTACACATCTCTGGTGGACATGCAGCCTTATGCGAGTTCCCTGTCCGCGCGAAACAGTTTCAAAAGAAGAACATTGTGCCCTAATTTTGCACAGATTTTGACATTTTTGATCTATTTAGATGTATATCTGTGGAAAATACTAAATTTTTTAAATAAATTTCAATGCCAATTTTATTTTCTTCAAAAGCTCATGGTTTCTTTCAGTGTTTTTATCTCAGACCCGTAGTTCAGAATTTGCCCATACTGAAAAAAAATTCAACCTGTATAGTATGGCTCGGGTCTTTTTGGCGGGAACATGTAGAGTGACGTTTTGTTTTCATTTTTATTTTCATAAATTCGTGTATTTTGAGTTTTATTGCTTATTATCGGTGGTATAAATAAAGATCAATCCATGTGCACCAGTGAAGTGAAATGAAATGAATCATGTGTATCGTGACTTTTCAAGTTGTCACAAGAAGTCCGTGAAAAGTTTTAGTACAACCACCATTGTACTAAGACATGACTATTATGGGCGGTGCCTGACTGAGAACTATTTGAAAGTGATTTATTGTGACTGGAACTTAAAATATAACTGGAAAATGGCAAAATACACAATCCGTGTGATGCCAAAATATAAAAAAAGAAACATTGTTCACCTCTTTATGTACCCTCTTTAAGTGCAACGTAAGTCCGACATCGCCGTTGAACGACTCGTCGCACATCTCGCACCGGACCAGTTCATCACTGGTCGGGTGAACCACCTTCAAATGTAAGTAGTACGACGATTGACCGCTGAACGAGACAAAATATACTTAGAGAAAAAAGTAATTAAAAAAAAATTATCGTCTTCAAAATCACAAAAAAAATATGAAATAACTCTAATCTGACACGGATTTGAAGTCAGCAAAATATTTTCAATGGAAAACGTCGTGCTTTTTTGCGCACGCAATGAAACTAAGCTTGTTTGAAAATATTGCTGATTTTCTTCCCGGCTCTTCTCAGCAAATGCGACTTTCCGAACCGGATTAATATTTGAATGAAACAAAATGTTGAACCAAGATTATATAATTAAAAACATTACTGTGTATAGGCCTGTGTTTGACCACAATCTCACCATGGTAAGTGATGATGTGTCCGAAGGTGGTGCACACACAAAGCCTAGAAGGAACTGGCTCTCAAGTGCAGCTGTCGGAACACACCGATACGTGCTTCGCGACAGTTCAACTTGAGGATGGTAGCCAGCCAGGCGGGTACTACAAAGTACCCTACCACCGTGCTATGGTTTCCTCACGATGATTTCCTTCACCGAAAGCTCAAGCTCATTGTAGGATTCGAATCCAAAATGTGTGTAATTCTTAACCCGTTGGTTCTCGCGAAGGACGCTTGTCCTATAATAACCACTGATGTCATTGTTATATAATAAATAAATATCCCGGGACATTCCTCACACACGGTCATCTGATCCCAAACTAAGCAGAGCTTGTACTATGGAAACCAGATAACTGATATACATACTACTTTTTGTTTGTAAATACATACTTAATATACATAATTACACCTAGACTCGGGACATGCAGACATGTTCATGCACACAAATGCATGGCCTGTGTGGGAATCGAACCCACGACCTGCGGCCGCGTAAGGTGAACCTTAACCAACTGCGCCAACTGGCCCGTCATAGTGTTAATTTTTAACCGACTTCAAAAAAAGGAGGAGGTTCCCAATTCGGTTGTTTTTTTTTTGCTTTTTTTTATGTTTGTTATTCATAACTCCGCATTTATTAAACGATTTGGAAAATTATATTTTTTATTTAAAAGGGTACACTTCCTGTTTGGTCCCATTGTGTGATCAGGATTTGATTACTTCTTAGTGTACTTTGAAGTCGGTTTAAGTCTTTTTGTAAAACAGTCCAATTATTTAACCGCGAGCCGGAGTATAATAATACAACATACCTGTATACTTTCCCGCAGTACTTGCAAGTGTATTTCACTCCGCCATGCCATTGAAAATGTTCTTTTGCTCGACTTCTGTGAAATAACAATAAAACTAAAGCCGCAAACAAGCACACGGTCTGATGGTAAGTGGTTACCGTAGCCATATGGATGCTTGCAACACACGAGGCATCATTCTCTTGTTACCGACCCTTCCTGATCATTACACTCTTGGCTTCCTTATCGCATTCGCCTGAGGTACCAACTTTGCACACATATATCAAAATTTATTATTAAATACCTCAAGTTATTCCTTAGGCACCAAGGATCAATAATAACGTCATTTCAATACAAATCTCGCCATGATTCTTTGCGTACAGCTTAAAAAAATCCTGTGTAATTAGATTAAAAAAAAAGTACTTACTGGTATTTTGTGATGAACCCGCATTCTTTACACGTGTATCTTTTCTTATGGTTGCTCATATGTTGGTTCAAACGTGATGAATCCATGAAATGACAGTGACAAATATCGCAAACGTATTTGCCATGTGTCTGTTGAAGAAAGACAGACATCAGTGAAGCTTTTGATTGTATCAACCATAATTTGTTGTTGATTTGTATAAGAATACGATACTTTTTACTGTTTTATTAAATTGAAATCCTATTAAATAGGCCATTGGAAGTAAACTAGAAAGTATTTATCATTATTTATGTGATATGATTAATGTTTCTGTGTGGTGTTCCACAGGGGTCAATGTTTGGGCCACTTTTGTTTTCGATATGTAATGATAAACTAACGGTTCTATTTTCATATGGCTATAGCATTAATATTTTTTAAATATAGAAAGATATTTCCGCTTATTCAGAGCTATTCGGTACACATCCCATTGGTAGCAACGATTTTTGATTCTAATGGTGTATTAGATGTTACAGATACCGCGATCGTGTACCGATCGACTGTCTCATTCAGAATGGAAGTATCAATAATAATAAATAAATAAATATCATGGGACATTCCTCACACACGGTCATCTGATCCCAAACTAAGCAGAGCTTGTAATATGGAAACCAGATAACTGATATAATACATATACTACTTTTTGTTTGTAAATACATACTTGAATGAAATGAAATAATTTATTCATTCAAATAGGCCTTCACAGGCACTTATGAATAGTCAAACTCTAATACTCTAATGCCCGGTTCGAAGGTTGATTTTAATTACTCTTTTCAAAAACAAACTTAAATTTATTAAATCAGATGTTTCCTGCGAGAGCCAGCGCTACAACCACGCATTTGTATCATTTAAATATTCTTTAACATTGTAGTAAGCCTTCTGTACTAAAGCGGCCTTTATTTAGTTTTAGTTCCTTAAACTTTAGTGACGGTAAATTTAAAATTTCATTAGGGATCTTATTATAAAATTGTACACTCAGTCCTAAAAATGAACCTTGCACTTTTTGGAGTCTATAAGCAGAGGTCAAAAGTTTATGCTTATTTCTAGTATTAAAAGAGTGCACGTCACTTTTTTTTACAAAAAGATTAATATTCTGATGTACAAATAATATGTTTGCATAAATATACTGCGATGCTACTGTAAGGATACCTATATTTTTAAACTTATCTCTGAGGGAAGCTCGAGAACTCATATTATAAATAGCTCGCACTGCTTTTTTGCAAAATAAAAATGGTTTCTATATCAGCAGCTTTACCCCAAAGTAAAATGCCATAGGACATAACACTATGAAAATAACTAAAATAAACTAATCGAGCTGTGTCTACGTCTGTTAGCTGTCTAATTTTTCTAACTGCATAAGCAGCTGAACTGAGTTTTCCCGAAAGACATGATATTTGGTTGCCCCATTGAAGTTTCGAGTCTAAAGTAATCCCTAAGAATACTGATGATTCAACAAGACCTAAAGGTTCATTATTTATCATTAAATTACAGCCTACTTTTTTAACATTTGGTAGCGCAAATTTAATACATTTAGTTTTCTTTGCAATTAAAACTAGATTATTTACAGTAAACCAATTTAATACCCGAGATAATGCACCGTTTACATCGTCAAAATTAGATTTCAGTCTATCAACACTAAAAATCAGTGAGGTATCGTTAGCAAACAGTACAATTCCACAGGTATTTTTGACATAAAAAGGAAGATCATTAATATAAATTAAAAATAGAAAAGGACCTAAAATAGAGCCCTGCGGCAACACCATATGCACAGGAGAACCAGATGATTTAATACGATTGACATCAACACTGAATTCTTTGATGAATGAGAAATGAAATGAAATAATTTATTCATTCAAATAGGCATTCACAGGCACTTATGAATATTAAGAAATAGTCAAACTCTACATAATTACACCCTACTTAATATATATAATTACACCCAGACTCAGGACATACAGACATGTTCATGCACACGAATGCATCCTGTGTGGGAATCGAACCCACGACCTGCGGCGCGATAGGTGGAATCTTAACCAGTTTTAACCAACCGCGCCAACTGGCCTGTCATAAATAGAACCGGCAATGATTGAGTAACACGTTACCCGGCAACTAGTGGCCAAAAGATTGAGTGGCCATTGTTCCTGGGGGGCTAAAAAGGAAGTTAAAGGAATATTACTAGTGCAATATTAATTTGTTCGAATTCTCGGCACATATCATCCTACGCAATTCCAATATGTTTTAATAAAATAGTCTCTCATTTTATATATGTAATTCAATTCATTAAAATACTTTAAACCATCTTATGTAACAGGGTATGTGTTACCACCTTTAACCACATACTTACTTGTTCTTATTAAAATATTGTATTAAATTATATATGTACTTACTTCATCATGTATTAATATGTGATTCTGACAAGTCTCTTCCATTAAAAATCCTTTATAGCAAACAGTACATTTGTACGCTGCCAGCAAGTAACTGTCAGTATTCTTCCTATCTTCAATTTCTTTCAATTGTTCTTCCCTACTTAACTCAACATCTTCCATATTATACATTTTGCTTAGATTCATTGGTTTCTCCTTTTTATTTACAGGTTTATCTTTAGTTATGTTTGATTTGATTTTTATGTCTGCAATAGCCATTTCCTCTTCAGTGTCTGAATTAGAATCATTTGTATTACCTAAGTCTATTGGGTTATCGTGAGTGTCTTTATTATTGTCCGAGATACTATTTCTAGAATTAAGGTGTTCTTTTATAATATCTGATATACAATCGAATTTTAATTTTTCAATTTTCACCAATGCTTGTTTAGACATTACAGTTTCGATTTTATGCTTTCTCTTTTCAACTTTGCCGTTTTTATAACAATTAAGTGATTTTATCATAAGAGAATTTTTATTTGTATTGGTTTTCAGTTCAGTATTATCATCTTTTGGATCACAACTACCAGCATCAAATTCAATTTTAATATCTTGGTCCCTACATATGCTTGTATCTGTAGATTTCGGTATATTTTCTAAATTTTCAATAAGTGGAGGTTTTGATTTATTATTAGTATTAGTTTTCACTTCTGTATTATCTAATGGATCACAAGTGTCAGCAGCAATTTCAATTTTAATATCTTTGCACTTGCTTGTATCTGGAGATTTTGGTATACTTTCTAAATTCTCAAGAAGTGGAGGTATTGATTCATAGACACTAATTATTTCTATATTAGATTTTGTGAAGTGTTTTGCTTGGTCAATTTGTTTTATTTTCAATTTAGTTTGCTGGAAAGTACATAATTACTCATTAAGAAAAGATTTTGACTTAAACTCCAAATCATACTTTGGAATAACATATACAATACATCCCTCCAAAATTCAATATAATTTATTCAAATAGACCATCGCAGGCACTTATGAAAAGTCTGACTCTAATACTCTAATACCGGTTCGGAAGGTTGCATTTGCTGAGAAGAGCCGGCAATAAACTCTGCAATTACTCTTTTCAAAACAAGCTTAGATTCATTACATAGTATTTACATTCTAATCGCACTGACAATTGCCTGCCCCGGCGCGGCGGCAACACTACAAAGTAGACTGACTCAATATTTAATAACAAACATAAGCAGACTAGCCCCCACAAGCAACCTCCCCGCGGTGGAAAATAGTTTTATAATATTGACTTACTTCTATATTGTGGCAATGAGCATTTTTTAATGAAGACTGTGCATCCAAGCACTTTGTTCTGAATGTGTCACACTTGAGCAGCAGTACAGCGCAGTAGCTGCATAAGTAATGTGGCAGGTCATCTGTTACTTGTACCTGAAAACATTAATTAGGTGGTTAACATACTGCCACGCATCACGCTGCATGTTGCGTGTCAACGAACGAAAATGAACGCGTGTGGATGCATTTTTTGTGTGTTGAACTGTGCGTGTTTTCTATCCATGAGTGTCGTATATCAATGGTTTCACTTATATAGGGTGTAACGGAAAGGGTATATACATCCGAAGGGGGTGAAAACTACATCAGGTACAGACGCTCTATAAAAAGTTTCAGCTCAAAATAAGGTACTCAAAAACTCAAATTTTTGAATTCAAGTTTATTGAATTAAAATCATAACCAACATGTCACCGGTCAGTGAAGGTCATTGTCATTTTGCGTCCCTTGCTAATATTAATATAAAATTTTATCTTCCGCGATCTGTGCGCCTTGTACCAAAAAAGTGGATTAGTGTAATGTATATACACTTTCCGTTACACCCTGTATACAAATTATTATGAGTATTTTAACAAATTTTTTTTTTATTCTTTTTAAAACAGTAGGTGCTTAGTCCAGCTAATCCTCTATGTGTTTTTTTGCAGACCTTCCCCAGGCCTGCACCCAACAACTGACCACAGTTTCACACAATAGGATTAATGCTATACAAATGCATACATTACAAACAGACAAACTTATGATTAGTATTTAGTATACATTTAAATCCTATTCAACTTATATAATACTAGCTGTCTCGCGCGGTTTCACCCGCGTTCCCGTCATAAAAAGTAGCCTATGTCACCCGGGGATAGTGTAGCTCCCCAACAGTGAAAGAATATTTCAAATCGGTTCAGTAGATTCGGAGCCTATTCAATGCAAACAAACAAACAAACAAACAATCAAATCTTTCCTCTTTATAATATTAGTTAGAAAATGCAAAAGTGAGTATGTTTGTTACCTCTTGACGCCTTAACAGTATAACCAGGGTCGCACTGGGCCTGAAGGGCCCTGGTGGCTCCGCACAAGCCCAAAACAAGTTTTAGGCCTGGCTTCTGCCACCATTTTTCAAGTTTCTCTTTGTATGAACTGTGTACTTTACATGTATTTTATTTTATTCTGACCACATACAGTCATTAATTAAGTAACATTTTTACAAAGTATATATTAACTTAAAATTTCTAGGCTTTGAGTGTCAACTATTGTTTTGTTCATTATTTATAACAGTAGGTAGTACACAGACAGAAAGGTTGGCTTATCATATTCATTATGAATAAAGCAATACCACAGAGGAATAAACAAGTAATATTGACAAGTTCATATATTTGAGTTCATTTAGTTAAACTAGGTATACTAAACCACGTTTATCTTTGTACTAATACTTCGCACCCTTCCTGGAAGAATGTTGTAAGTGAAAAGTGACAACTTTTCAGGAGCGTAAAAAACTGTCCTAAAAATTATCAACATTATTAAAAATATGTAGTATACATCAAATGATAGCTAAAACTACCTGTGAGGGGCCTACGTGTTTATATTTTAAATTTACTCAATGTGTATTGAGAAAAACCTAAAAAGGGGCGTTGCGTAATTATTCTTCGAAACATATTAAACACTTGATGGAGTAATTATGAATATGGCATTGTTGACATGTTATGGAAGTCTCGCTGTTCAGTATTATTGCAGATAACTCTTTATTTGAATTCTGATTTAGTAGTGCATTCAATGTGTAAGTGTTGTTTACATAGGTTTTCCTCGAGCTACTCGTTTGTGTAAATAACGTATCAGTTGTTATATAATATAATGTGGATAAAAGTTTCATGGATAAAGTAAGCAACTAGACTTGCACTACGATACCCACCAAATAAATTCGTTCAAAATGTATGTAAGTATGAATATGCTATTAGTCATATGGAACTTTAGTGAATAATTAAGTGCAAATATATTAACTTCGTTTTTATGATGGAAATATAAATATTTTAATGTTGCAATATTTTACATATTTGTATTTTATTCCTTCATTTTGATGATAAAAATTATGAAAAAAATTGACAATATGTATTACCTTTATCTTGAAAAAACACGCAAGTCGACTTGCATCTTTGTTCCAGGGGGGGTGCGACTTTGACCCATGCAACCCCAGCCTTGCAATAGATCTATTACTACTTGTACTATTATTTATCCTGTGCCATTATTTATCCAGTACTATTACAAAGGAGCTACGCAGGCAAGTAGGTCGCAATAGTCGGGCCCTAGCCTGCGCGGGCCTATTATGAAAGTAGTATTTCCTGACTTACTGTTGTGTTTATTAGCGTAGAATACGGCTCCATCAGTTTGTTTTGACGCATGTCGTACAAACGAGTGTCTGTAGCGAGACATCCTCGACACACTCGCAACTCTGTTGTACATAAAATATTATTTTGGGACATTTTTTAAGATATTTTTTATAATTTAGGTACTTTTTTTTTTTTTTTTTTTTTTTAATAGCATCACACGGCTTGTGTATTTGCCAATGTCAAGTTATATTATATATTCATTGTATGTTTGTATTTTTATTATAAAACGGGGAAACCAGTGATAATAAAAATGGAACGGAATTTTGAAAAATAGGAAAAGGATCAGGAGAGGTGGGATATATAGTTAATTTAGAATAAATTTCATAAAATTGACAATAACAATCAAATTATACTTTTATATTGTTTAGTGAAAGAAAGGATTCTATTGCTTTATATATATTTATATCAACAGACATAAGAAGGCAAAATATAGAAGTAGGAAAAGGAATATTTAATGATAATAAGGTATCGATGAAAACGGAACGGCAGAAATTGCGACAGGAAAAAAATATATGGTTAAGATCGCCCACATCCTCACCACATGCACAGAGTGGGCTATTCACCATGCCCAATCGAGCCAGATGAGATGGACAAGAGGTGTGCCCCAGTCTCATACGAATCAAAGTACTAGAAAAAGATTTACTTAATTTAAAATTGAAAAACCATGGCTTTTTCGGTATAGACGGTTGTAATAAAAATAGTTGTTTGCCTTTAACTTTTGAAGAGTTTTCCCAAAGATTATTCCAGTTTTCATATAAATAAACTTTTGGTAGAGATAACAAATCATTAGGTTGAATTTTAAAAGGATGAATGTCACCTGTTGAACAGGCATCCTTCGCTAAACCGTCCGCTTTATCATTACCATCAATGCCACTGTGTGCTGGGATCCAGACTAAAATAATACCGAACTGTTTTTGTAAGCAAGTATATAACAAATTTCTAATAGCATATAAAATTGGATGATGAGTTTTACTACGGAGAGGAAACCTTTGAATTGCCTGTAATGCACTCTTTGAATCGGAGAAAATTAATGTATTAGAAAGTTTACATATATTTATGTATTCCAAAGCCTTGAAAATGCCAAAACATTCCCCCGAAAACACTGATGATTCAAGGGGCATTTTTATTTTTTGTGTAATATTATATTGTGAATGATATACACCTACACCCACACAACCATTATTAGTGGGTTTTGATGCATCTGTATATATATGATGCCAGCTCGCGAATTGTTCATTTTCAGAGTTTAACTGGTTTAACCTTAAACCCAGCTCATAATCTATCGAAGGAGAAAAAATTTGGGATTTAAAATTATATTTAAATAAGGGAAATAATGAAGAATTATCAATGGGAGCAGATAAGGAGGAATATTTTTTCAAACTACCTACTAAGCTCGGGGGAGACTTATGATTTGAATCAGATAGTTGTTTTAATTTTGGAAAAATAGGATGGGATGAATATTGTAAACATCGATATAGAAAACGATCTGCAAGATATTGGCGGCGCAATTTTAATGGAGGATCGCAGCACTCTACTTGAAGTGCATTTATAGGACTCGATCTCATAGCGCCCGATATAATTCTGAGACATTTGGATTGTAAACGGTCTAACTTACTAAAACTAGCTAAATTCCCAGGATCTAAAAGAAATGAGCCATAATCTAATACACTTCTTATCATGGCATTATAAATTAATTTAAGAGAATATGGGTGAGCACCCCACCATACACCAGTAAGGCATCTCAACATATTAATTAGCTTTTCACATTTTACAGCAATAAAGTCACAATGTGCTGAACCAGAAAGTTTTGAGTCTAATATAAGGCCTAAAAATTTAATTTGAGATTTAACAGGGATTACAGAATTATTAAAATGTATAGTAATAGGAGTAGGCTTGCGCATTCTAGAAAACAATACTATAACACTTTTGGAAGCAGCTAAATCCAGACCATTTAAATCTAACCATGATTTTAATTTATCTAAAGAACGGGATAATTTATTACATGCAACTGTAACTGAACTATCTATAACATAAAAGAGTAAGTCATCAGCGTACTGAAGGATATTTACAAAATCACCACATGCAGATTCTAAGTCATATGTATAAATATTGTACAATAAAGGACTTAAGACTGATCCTTGAGGAAGGCCTTTATATATGTTCCTTGTCTGAATTGAACCGTCTTCCAAAGTTAACTGAATTGCACGTTCCGTTAAAACATTAATAATAAAATTTACAATAAAAATAGGAACATTTAATTTTAGGAGTTTTATTTTTAAAATAGATATTATAACACTATCATAAGCAGATTGAATATCTAGAAATGCTGCAAGCACCACATTATTGTGAGAAAATGCAAGTCGTATATCTGTGGTAAAAATTGCTAGGCTATCTATGGTACCTTTCCCCTTCCTAAATCCGTACTGACTTTTTGACAACAAGTTATTGTTTTCTACAAGCCATTCAAGACGATTTTTAATTAAATGTTCTGCTACTTTTAATAAAACAGAAGATAAAGCAATTGGGCGGTATGATGAAGCTTCTGAGGGTGGTTTACCTGGTTTAAGTATGGGAATAATTACTTGTGTTCGCCAAACATCTGGAATATTACCAGACATCATGATCGAGTTAATAATATTAAGATAATAAGACAAAGTTGAATCGCTTAGATAAGCGAGGAATGAATATGTAATGCCATCAATACCAGGGGCTGTATCTTTTATTTCAGAGAGAATACCTTTTAATTCTGTTAATGTAAATACTGAATTAATCTCATCTTGGCGATTATCAAACACTGAACCCACATTCAGTGATAATAATTCATTATACTCAATAACACTAGGTGGAGCAAGAAGATCTAAGAAAGACTCAGATAGAGATGATGGGAGAGAAGAGATAGGAGGATGAATCCAAGCACATTTGAATCTTTTTATATTTTGCCAAACTATCGACGAATGGGTTTCAGGAGAAATTGAAGAACAAAATCTACGCCAACCATCAAACTTCTTCTGTTTTAGAGTCTTTTTAGTTTGTTCCATAATTTCAGAAAGAACAGAAAAGTTTTCAGATGTCATATTACTGCAGTATGCTAATTCAGCCTCCTTTCTCTTCTTAACAGCAATAGTGCACTCCTCATCCCACCATGGAGGAGATGGGATAGATCCAGAATTACCCTTTTTGATTGGGCATACTATATCAGCAACAGATAATAAAGTTTCAGTGAATTTATTTAGACTATAATGCTCTTGCCCATATTGAATAGGAGGTAAATTTGAAACCTTTTCATCTACATTAGACTTAAACCTGTCCCAATCAACATCTTTTAATTTATATTTCAAACGTGGAGGTTTAATGAAATGGTGAGAACTAGGATTAGGAAAGGAAATCAAAAGTGGAAAGTGATCACTTCCATAGGTAGAGCATAAAGGTTGCCATGTTAAAACAGACGACAAATCAGGAGTGCACAATGATAAATCAACTACACTTATATTCTCATTTGGTTGTGTTCGTCTAGTGGGGGCTCCTGTATTAAGAAGACATAAGGATAATGTGTCTAATATTCCAATTAAATCTTCACCATATGAGTTAGTTATTGAACTTCCCCACATTTGGTGATGAGCATTAAAATCTCCTAATACCAAGAAAGGCTTTGGAATGATAGATAAAATATTATGAAGTTCTCTAAAAATATTTTGTGATGGGCGAGGGATATATATAGAAACAAATGATATATTACTTATATTTACTGCTATAACAGAAAAATCATTACTGTGAGATGGAAGAGATAAAAAAGAATATGAAATCGAGTTTTTGATAAGAATGGCGACACCGCCATATCCATCATACCTATCTTCACGGACACAGGTGTAACCAGGAACCCTGAAGAAGGAACTTGGTTTCAACCACGTCTCAGAGAGACAAAGTACTGAGGGGTGGAATTTATTGATAATATGTATTAAATCAGATTTTTTACTTATTACACTACGACAATTCCACTGAATTATGTTTGATAGCTTGGACATTGTGATTTGAAGAACTGAGTATACTGTTAGTGAGAGAAGCAACGATGGACGGTGGAATGAGATTGCACTGAGAAAGAGCATTTATTAAACTTACTATAATATTAGATAAAGAAGATTGAGATGGATCATCCTCGGTATCAGGAGATCTCAACGCACAGCCATTACTGGAAGGCTTAAAACTATAATCTTTACATAATGCCTCATGAGCCCTTCTGTCATAACCTTTCACAGGATTTGACATGGCTCTAGGTTTTAAGAAATATGTTTTCTTATATGATGAAGTGTTATTTATACCTTGTTGACTATGGCTATTATGAGGGGGATGAATTTGATTATTGCTATGAGATATTGGGGAATGTGATAATACTTCAGAAAATAATTTATTAACTGGAGGGTGTAATTTAAATGCTTCTGCATAGGAGATGCAGTTATTTGCCATGGAGGACTTAATATCTTTTTGCCTACAAAATTCAGGACACACTTTACTTGTAGCATAATGATGACCTGAACACATACAACAATTTGCCATATCTTCTTCTATTTTACAAGAGACTCCACTATGTTCCTGACCACATTTATAACATCTAGGTTTTGACCTACACTGAACTTTAGTGTGACCATATCTGCAGCAGTTAAAACATTGAATAGTAGGATATATATAGATTTCCACAGGCAAGGCGTTATAACACATAAATATATGTTTTGGTAAAAACTGACCATCAAAAGTAATTACAACTGATTGTGACGGTTTCCAAGTAGGATTTCCATCTACCATAACTTTAAAATTAATTCGTCTTATTTTCAGAATGTCTCCACATCCAAAAGGTACAGTGACATTCTCATTTATTTCCTCAATGGACCAGTCTGCAGGAACCCCACGGATAAGACCAATACGAGTGACATTAAAGGTTGGAATGAAAGCTTTAAAATTATATTTTTGTAAAGAATCATGGGTTACGAAACCATTGGCATCATTATAATTTGAAAACCCTAATGAAATTCTATTTCTACCAATTTTTTTAACACTACCATTTATTATACCATTGAAAGAATTCTTTTTCAGGAAATTACCAAACATTACTGGATGAAGAGAAGTACCATCATTTTCAGAACTTTGAATTTTCTGGACATGGACAGTGTATGGAGAAGAATCTGTTGATGTATATAATTTGCGAGCAACTATCGGAGGATGTGAGGATTCAGAAGCAACAGGTTCTGGGGCCCTAGAGGAAGTGTCTCCAGTTCCGTCCGAAGTCCCAGAAACTGAAGGTGGAGCAATGTCTGCAATACATTCCTTATCTGAACAATTGCACGACTCTTTGTTATTATCTCCCGCCATTTTGTGGATACGTTTTTTCCTATTGCAAGTTCCGCATATTTTTTTTGCGTATTTCATTTTTCGCCTTTTTTTTTTACAAATAGATGAGTCTGACTCTATTTCTTTTGCTTCAGATATCGTAACATTATAACCAACGTCCTCTGCAAAGCTAGTACCCCCAGGATCGGGGGGATCATCGTCCACATGCATAGAATATCAAAAGAAAACTTACCTATATACAGGAAATTTATGTAAATATGGAAGAAAATAAACTAAATACGAATAATAAATACTATTTACACCTCCACTGAACACTTATTATTTACAAAATAATTATAATGAATTTCTCAAGAAAAAAAGACAACCGCGTAGTTGAAGTTTCCCGCGCTTCCATTTAGGTACTTTCACATTGATATGACATGTCAATGTTCACAAACCAGTGTTCACAACCTGAAGCCAGGCAGCTATCGTACCAGGGCCGTAAAATTATCGTATATGCTCGTATATGGATCAAAATTATCGTATCCATCAGGAAAATGGCTAAAATACTTTAAAAAATCATATGAAACGTGACAATAATATGTTGCAAATGCTTTATAGTTTAAATCTTGTAAACTTATTTTTTAAATGGAAAAAAAATAATAGTTCGCGCCAACATCTCGAATTTATAAAGAAGAAAATAATGTTAAAGGATAGAGACACATGAAAACAAGCATATTTTTTAAAAGTTTAACTGAATAGATTCTATATTTGCGAGAACAGAATACACAAATATTAATGAAACTTAATATTTTATATACAAATTCGAAAAGACAATAATTGCCAACACTCCACCACATCGAACGACGATATCGATATCGATCGCTGATTGGAAGACAGTAACAAGATTGCGCCATGAAGTAACAGCATGTGTTCCTAATATGTTCCTAAGAAAGGAACAAGGAATATAGTACTCTCTAACGAGAGGAAAGGAATGAGCCAATAGATGGTGTTGACACTAAAAAACAACTGTAATTGTTATGGGCTATTGGCTATCTGTGTAATCATCAAATTTTTCATCAGAATGGAAATTATCGTACAATCTGCGTACGATAGTCGTGTACCATCGTACATCGTACGTAGTTATGAAATTATCGCACATGTACGATAATTATCGTACGGTTGCGAACACTGTCACAAACTGTCAGTTGTCTTTTTTTTTTTATTTGTTCATGACCATGGTTACAATAGCCCGTGAGCCAGCAACAGGTTTTTCGGACCAATTTTCTCTCAAGCGATAACTCGTAAAATGCTTCAGAGGTACGAACGTCAGGGTGTATTCCCAACCGCCCCATTGCCCACATCCCCATTAATGGGGCCGTTGGGAAATAAATAAAATTATTTAAAATTGTTCCCAACCTCCCCATTGATGCAGTAGAAATCGGATCTCGTGTCCTCGACACTACCCTCCTATGTAATTACACTACTGGTAACTAGTGCGGTACAAAAAATTAAACAGTTTGAGTGTGTCTTGCTAATAACTTATTTTACAGATTTTTATTTCAAAATAAAATACGCCATAAGTAATTCAAATATAGGCGAGTTTTAATTTGCAGTCTTAAACTCACAAAATTAACGTCATAAAAAAGTCATGTGTAAATATAATAGTTCTCCCGTAAATTTAGTTTCATGTGCTGTTTTTCATTATTATTTTTGAAAGATTGGTTCGTTTACTTACAAACTATAAACTGCTTAGCCTCACGTTTTAGCAATCACAACATCGTTATTTCATAATTTGTAACGTAGAGACAATTTTAATATTATAAACGTGTTAAACTCACGAAAACTAATAATTATGTACATGCAATGGGGAGGTTGGGAACAATTTTTAATTATTTTATTCAATTCCCAACGGCCCCATCAATGGGGATAGCGCAGTGAGGCGGTTGGGAACAATTGTAAATAATTTTATTAATTTCCCAACGGCAATGGGGCGTTTGGGAATATACCAACGTCAGCTGCCGCTCCGTGGGTGGGTTGGGCAGCGGCAGACTCTTAATCACGTAAAAAAAAAGTTTTCAATTATTTTCTCCCGACTGAAATTTGTTTAATGGTGGTTAAATTATAGTTAACACAATTATTCGAAAATAAAATAAAGTCAACTGGTCGTACCGTGGTGGATTATACGTCGGCAGGTCATACGAACATGCAAAAAATTTTCGTTCAGTGATGTCCTCTCACTAGAAAATGAGTCACATGATAGTTAACATGCTAATTTGAATAAATAAAAACGACAGTTGGTGGAAAGGTCGTAGGCCACTATTTAGTTTTTATGATACCTTGCATTTTGCAGCTCATCTAATTTAATAGTTGCTAAAATATTTAATCGCTGCCATGTTACTTTTTTTGTAAGCAATAGTTAGTCGCCCTTTAATTTGTTAGTCGCCTCGAAAATAATTAGCCTATAAATACTAATACAATAATATAATAATACTATAATACTACGTACAAGCTATCATTTACCAAATTTTCAGTCGGGAGGAAATGATTGAAAACATTTTTTTACGAGTTGACACAATAATAAAAAAGAAAAAGGTAAAATAAAAAACAACAAAATAATTATGATTGTATTGACAAATAATAATTTATTTCAGACCCATACAATAAATACATTTCAACTCAAAATCAAAATCAAAAAGTCATTTATTCAGTTTAGGCCCTAGTAAGGCCCTAGTATGAACGTTATGTACATACAGTTGAATTTACCACCGATTCGGAATACACTTAAACTGAGAAGACTCCGGCAAGAACTAAACATACATCTTATATACATAAAAGAAAGTCGTGTTAGTTACACTATTTATAACTCGAGAACGGCTGAACTGATTTGGCTGAAAATTGGTGGGGAGGTAGCTTAGAACCAGGAAACGGACATAGGATACTTTAAGGTAGGGTAGGGTACGCCGACACCTATCGACCAAAATTCTTCATGAAATTCTTTGTAATTTCAATAATATTCATTCAGTTTTCTTGATCCTCCGTCTAATTCTTTGTGGCATGGGTATCTTCATATGAACACTTTTGATGTGCGTCTTCGCGTCACATTTAGTTTTAAATGCCTTTCCACACATCTCGCACGAGTGGGCACGCTCCCCCGAGTGTACCTGCCATGATAATAACAATTGGTAAGTGGAGCTAAAATGTAGGAGTTGTTAGTGTAAGTGGAGCTATAATGTAGGAGTTTTTAGTGTAAGTGGAGCTACAATGTAGGAGTTATTAGTGTAAGTGGAGCTATAATGTAGGAGTTGTTAGTTTAAGTGTAGCTATAATGTAGGAGTTGTTAATGTAAGTGGAGCTATAATGTAGGAGTTGTTAGTGTAAGTGGAGCTATAATGTAGGAGTTGTTAGTGTAAGTGGAGCTATAATGTAGGAGTTGTTAGTGTAAGTGGAGCTATAATGTAGGAGTTGTTAGTGTAAGTGGAGGTATAATGTAGGAGTTGTTAGTGTTAGTGGAGCTATAATGTAGGAGTTGTTAGTGTAAGTGGAGGTATAATGTAGAAGTTGTTAATATAAGTGGCGCTATAATGTATGAATTATTAGTATAAGTGGAACTATAATGTAGTTGTTAGTGTAAGTGGAGCTATAATGAAGGAGTTGTTAGTGTAAGTGGAGCTATAATGTAGGAGTTGTTAGTGTAAGTTGAGCTATAATGTAGGAGTTGTTAGTGTAAGTTGAGCTATAATGTAGGAGTTGTTAGTGTAAGTTGAGCTATAATGTAGGAGTTGTTAGTGTAAGTGGAGCTATAATGTAGGAGTTATTAGTGTAAGTGGAGCTATAATGTAGGAGTCGTTAGTGTAAGTGGAGCTATAATGTAGGAGTTGTTAGTGTAAGTGGAGCTATAATGTAGGAGTTGTTAGTGTAAGTGAAGCTATAATGTAGAAGTAATTTCATTGGTAGTACTCACTAGTTTATGTCTTTTCATATTGTTATAAGTTTTGAATGCCTTCGAGCAATGCGAACACCGGTACGGCCGCTCTCCTGTGTGTGTGCGAGTGTGAATCTGTAGGATATAATATATATTTAACGTCTAATAGTATATAGATTTGGTACACTGTTGATTAGCGAGGTAAGGTTCGACAAGCTTTGGTATGGTCAGCAACAAAAGTAGCTGAACAGATCCAAATATTAAATAATTAAAGATGATAGCTAGGTAGCTTTTTTATGTCATTAGGTTGACAAACAGGCAGACGGTCCACCTGATGGTAAGTGGTCACCGCTGCCTCTGGACATTTGCAATACCAGGGGGATTGCCGATGTGTTGCCGACCTCGAAGAGCTCTTTTTATACCCTTTTTGAAGAACCCCATATCGTAGCGCCGAGGGAAAACCGTAATGGGGAGCTAATTCCACATCCTAATGGTCCGCAGTAGGAACGGGTCTACGTCGGGTACCGAGACGAAGGTCCCAGGTTCGAATCCTACAGTGACTTTGAGATTTCGAAGGAAAACATCGTGAGGAAACCGTAGCGTAGGTAGGGTACTTTGTAGTATCCACCTGGCTGGCTACCACCCTCAAGTTGAAATCTATCGCTAATCACTTATCGGTGTGTTCCGACAGCTGCACTTGAGAGCCAGATCCTTCTAGGCTTTGTGTGTGCACCACCTTCGGGCACATCATCACTTACCATGGTGAGATTGCGGTCAAACATAGGCCTATACATAGTGTCAGTAATAATAACCAAGACTTGCCTGCAAATAACTTATATTTCGGAAGCTCTTTGGACACATAGTGCATTGAAACGGTGATTCTGTCGAGTGTTTGTTGCGGTGGTGTTGTTTTAGAAGATATTTGTTCTGCAATAATAATACCTTGTTGCTATAATAATAATACCGCAGTACATTCTTCACACACGGCCACTTTATACCACTTAAAGGCTTATTACACTATTCGATATAAAGACAGTCTTATTAAGATTTAGCAAAGTGTAATAAGAGTAAGCAAGGTAGTCTGTCTAATTAGACCGACCGAATTGGTTCGGCCGTGCTTGCTTGCTGAATAACGCGTAGTGTAATAAGACTTAGCACGCGAGACCGTTCAGTCGGCGCGCGGCGGCGGCAGAGTGAAGTCCTCGGGTAAAGTCCGTGTTTGTTTGTTGTGGCGTGCACAATGGCTTGTTCAAAAGAAAAGGAAGTGATTTTTAATGTTATTGATGTGTATACCGTGACATGCCATATTTATAGCAGAAAAGTCACAAAAATACTTCTTAACCTTCTTCACCCATATTTTACTTTTTTCTTTTGTATTCAAACCAATAGTCGCGGCAAGAGCTATGGCGATTTTCTGGTACTTCGAAAGTCTTCCCATGACACCGCGACAACCGTCACCGGCTGCGTACGCCTTGAAAATGAGTTAGCATGCGATATTCAGCAAGGTGTAATAGCGAGCTCGTCTAATTAGACTTAAAGACAGTCTTACTAAGACTGGCTTGATATCGAATAGTGTAATAAGGCCTTTAGGTGGCAAACAAGCATACGTCCAGCCTGATGGTAAGCAGTCACCGTAGTCTATGGAGTTATGGACGCTTGCAACACCAGCTCCCCTTTGTATGGGATTGACATTTCAAATCGAAATATCACTTGATTGTTATTTTTAACAATCTCGTATGTCAATCCCATACAAAGGTTGATCGTTTATTAACGATAATGATTATCGACAAACATCTAGCTACTGGCCCAGGGGTTTTACAAAAAACTTAAACCGACTTCAAAGTACACTAAAAAGTAATCAAATCCTGATCTGATGACAATGGGACCAAACGGGAAGTGTACTCTTTCAAACAAGAAAATAATTTTCCAAAGCTGTTAATAAATGATGGAGTTACGAAGTAACAAAGATAAAAAAAATACAACCGAATTAAGAATCACCTCTGTGATTATATTTTACTCAAAATAAATAACTAGTTTTGCATCCTTATTTATAATTCGGACAGCAAGGGAGTGGAACTTGCTTCGGGGTCTGTTTTCTGTCTAAGTAAGTTAATAATCATCAACCACACAATGAGAACGTTAACAAATATGGCGCGCAGGTTTTTTTTTTGACAGCAATGCACTATTGTTTTACACGTTTATATTAAGGGCGGTATGTAAGCTAAACGTCATAAACAGGGTTCGCTATTTTACTGGTTTATGAATGAAAACATGAAAGAAATAGTATTATATGAACATAATCATACAGCCAAGACACCAATTAACAGATCGGTGTTGGCCGATTTTTTTAATTTTACTTTTATAAATAGCAAAGACCTTATGAATATTACAAAAATCATAAAATCGAGGTTTTCCTCTTTAGTGATACCATCAAAATAAGAATCCTTTTTGTAATAAATTTATATTAAATCGAATCACAAATATATATACAACAGATCCGTGGGGCCACATTTTAATTTTTTTGTACGAGAATAACGTAATTTATTAATTAATAAGCATCAATTTTGCGACGCCATTTGTCCATACATTTTTCTATGAAATGTCATATGAAGCTTTATATACAAGACGCAATCGCGAAAATATTCAGTTCCCCCCAGTGTCCCAAGGTGACACCACGTCGCTTTTTATTGACACCGGAAATTACGTCATCCATATATCTGTATACATGCGCTTGTCAAAAAGAACATAATAAGTGCATTTTTATTTTTTACATTATTAGAGTTATGAAATGGACATTTTGATAAATTTATTGTTCTTATGGTAATCGGTATCAATTTCATGATTGGTTGATACGTTCTTAGTCTTTTTGAAAAAGTCCCGTATGCCAAAATATTTTCCTTGTTCTCCCTCTCAGCCATTGATTGCTTATTTTGTTACTTGCTTAAAGATAGACTAGTCTTATTAATAAAATATAAATAAGATTCTATTTTTAATCATGTGGCTTTTTAATGAATCGTCGATGCTGAACAGAAGGTTAGGATACGGCCATCGATATAATATATGTATTTTATTAGATTTCACGTTCCGAACAGAAAATCCGTCGTGCTTGATGACAGCGGGGGTGAGGCGGGGGCCTGCGCGAAGCGAGTGTGCAGTGGACTGACTGTTGCAGTGCAAGCTGTGTCTATCCAAACTATACAAAAATGTAGCGCCAGCCGCTTATAGATTATAGTTTTCGCGCGACCAAAACGTCTTAAGCGCCGATGAATTTCATAGCGCCTACGCGTTTCGTTCAACGTGTCGTTCCTATAGAATTTACACCGCAGTCGTGGCATTTAAATGAAGAAATATTTTTTCTATTGTGATATTACGATATTATTACCTATTTATTCACTTGAAAAACAAATAAGTTTACTTACTTGACTTTGATTTCTTGTATTATTAATGCCGCTCCGTACGCGCCCACACTAAAGTAAGGTGAACGGAACGCAGTTCAGTTAATTCGAACCGAGTGAATGTTGGGAACGCTGTGTATATATAGTAAAATGCTAGTAGAATAAAATTATATCGATGGATACGGCCATTTGTAAATAATTCACTGTTCTTATATTATATTCTTTAACTATATAGCTATTATTGTTACTAGATATTTTCTTTGTAGGTTTTATTTTATTAAGCATAACGTAATAAGCCTCTTTGCAAATCTTTACAATTTAAATTCTTATAATTTTTAATTCCCGTCACACTACTACGCCTAAAAGTCATTGTGGGCATTATCCATTTTAATAAAAATTCGATATCTCGGCACCGGTGCATCATATTATATAACATTATTTCTAGAGCTAATATACCAGGTTGGTCAATAAGTTTTGTCGTTCGATACGAGAAACACGTTTTTATTATTTGATATACATTTTATTATGATGATGATGATGATTAGAACTACTCTCAGCCAGTACAACGACCGACTCATGTCCTATACAACCATTCAAACATCAACCACCATGTAACTAACTTAGTTTATAATGACTGGTACCTGAATAGTTGTATCGGAATAGCCATGGAGAAACCAAGGAGTGCGTGTTATATAGGAGTGACACGCTCTGGGGTGGGAGAGGACGGCCAGCTAACCGCAACCAGCTGACCACAATCGACCGACTGTTCAACCTATAGATGAGGGATGAGCGTTGATGTATGTTGAGTGCTGGGGTTTTATTGTCTTCTTTCTTATTTTGATTTTTTGTTCCTGGGTTGGATTTTGTTATATCTTTGTTGTTCATTAGATTAACCTCCTCCATGCACGGGTATAGCTTCTGTGGTTGAGAGGCTCCTTGTCCATTTCAGCTTCGGTATGTGCTTGCATATTCCTTGTTCTTCGTTATTATTCTAGAGTCAATTTGGTTGCCTCAGGCACAACATTCAGCAAGGTTTTTAGTATAGTAGTCAAAATATTCTATATCATGCGCCGATTGATTTTTAAAGTAAATATCTGTTTTCTGGGTTTGGATTTTGGTGTACTGTAGGGCCGTAACATGGCCATAATATATGGGACTGTATTCTATCAAATGCTTGTTTGTAAACTTAAGTATCTTGGTCAATGGGATGAGAAACATCCAGGATAACATATCTTTTTGTGTTCCCGAAAGTTTTTTTTTTTTGTTTTCTATCCTGCTGGGTGTACGAAGTTCCGTGATTTTAATCTGATCATGGATGAGCATTTTGTCCTGATTTAATTAATGTTCAGCCTCATTGTTTATCAATTAGTCTCCTGGCTCGGCGATCTATTGAGTCGAGGGCCTCAAGCTGGTACTTAGCTGATCCATCCCAAACTTGTGCTTTATAAAGTTGGAGCAACTGCCCAGGCGTGAAGTACCGCTTGACCTTAGAGAGGATACCCAACTTTCTGGCAGCTGTTTCTGCCTTCGACTCAATAGAACAGTCAAAGTTTATTTTGGCTGTTAATGTTATGCCTAGGAGATCAAGCCGATCGCATATTGGCAAGGATATATTTTGGAAAGTAGGAGCCTGGTTGTAAGGACTCCGTTTGGCGGTGAAAAGACACGCCTGTGTTTTGGTGGCGTTAAATGTGACCAGATTGGCTTTGCCCCAATCAGAGACTGCCTGCAAGGTCACGTTCAAACGCTCTACCATGGCCTCTCGAAACAATTGGATCTCGTCACTAGTGGCTCGCGCGCTGGAAACATATCTTTCTGCAACAGTGCTGTCGTCTGCGTACCCAAAGATACCGGGTTTTAAAAGATCGTTGATATGCAGCAGAAATAAGGTTGCAGAGAGAACTGATCCCTGAGGAACTCCGGCATTGATTACCAAGAGGTCCGACGAGCACCCGTCTATGACCACTCGTATAGACCGTTCACTCAGGAAATCGGATATCCAAGCGCACAGGCCATCAGGAATTCCATATGAAGGAAGCTTGCTTAGAAAGCTGGTGGTGTGTAAATATTATAAACATAATATAGAATGGCTTCCAAATCTTTTAAAAGAGTAATAAAGTCGTGAAACGTCTCTGTGCAACCATCTCTTTTAATCTGAAAGCTAGATCCGCACATAAACCATTAAAGTAGATAACCTGAGCTGAAGGTCCTTGATAACATTTGCTAAGGGCCTCGCACTGGCTTAATTAGGCACTGTACTACATGATATTTATATTGCAAATATATTGAAAATTAGCCTGAAGCATTTGAGGATAATGTAGCATCCTATTACAACTCAAGTGGCTTCCTATCCGCCTTCGGCGGAATACACACAAATTGCCACTCTTATACACTGTTTTATTTAATCCTAAAGCCCCTCGCTATCTCAAGGAACGCTTCGAGTACTACACCTCAACATCATCTTCTTCATAGTCCCATGGAACTTAACTTCCAAACTCCCAGTCACACTTCTCACTCTTATTCAAAATCTTTTACTATCCAAGCTGTACGCGTATAGCTCTGAAACTCTCTCCCTCAGACTATAAGACGGGCCCCGACGTTAGACTCTTTTAAATCTCTTGTTATTTCACGCTATCACACGCTATAAACTTCCTCATTTCCTGCCTTTCTTTCTATTTTTCTAGAGCTGTTATTTTCACGTTATGAAGTGTATTCTTATCTGTTAAACCTTCCATATTCTCATATATCCTGTTACCCAAATGTTGTCTACCAGCAATCGCTTAAGCGATAAGACCGCTTATTTTGTATCACTTTCTTTTTTTTTGTATTGTTTCGTCTTCTACTATATGGTGTACAAATAAAGCATATTTATCTTATCTTATTAGTGAAAGAATGTTCAGAATCGGATTAGTAATTTCAAAGCCTCGTACATGCAACTTACAAACTTTACCTTTTATATGATACTAGTTGTCCCCCGTGGATTCACCCGCGTTCCCTCGATAAAAGTAGCCTATACCCTTCTCTATACCATAGGTATCTGATTGCCAAATCTCAATGCGATGGGTTCAGTGGTTTAGGCGTGAAAGCGTAACAAACAAATGGGCCAGTTGGTGCAGTTGATTATGATTCCACCTATAGCGGTGCAGGTCGTGGGTTTGATTCCCACCCAGGATATGCATTTGTGGGCATGAACATGTCTGTATGTCCTGAGTCTGGGTGTAATTATGTATTTACAAACAAAAAGGTTTCCATAGTACAAGCTCAGCTTAGTTTGGGATCAGATGACCGTGTGTGAGGAATGTCCCAGGATGTTTATTTTATTTTATTTTTATTTATTACTAAACTTATTACTATTTATTATTATTACTTATTAAACAAACAGATTTACTATGGATTAGTACCTACTTCTTCAAAAAACGTTAACGTAAGTACCCCCAAAGTACTAATATAAGGCATAGCACTGAATTTCCTTTGCTTGTAAGTAGTGAATCCATTCTGCTTAATAATTATGTAAACTTTGGTTGCGCTTAAATAAGCCACTAGAAAAGGTATTTAAATAGAAAATTAAATACAATGTTACTTAATAATATTGGAATTTTATCGGCTGGTACCACGTTATGCGGTACGTAACTAACTTGACGCAACGTCAAGTTTGGATCTGATGCATGTGTGCGTGCCTGTAACACAACTGCAAAGTAACAAATGAATGCTGGTTTTGGCGCGCGATCTAGCCTACATACTACCCTTAAGAATGCTTCGTCTACACACATATCACTTACAGTGAGATACAAATCATAATCTGGATTATACCTGTCATAAAACTGTGCGGTAATTTAAAGTAAAAAGTACTAGTGCGTAATAAGCTGCATAAAGATACTAAAAACGGTGCAATAAATGTAACTTTACGAGCGAGTGTGTTGAAAAAATAATAACACAAACAAGTTACTATGAATGAAAACACTTACCGCCGAGATTTTGCCACAGATTTCACAAACGGCGCGTTTTCGAACCTTGTTGTTTTCACTAGTACGGATAAGTGACGACGAATGTGTTCTTTGATGCTTCTTGTAGCTGGTCACACTGACAAAGTTCTTGCTACACTGCAATAAAGTCAAAAAACAAAATTTTATATTATAAAACTTAGTTTGTTCGGAAAGAATAATTGCCGAGTTTCTTCCCAGCTCTTCTCATCAAGTATGACTTTAAAGATAAAGATCATTTATTGCGTGAAACATGGTACATTAAGATGTCAAGTGTAAATAAAATAGATCTACATGATTCACCTTAACATAATGTAGGCATGCAAATATACAAATGGAATTGAATAATAACAAGTTCAAATTTTTACTGAAAATAAGAAAAATATAACTAATTAAACCTTGGGTGGGATGTCAAAACAATATAAAATTATAAATAAAACAATTCATACTAACAAGTTAGAAATAAAACTACAAATTAGAAATAATGAATATAAAATACATTAGTGGCAAATTATAATTATTAATTAACAAAAAATTCATTCAGGCTATAATAACACTTCTCACTCAACCACTTGTATAATTTTGATTTAAAACTAATTATATTTAACTCTCTTATGTCTTTTGGAATATTATTAAATATCTTGATGGTCATAAAATAACAGTTTTTCTGGTAAAATTTAGTCCTACAAAAAGGTAATGTAATTCTAGTAGGATCTCGCTTTCGTAACTTACTATTTTCGTTATCGTTACACTGACTATATAAGTGTAAGTTCTCTTTAACAAAAACTCCAGCTTGAAAGATGTAAGAGCAAGCAAGAGTGAGAAGGTTTAATTTTTTGAATAGAGGTCTACACGATTCAAGTGGACCGACTCCGCATATTGCACGAATACCTTTTTTTTGTACAATAAAAGTTTTGCAAACATTTGTAGAGTTACCCCATAGTAAAAGCCCATACCGGAGAAGTGACATTACGTAACCGTGATATGCAGTTATGGCTGTTTTAATGTCGGATAGCCGACGCAATCTCTTGAGAGCAAAGACAAAGCGGTTCAATTTTTTGCAAAGGTAATCGATATGTGATTTCCAATTACAATTTTCGTCCAGCATAAGTCCTAAAAATTTTATGTCTTTTACTTTACTAATTATTTCATTATGATATGTCAAGTAGAATTCAAATCAAAACACAGACTAGGATTTCGCTACGTTAAAGCAGACGTCCGAAGCGTGGAAAAGAGATATCACAATCCTTATCAACACTTTGCGAGAGAGTAAGAGACGCAATTTGTTACACATTAAAATTTATTTGTATTTTTTGTTCCCATTTAAAGTTAATAAAAAAATCTTATTCAAAAGTATTATATGTCCATGTATAATGAACTATTAAAAAAAAAAAAACTTGAACTAGCTTTCCCTTGTATAAAAACATATGTGTAAAATGTCTAGTTTCAAAAATGCACAACGTTAATATTCAAGTTTTCACTTCTGCCGGCACTCCCGGAGTGCAACCCGTTGTTTATTTTTTATTCCATCTGCTTAATGCTTCAACCGATTTAGAAATATGTGTTACTTACCACTTTACATTTGTAACTAGTTCTTGGTTTCCGTTGTTCCATCTCATGTTCCTTCAGCAGTTCTTCAGTCTCAAACGACATACCGCAGCGCACACAATACCTGATGACACACGATTATTGTATCAATTAAACAGTGTTATATGTGTGTCATGTATGTGTGGTGTCCCTTACTTGTGTATCGTGTCGCACAGTCCGTCGGTTCCTTGATGCGCCTTAAACGCGTCCGAGCAGTAGAACTGAGTGTCGCAACCAGAACATAGACACTCCGGCGACGTCATCTGATACAGACATTTTGAATTTATTACAAGCTTTTATTTTTTTAAGTTTTGCCGCCGTTAGAACATAGTCTATCGGTGTGCTAACATCCAAATCCGATCAGTAGTTATTGAAAGAGTAACAAAAATCTTCACTAATCACATATATACAAACTTTCACATTTATATTACTAGCTATAATAATAATAATGTTTATTTCATCTCGACAAATTACATCTTACTAATAATATAATATTATAAAGAGGAAAGATTTGATTGTTTGTTTGTTTGTTTGCATTGAATAGGCTCCGAATCTACTGAACGGATTTGAAAAATTCTTTCACTGTTGGGAAGCTACACTAACCGCGGTTGACATTGGCTACTTTTTATGACGGGAACGCGGGTGAAACCGCAGGGCGGAAGCTAGTTGTACAATAAATACAGTTGACAACAAAAAATGGCAAAATTCGTAATTTGTGGGAGATCTGCAAGGCTATTTTAAAACGTCGGAATCGATATCGGAAACGGATTCAAAAAATTCCGAGGCGAATTTCAGCAATTGCTATTTTTATTTCCGAAAACTTTTTGATGAGTCGCATCGATATTTCCGTAAAGAAACATCAAAAATATTCGAATTCGGAAATTAAAAAAGCAATTGCGGATTATCACCTCGGTAGTTTTTTAATCCGTTTCCGATATCGAATCCGAGCGTTTTAAAATAGCCCTGCTGGAGTCTAAACTAAGCCTAGGCCTAGGAATTTTAGAGCTCCAGGCCCTCAATAAATCATAATGTGCAGATGTCAACATGGAGCGAGACACGTATGTGTGATTGACTGTTGTTTTTGTGAGGGTGTGTGTATGTGTCGTGTATGCTTGTGTATGAGTTTGTGCAAGTGAGTATACATACATACATAGTATACAATATATGAATATATTACCTTTAAGACTTATATTCTATAATAGATCTGATTAGTATCTACTATAGTTACAATCCCACATCAAGGACGTTTTCAGTTTCGGAATAGTCTAGAATAAGTTAGCATTTTTTGATTTTTTTTATGTATATCATGCATAACTTTTTACAGAGTAGTCCGATTTTGATAATTCTTTTTTTATTTGATGGGGTATACTTCGATATACGAATATAAATTTGGATACAAAAAAACCTACCCTAAGGGTGGGAAAAAAGGGGTGATTTATTGTTCACTCACAGATTGTAATGCTGATTTGTGTATTATATCAAAAGATCAAAAATTAAGCATGTAGTAATTAGCAGATTATAGACACAAAAAATGATAAAATAAAAACTTATTACAAAAAAAACAAAACCACCGAAAAAACTGAAAAGCAAAAAATTGTTTTGAATATAACTTGAATTTTATAAGGTAACCATACTTTGCAGTAATTTTATTTCAAATTGAATAAGGTATTTCTCAACATATTTACAGTATTTAATGGAGTTAAGTCCATTTTTGGGGAATATATATTTTGTACTACCGCTCCTGGGTCGCTTGTCGCCGACCAAAACCAAAACACCCTGTAATTAGTTACTAGCTGTTCCGCGCGGTTTCACTCGCGTCCCCGGGATATAAGTAGCTATAATTACTCGGGGATAATGTAGCTTCCTATTAGTGAAAGAATTTTTCGAATCCGACTGGTAGTTCCAGAGATTAGCCCGTTTAAACAAACAAAAAAAACTCTTCCGCTTTATTATAGTAGTATAGATAGTATGGGCTCTAAATCTATGAATGAGCGGTGTAAGTATTCACCTCTTTATGAGCCCTCTTTAAGTGCAACGTAAGTCCGACATCACCATTGCATGACTCGTCGCACATCTCACACCGGACCAGTTCATCACTGGTCGGGTGAACCACCTTCAAATGTAAGTAGTACGACGATTGACCGCTGAACGAGACAAAATATACTTATAGAAAAAAGTAATTTATAAATTTAATCGTCTTCAAAATCACTAAAAAGTATGAAATAACTCTAATCTGACACTGATTTGAAGTCAGCGAAATATTTTCAATGGAAAACGTCGTGCTCTTTCGCTGACTTCAAATCAGAGTCAGCTTAGAGTTATTTCATACATTTTTGATGTATTTTGAAGTCGATTTAATTTTTATCGTCATTTTTAGTTTTATTTAAATGAACTAGAATTTGACCAAGGTTTTGAGATGTTTTTCCTTTGTCACCACACCCGTAGCTCGTATCAATAAGCCAGGTCGTCACACATATTTGTCCATATCTTGAAAACTACTGAACCGATTTCGATGAAACTTGCACTGTTCCCTAAGTTGAAGTAAATGTAAACCAATAAAAAAAGAATGGTTACAATCCGACTAATATCTTCGGAGATATGCATTGACAAACATACACACCAATGAAATTTTGTATATGTGTTTGGAAACCCTAATAGATTATCATATGTGAATATATTGCAGTTCCAATAATATATTATTACATACATACGTGTCGAATTGATAATATCTTTTTTGAAGTCCATAAAAAATTCATACCAAAGAATCATGGCGAGACATACATTGAATTGTAGAAAAAAATTAAATATTTTAGAGAGTTTTGAATCACTTCCAATGGTGAGATTACATTACCAGCAACATGTTAATATACATGAAATATTTTATAAACCCCGCAAAACATAACAACAACATCACGGTTTTGGTCGCGATTATAGAGAGATAGAACTATTCCAAGATATTTAAACAGGTTTGTATTCGAGCAAAGGCCATCTACATAGGCAATAGGGTAAATAGTTCTAATAATAAAATTAAAACAGTGTGGCAGATTATTAATACAGAGACTGGTAAGAATAAAATCAAAGATAATACTTTTTCTCTTAAAATTAATGATACATTAATCTCAGGTAAATTAGAAGTAGCATCTGCTTTTGAAACTTTTTTCTCAAATATACCTATGGAGGCTACTAAAAATCTTGCTTCGTCTTCCACGTTAGCAGAATCGATTTTACAGAATAATTTTCAACAAAACATTCCAGACTTCGCATTCACCCAGGTTAATGACTATGACATTATCACGGCTTTTAAGTCACTAAATATGAAAAATACAGACTTATGGGGTTTGTCAGTTAAGGTTATACAGTCAATTATTTTCAATATTGCCCCTATTTTAGCCCTAATTTTTAACCAATGTCTCGAACAGGGCAACTTTCCTGACTTAATGAAATACAGCAAAATTGTTCCAATCTTTAAATCGGGATGTAAAAACAATCCCTCAGATTATAGACCTGTTTCAGTACTTCCTGCATTAAGCAAGATTTTTGAAAAGATTGTGCTAAACCAAATGTTAAGGCATTTTAATAACCACAAGATACTCCATGATGATCAGTTCGGTTTTACAAGAGGTAAGTCCACTACGGATGCGGGAGCTAAACTTATTAAGCATATTTTTCAGGCCTGGGAGTGCTCACACGATGCTATTGGTATCTTTTGTGATCTCTCCAAGGCATTTGATTGCGTAGATCACCAAACGCTAGCTCTTAAACTTAAGTTATATGGAATTCGCGGAGTGGCCCTCGATCTTGTGGTTTCCTATCTTTCAGGGCGCCAACAAAAAGTAGGAATCAATGGTAGTGTGTCATCGGGCTCCTTAGTCAAATTAGGCGTACCTCAAGGCTCGATTTTAGGCCCATTTCTGTTTCTAGTTTATATAAATGACCTACCTTACATGGTGAAAGAACTATCAGATGTCGTTTTGTTTGCAGATGATACGTCTCTGATATTTAAAGTAGATAGAAAAGACAAAGACCTTTTAAAAGTTAACCACGCTCTGGAAACTGTGTCTCAATGGTTTGCTGCCAACAATCTAATGCTAAATTCTAAAAAAAACTACATGTATAAGATTTTCATTACCAAATGTACCAAAAGTTGATACCAATGTTATTGTGGACGGTACTAAATAATGTAGTAATGTTAATGTAGTAGATAAGACTGTTTTTCTTGGTCTGACCATAGACTGTAGATTGCAGTGGGGTGCTCACCTGGAAGCCTTAGGTGGTAAACTGAGCTCCGCTGCTTTTGCAGTCAGCAAAATAAGGCAACTGACGGACATTAATACAGCCAGATTAATTTATTTTGCATATTTTCATAGCCTTATGTCTTACGGTATTTTGCTGTGGGGTTCTGCCGCAGACTTGGAATCAATTTTTGTATTGCAAAAAAGAGCAATTCGCGCCATCTACTGTTTGGGGTCTCGCGAATCTCTGCGAAAGGTATTTCCGGAAAATTTGAAATTTTTGAAAATATTATGTATGTTCGTAAAAACATTAATTTGTTTCCAGTCAATAGTGATTATCACGATAGAAACACTAGAAACAAAGACAAAATAACTGTGCCTAGATTTAGATTAGCTAAAGTAAATAAGTCCTTTCTTGGGAATTGTATCCAATTTTACAATAAAATTCCTCATAGCGTGACCAGTATGTCCTTTTTTAAATTTAAGGAACATATCAAAAAGCGGTTGTTGAGTAGGGCCTATTATAAAGTGTCTCATTATATTGACGACAAGGATGTATGGAAGTAGCTTCTCTCTGCACTTGCTTCACTTAGCAGCTAGTTCAAGGTCCATTTTAATTCTAAGTATGCTATTATTATTATAAGTTATCTTTTTTTTTATTTTTTGTTTAATTTACAGATTATTACTTATAGTAATTAATTCAATTTAATGTTTTTCATTTATTTCTAAATTATTCAATAGATTATGTCTGTCTCCTTAATTGTTATATTTTCTATACATATACCTAAATGATATTTAGTATAAACTTGTCAATAGTCACAGTGATAACAAATTGCGTGTTTAGTAGTTTCCCTTTAGTTTATTTTTTATTTCTAAGCCAGACTTAAGTAAGTCATGCTCACTTTAAGGCCTTTGCTTGCGGCGGCGTCGTGTGACGGGTCGCTCACTTCCCTCCAATATGGCGAGGAGGGCGATGGCTGCCACACGCGTCATACTTGTGAACAGGTGCTGCTTGTGGGGGTTGGTCTGCTTAAGTTTGCCATTTATTTATTTACTTATTAAATATAGATTCAGTCTACTTTGTAGTTTTGTCGCCGCACCGGGGCACGCAATTGTTGTCAGTGCGATTAGAATGTAAATATTATGTAATGAATCTAAGCTTGTTTTGAAAAGAGTAATTGCTGAGTTTATTGCCGGCTCTTCTCAGCAAATGCAACCTTCCGAACCGGTATTAGAGTATTAGAGTCAGACTTTTCATAAGTGCCTGCGAAGGTCTATTTGAATAAATGATTTTGAATTTTGAATTTTGATTCGCCGGCATGCCATAGAATGTCGCATTTTTATCCCGGAAATCTAAAAATATTTTAAATACCTCAAGTTATTCCTTAGGCACCAAGGATCAATAATAACGTCTCTAAAAATCTTATTTTATTTTGTTCAAATCTCGCCATGATTCTTTTCAAGCTTCAATTCAAATTCAAATTTCACCACACATTGCTGTAAAAAGGCTGTCATCCATGATGAACTGAAGGAAGACTGAAATTTCAATGATAACTAGTGTGTACCTCCTGCTTATAGTGTTCATCCCCCCACAAGGTGTAAGTCACGCAATGACATTAAGCTTGTTTGATAATATTGCTGATTTTCTTCCCGGCTCTTCTCAGCAAATGCGACATTCCGAACCGGTACAACCAAGATTATTTAATTCAAAATATTATTGTGTATAGGCCTGTGTTTGACCACAATCTCACCATGGTAAGTGATGATGTGTCCGAAGGTGGTGCACACACAAAGCCTAGAAGGAACTGGCTCTCAAGTGCAGCTGTCGGAACACACCGATAGGTGCTTGGCGACGGTTCAAACTGAGGGGCCAGCCAGGTGGGTACTACAAAGTACCCTACCACCGTGCTATGGTTTCCTCACGATGTTTTCCTTCACCGAAAGCTCAAGCTAAGTGTAGGATTTGAATCCAAAATGTGTGTAATTCTTAACCCGTTGGTTCTCGCGAAGGACGCTTGTCCTAAACTATAATTCAAAAACAATTCATGTCATTGTTATATTTATAACCGACTTAAAAAAAGACGTTCTCAATTTGGTTGCAGTTTTTTTTTTGCTTTTTTTATGTTTGTTACCTCATAACTCCGTCATTTATTAAACGATTTGCAAAATACTTTTTTTAATTAAAGGGTACATTTCCCGTTTGGTCCCATTGTCATCAGATCAGGATTTGATTACTTCTTAGTGTACTTTGAAGTCGGTTTATTTTTTTTTGTAAAACTGTCCAATTATTATTTAACCGCGAGCCGGAGTATTAATAATGCAACATACCTGTATCCTTTCCCGCAGTACTTGCACGTGTCTTTCACTCCACCATGCCATTTAAAATGTTCTTTTGCTTGACTTCTGTGAAAAAAAAAGCTAAAACAAGTATACGGCCCGTCTGATGGTAACAAGGGCGGATCCAGCCTTCAGGTCAGGGGGGGGAGGGCACACAATACTATAGCTGTTACCCGCAGATATACACATGAAAATAGAGTACATATGTAAGAATTTTCAAAATTGGTCTATTAGTTCTAGTGATTACATCCTACAGAAAGAAACCATGTCAGTCACATTTTCAAGTCGTAAAATTTATAACAAAATAGTGACAGACATTGAATTCGAATCCGTGATGTGGAAAAAACCTGCGCGTCATATTTGTTAACGTTCTCATTGTGAATTATCAATAAATCTACTTAAAAAAAATATAATTCTGATTTTCCCTCGCAAGTGTTGATCATTTCACTCTTGGCTTCCTTATCGCTTAATACCGCCTAGTATGTAAAGACCAACTTTGCACACATGTATCACAATTTTTGAACAAATCTCGCCATGATTCTTTGCGTACTGGTTAAAAAATCCTATATAAATAGATAAAAAAAAACACTTACAAGTATTTCGTGACGAACCCGCATTCTTTACACGTGTATCTTTTCTTATGGTTGCTCATATGTTTGTTCAAACGTGATGAATCCATGAAATGACAGTGACAAATATCGCAAACGTATTTACCATGTGTCTGTTGAAGAATGACGGACATCAGTGAAGCTTGTGATTGTATCAACCATAGTTTGTTGTTGATTTGTATAAGAATTCGATACATTTTTGTGTTTTATTAAATTGAAATCCTATTAAACAGGCCATTGGAAGTAAACTAGAAAGGATTTATCGTTATTATGTGACATGAAAAATATTTCTGTGTGGAGTTCCACAAGGGTCAATGTTTGGGCTACTTTTGTTTTCGATATATAATGATAAACTAACAGTTCTATTTGCCTATGGGTGTAGCATTTATTTTTAATTATAGATGTTCCCTCTTATTTAGGCCTACTCGGTTCCCATCCGATCGTGAGAAACGATTTTATGGAATTTATATTCTGATGTTGTGTTCATTTACCGCGATCGTGTACCGATCGACTGTCTCATAGAAGTATCAGCAGAACCGGCAATGATTGAGTCACACGTTGCCCGGCAACTAGTGGCCAAAAGATTGAGTGGTCATTGTTCCTGGGGGGCTAAAGGAAGTTAAAGCAATATTGCTAGTGCAATTAATTTGTTCGAATTCTCGGCAGATATCATCCTACGTGATTCCAATGTTTTAATAAATTAGTCTCTCATTATATACCTATATGTAATTCAATTCATTAAAATACTTTAATCCATCTAATGTAACAGGGTATGTGTTACCACCTTTAACCACATACTTACTTGTTCTTATTAAAATATTGTATTAAATAATATACTTACTTCATCATGTATTAAGATGTGATTCTGATAAGTCTCTTCCATTAAAAATCCTTTATAGCAAACGACACATTTGTACGCTGCCAGCAAGTAACTGTCAGAATTCTTCCTATCTTCAATTTCTTTCATTTGTTCTTCCCTACTCAACTCAACATCTTCCATATTATACATTTTGCTTAGATTATCTGGTTTCTCCTTTTTATTTACAGGTTTTTCTTTAGTTATGTTTGATTTGACTTTTAAGTCTGCAATAGCCATTTCCTCTTCAGTGTCTGAATTAGAATCATTTGTATTACCTAAGTCTATTGGGTTATCGTGAGTGTCTTTATTATTGTCCGAGATACTATTTCTAGAATTAAGGTGTTCATTTATAATATTTGATATACAATCGGATTTAAATTTTTCAATTTTCACCAATGCTTGTTTAGACATTACAGTTCCTATTTTATGCTTTCTCTTTTCAACTTTGCCGTTTTTATAACAATTAAGTGATTTTATCATAAGAGAATTTTTATTTGTATTGGTTTTCAGTTCAGTATTGTCATCTTTTGGATCACAACAATCAGCATCAAATTCAATTTTAATATCTTGGTCCCTACATATGCTTGTATCTGTAGATTTCGGTAAATTTTCTACATTCTCAATAAGTTTAGGTTTCGATTTATTATCAGTATTGGTTTTCACTTCTCTATTATCTATTGGATCACAAGTGTCAGCATCAATTTCAATTTTAATATCTTTGCACTTGCTTGTATCTGGAGATTTTGGTATACTTTCTACATTCTCAAGAAGTGGAGGTATTGATTCATAGACACTAACTATTTCTATATTAGATTTTGTGAAATGTTTTGCTTGGTCAATTTGTTTTATTTTCAATTTAGTCTGCTGGAAAGAACATAATTACTCATTAAGAAAAGATTTTGACTTCAATTCCAGAAAGGAGGAATGACTTTTACATTTATAATTGACAACTTAAACAGTGTCTTAATGCCATATGCTCATGAGATTCAAATTAGAATTAATTGAAAGATTAAAGTATATCTATCTTTGTTTATTGAATAGCTATAGAAAGGGACAGGTCTAGAGATAGCGAATCATTACACTTAATTGACGTCTAAATATAGAGGTTAGTTGAATAAGAAAGTTTAGTTAATAAGATGAGTAAGAGTGTTTCTTACTTACTATTAATAAATTACTTTAATTTTACAAAATATTATAAATGTTGTGTTTATGCAAAAAGAGCTGAATGAATTAGGATGTTATTTGGCACACAGATAGATCATACTTTGAAATAACATATACAATATATCGCTCCAAAATTCAAATAGACCTTCACAGGCACTTATGAAAAGTCTGACTAATACTCTAATACCGGTTTGGAAGGTTGCATTTGCTGATAAGAGCCGGCAATAAACTCAGCAATTACTCTTTAAAAAAAAGCTTAGATTCATTACATAACATTTACATTCTAATCGCACTGACAACAATTGCGTGCCCCGGCGCGGCGGGAAAACTACAAAGTAGACTGAATAGATATTTAATAACAAACATAAGCAGACCAGCCTCCACAAGCAACCTCCCCGCGGTGGAAACTAGTTTTATTATATTGACTTACTTCTAAATTGTGGCATTGAGAATTTTTGAATGAAGACTGTGCATCCAAGCACTTTGTTCTGAATGCGTCACACTTGAGCAGCAGTACAGCGCAGTAGCTGCATAAGTAATGTGGGATTTCATCTGTTACATGTACCTGAAAACATTAATTAAGGTGGTAAGATTGTGGACAAATATAAGACATTTTTCAAAAATAATATATGAAAAGATCTGAATTTTAAAAATAAGAATATCTCAACACATATGGCAAAATGGTCTCCGATTTCAAAGGAGTAGTCTAATCTGGCACTAAGGTTATGGATTTATCGCTGTCGGCGATGTGACACCCCTGGTTGTGCAAGCCTGGATAGGCTATGGTGACTGCTTACCATCAGGTAGGTAATTTGCTTGTTTGCTACAACCTAGCTCAGATACCAGTCTCTCACAAAACAGGTTAACTTTATTTTATTAATCTAGCTCTGTCTTAGATCATAGGAAACCCTTTTGTGAAGGGAAATAAATAAATTTATTATTATAGAGGCAAGGGGAGACTGTTTTTATGCTACGATGTGGAGGAGGGCAGCGTCGATAGTGTGCAGAGTGTGTGGCAGCCAGAACAGCCTTCTGTGTGATTGTGAATCGTGTGGACGACCCGCTTCTGAGAAACCTGTGTCTCAGGAGTGAATCCAGTTATTTTAATGTAATTTATTTATTTTTAGAAATCATTATAATATTAGTTGGTTAAGGTTCACCTTACGCGCCGCAGGTCGTGGGTTCGATTCCCACACAGGACATGCATTTGTGTGCATGAACATGTCTGTATGTCCTGAGTCTGGGTGTAATTATGTATATTAAGTATGTATTTACAAACAAAAAGTAGTATATGTATTATATCAGTTATCTGGTTTCCATAGTACAAGCTCTGCTTAGTTTGGGATCAGATGACCGTGTGTGAGGAATGTCTCAGGATATTATAATATGCTTACTAGCATAGTATGCTTAGTCTGATTGTTACTAACAAAATAATATGGATGATTAATGATATCCGAAATAAATGAATTTATTATTATAATTATTATACAAAAGCATACATTACAAACAGAAAAACTATAGTTAGTACATTTAAATTCTATTCAAACTGATATATGCATATTCTATATTGTTTCTGATTTGATTGTACTTTGTTTTTCTTTTTTATATTTGGTTTGTTTTTGATTTGATTTTAAATAATTTTTCATTGTTATATTTAGTTTGCGTTTTTGTTTTCTTGATTGACTTAACTTGAACACAATATGCGTTGTTTTAATTTGTGCATGCTGTGTTAATGTGTTTAGGGTTATAGTCTAGTTAAAATCTATATGTACTAATTTGGTTTACCTTATTAAATAAAGATATAATAAATGCAAAAGTGAGTATGTCTGTTACCTCTTGACGCCTTAACAGTATAACCAGGGTCACAGTGGGCCTGAAGGGCCCTGGTGGCTCCGCACAAGCCCAAAACAAGTTTTAGGCATGGCTTCTGCCATCATTTTTTGATTTTCTCTTTTTAAGAACTGTGTACTTTACATGTATTTTATTTAATTCTGACCACATACAGTCATTAAGTAACATTTTTACAAAGTATATCTTAACTTAAAATTGTAGACTTTGAGTGTCAACTATTGTTTTGTTCATTATTTATAACAGTAGGTAATACAATTTTAAGAGAGGTAGAGCATAGCGTTTATTCGCTCAAAGAGCAGCTCGACTGGGGAAGTACCTCCACCTTACAGAATACCGCAGCCAAATAACTTTATGTTGTGTAAAGTTGTGTTCCTGCGCGTGAGTAAGGTCGCCAGTGCTCATAGGGGAGGGGGAAAGGTCGGTAACGCGTGAGCGATGCTTCGTGTGTTGCAAGCGTCCATATGGCTACGGTAACCGTTTACCATCAGGCGGGCCGTATGCTTGTTTACCGGCTTAGTAGTATAAAAAAAAAAAAAACACAGACAGAAAGGTTGGCTTATCATATTCATTACGAATAAAACAATACCACAGAGGATTAACTTGTTGCGCGCATGACCAGACAAGAGAGACCTGCCAGAGTTAAAATTTATATGGAACAGTAAGTAACTCTTGAAGAAAGACGCCTTCGTGGTGACCTCATTGCGACCTTCAAAATCCTCACGGGAAACTATAACCTTCCTCACTTACAAGATATATTTGTAATGAATGTGTGTGCTAAATCCTCCCGTGGGCATCAGTACAAAATCAATCGTGCACCATCTAAATCAAACACTGCACACCACTTTCTCAGTAATAGAGTGGTCTGGAACTGGAACCGATTACCTGAGGAAGTAGTATCTGCTACCTCAATAAACAGTATTAAAAACAAATTGGACATCTGGACAAAGATTAAAAAACTTGAAAAGTTAACTATGTATAAGTGCGGAGTGACTTTCAACACTGTGTGACATAGACACATCAGCTTACAAGCTGCTTGTCTATAAATAAATAAATGACAGTTAATATTTAAACCTTATGTCTTTAAACGTCATAGTGGAATTTCACGTACTATGGCCACAGTTCCCCTTAAACACAAACGGTTTGTTTAAGGCGCGCGGTGGGTTAAACTAGTAATACTGACAATAATAATAATAATAAATTAAAATATATTTTAGTTAATTTAGTTAAACTAGGTATACTAAACCACGTTTATTTTTGTACTAATACTTTTACCTTGCAATAGCCTTGTAACAGCCTTGCAATAGACCTATTATTACTTGTACTATTATTTATCCTGTGCCATTATTTATCCGGTGCTATTACAAGGAAGGAGCTACGCAGGCAAGTAGGTCGCAAGAGCCAGGCCCTAGCCTACGCGAGCCTCCTACCCTTCCTACCGTGACCGTGTCCCGAGGCCTGCGCAAGCTAGGAACGGCCGGGCAAACGCTACCTCGACTATGTGGCCAGGGAACCCCTTATGGCATGGAGAAACATATAGGCTACTTTTTATCCAGGAAACTCGGGTGAAAGCGCAAGCTGGAGACTAGTTAATATTATGAAGTAGTATTTCCTGACTTACCGTTGTGTTTATTAGCGTAGAATACGGCTCTATCAGTTTGTTTTCACGCATGTCGTACAAACGAGCGTCTGTAGCGAGACATCCTCGACACACTCGCAACTCTGTTGTAGATAAAATATTATTTTGAGACATTCTACTAGATATTTTTTTATAAATTGATAGATAGGTAGGTACTTTCACAATTCACATTGATATGACAGATGACAGCAGCCAAGGAACATTGGGTACATACCGAATTGGACAATATCGCTCATAGCGCTCACAGCAATTTGCGTACCGAGTTAGATATCACGTTAATGACAGTGGAACGCTCGTGAGCTCGCTCACAGTATTCAAAACAGAACATTTGAGAATTTAATTAAAATCTGAATTAACAATACGCTAAGCCTCTTTATATCTTTTATAATTTGACTCGCAAAAAGGAATATCTACGTTTTTTATTATTTTTCTCTCATAAAATCATAAAAAGTTATTTTGCTAAATAGAAAAATTAACCGTCACATTTGACAGCGCTCACGGTGATATCAGTTAAAATCAGTTTAAAGCATGGTCGGTGTGTGCGCATTATGGCAGATATCATGTCGACATCGTGAGCGCGCTCACAGTAATATGGAACGAGTTTAAGCACGCTCAAATCGATTCCAGCGTCAATTCGGAATGCAGCCTGAATGAATGACACAAATTGTCACAAATGCAACACAAATGTCACGCACACGAGTGTCAGTCACGACGTGACCAGCTGTTTCGCGCGAATATCAAATTATTGGATAAAAAAACGAATAAAAAGTTTATTTTGTCTAGGTATAAAATATACATGTATAAAACATACCTACGTAGATTATTAAAATAATTTCCAAATTGTATTAGGTCTTTTTATCATATTTATTTGAAAAAGCTCTAGGAAGTCACCAGATTATTTTTGCCGCTTATTATAAAGTATGTAGGATCACAGGAGACAGCACAGCGGATAAAATGGAGGGCGAAAAGCTGTTGTAACTATTACCTTGATACTTGCGACAGCTGTTGAGTGATATGAAAATTAACCTTTATTATTGCTTGACTATACAAATGATCATAGACTACACATATGAACCTTATTGTAAAGTTATAAGGTTAATTTTCATATAATCCAGACAACTGTCGCAATCAAGTACACATAAAAAAAAATGAAACTCCGCGCGGGCTCAATAGATGGCGATGTAAATTTCGTAAATCGCACTATGGTTTCGTTCTCACCGGTGGGATATATACTTTTGGAAACACCAAAATACTTAACAAACAGACAAACTTACTGTCTTTATTACTAGCTTTCGCCCGCGGTTTTACCGCGTATTTTTGAGTAGTCGTGCAGGGGAGACCCTGTTACGGCCTAACAATAACTTTATAACTTAATAAAATTAATAAACAAAATAAATCGTAAATAACTTTTATTTTTCATATTACATGATTTTGGCGAAACGTAACGTAACTAGTTACATCGAAGGCGTCACCTGTTTTGGAAACACGTTATTTTTGTAACTAGTTATTTTTTCAAACCCTGTTACAGGGATTCAAGGGTGACAGTGATTCTATATATGTAACTATAGGAACTAAGCAGTTATTTACGAAACGAAAATATTGAGTGATTACGTTACATATTACAAGCTAACGAATAAGTTTTTCTAAGTATGCAGTTACATTACTAATACAGATAAACTTTCCTTCATACTTTATTCAGCCAGGACTGCATCGAATAATTCATTATAATGAAATGTTATGCAGGCGTATTTAGAAAATTCTAACGAAATATCACAAAGTACTTTTTATAACTAGCAAGCAAGTCTCCTATCCCTCTTTAGGAATATTAAAATTAATGTCAAATGTTACTGAAAGTATTCTGTTTACGAGCTATTCATCGCAGATTTTTTTATTTTTCACTAATTAAACATCCTGTATAACAATGCATAGAATTGATGCCGAGTCAGTAGCATCATTACATACTTTGCCACCAATCATTGTGAACGGCATTGTATGTTTTATTTTCACTATTACCAATAGCTGTTAAAAAAAACAACATAAAGTCACAAAAATCCACAAAGTCACAATAAAAATAAAAATGGCGCGCATAGGCGCGGCATATTTTTATTGTATTTGCTCAAATATATTCTAGACAACTTATTAATCGTAAAATAAAAGTTTGACAAGCCTTGACAAATAAACAAAAACACGATTGAATAAAAAAAAATACAAATTATTTCAAATTTTTTGGTTCATCTTTCAAAATTTTTTAAAGTAGATAAATGGCTCATAAAGTATTTAATTTTCATGTTAAAAATAATCTACGCATCTTGTACTTCCAAGTAATTTTTTTTTCCCACAATTTATCACATCAAACGTACAGTTCAAACTCTAACGCAGTAAGAAAAATCAAACGCCGAGAACGAAGAAATGTGGTTTAGACGTAGACAGAGAAACGGGTTTAGACAAGACTGGGTTCCAACGTCTCGTACGGAAAGGGTCAACTACTTAAATTATTATAGTGCCTATGGACACTTGCAACACCACCGGTATCAATCGCGCGTTGCCGACCCTGCAGAAATCTCTTCACGCCCTTTTTGAAGAATCCCATGCTGTATTCCATTGGGTGCACCACGGCGGGGAGCTCATTCCACAGTCTAAGCATCCGCGAAAGGAAGCTCCGTTGAGCCCGCACAGTTCGAAACAATTCTGGTTTCAATGTGTGAGGATGGACTCTCCGTCGATGGCGAGAGTTGCGATAGTAGAAGGTAGCCGTGGGCATCAAGTCGAACAATTCTTTAGAACACTGTCCGTTGTACAAGCGGTAGAACACACATAAGGAGGCAGTCTCTCCTCAGACTGAGTGGCTCTAAACCGCTTGTGAGCTCGGGATCGTCAACAATTCTGATGGCACGTCGCTGAACCGAGTCTAAAGGCCCAAGCTGGAAACCAGAATACCATGTTTGAAAAAAAAAAACACTAAGCGCCTAGCCATCCACATAATAAATAATGCATGTGATTCGATGGAACAAAATTATACTTTTTTTTTGTTGCATGGTATTTTATAGCTCTTTCTAACATCTCTAGTTTTTGAGATTTTTGTACTAGTTAGGAACACTTAATCATAAAACCGATCTGTTTTGTAAAAAAGTTTTGTTTTTACAATGGCGGGCTCACAAACTCACTCACAAGGGCGGATCCAGCCTTCAGGTCAGGGGGGTCACACACTTATATCCAGCTTGGATGGGTTTCAAAATACACAATACTATAGCTGTTACCCGCAGATTCACTGAAACGGCCGATTCCCCGGGGAGTCATGACCTTGGTTGCTTGGATGGATCCACGCATGGTCACTCAAGTCGGCCACCACGCTTTACGTACAAGCCGGCACGCACACATTAGTCGCGCGCAGGTAAACGGTTCTGTGTAAATCGCGACAGAGTCTCGTTTCCCGCGGAATAGCCAACTAATATTTGCGTGAGAGGTGGCCGACTCTCATAGACACAGTTTTTTGTTAGCGAGAATATGTCCGACGTAATCTGTGGTCAGTTTGATGGATCGACCCAATTAAACCCGGGCTGTTTCTGAATTTTCGCTGTAAGATATTCAAAAACGGTATGAAAAAATTACAATGTATTGTTGTGAATGTCTAAACAATGTATGAATCACTTTTTGCACCTTATAGCTGTTTTTTTTTTGAGTAAAAAAATATAGTAGTTAGTCTAATTATACTAACGTGCGGTCGGTGGTGACTCATGTACTCGGTCGCAATGTACATAAAAGCTGTTGTGTCGCTACACCATTATTAGTAATATTAAGTTGTGCCGTTTGTGTGTATTTATTGGAGGGTGTTTTTTTTATGTCAAAAGGTTGACAAACAGGCAGACGGTCCACCTGATGGTAAGTGGTCACCGCCGCATATGGACATTTGCAATACCAGGGGGATTGCCGATGTGTTGCCGACCTTGAAGAGCTCTTTTTACGCCCCTTTTGAAGAACCCCATATCGTAGCGCTGAGGGAAACCCGTAATGGAGAGCTCATTCCACATCCTAATGGTCCGCAGTAGGAACGTCCGACTGAACCGTTGTGTGGACGATCGAGGCGGCTCGAGGATACGAGGATGAACTCCACATCGCCGGCGAGCGGTGCGGTGGTAAAAAGGTGATGATGGCACCAGGTCAAAAAGTTCTTGAGAACACTCCCCATTATACAAAAAAGGTGTGAAAAGGTTTTTGGCAATGCGTGAGGCTACGGTACCCGTGCCAGTAGCTAGTATCCTGTGTAAAGAATTGACGTTAGTAAATGCTTACTAATGCGTTTGCGTTTACGACACTTCTCTATAGGAATTGGCACAGCGCCTCTACCGGAATACTCATGGTACTAATTTCTCCCATACAAAGAATCATAGCGATATTTGTACAAAAAAATAAAGATTTTTAGAGACGTTGAAATGACGTAATTATTGATTGGTGCCTAAGGAATAACTTGAGGCATTTAAAATATTTTTAGATCCCCGGGATAAAAATGCGACATTCTATGGCATGCCGGCGAATCGCGACCAAAACCGTTGTTGTTATGTTTTGCGGGGTTTATAAAATATTTCAAGTATATTAACATGTTGCTGGTTATGTAATCTCAACATTGGGAGTGATTCAAAACTCTCTAAAATGTTTTATTTTTTGTACAAATCAATGTATGGAGCTCGCCATGATTCTTTATAGTTAACATGATTTCGAAAGTATGCGTATTAATTAATTCTTTGCACTCACTCAAGGTACTGGCTTTATGCAAGTGTGTTTGTCATTAAATGCCTTGGTATAAAAAAAACAGATAATAACAACGCAAAAAATATAATAACAATTTATTAAAATACAAATACAAATAAATTTATTTTTTAGAGTCACTGTGGTCGCAAGCTACAACGTATATTGGAGGCGCAGATAACAAAAATACTGGAGTTTCTGTAAATAAAAAAAAAAAAATTAAGCACCGTACAAAAAAGAATGAAAAGTGTCGCCATACCAAAAGCACAATATTTGCAACTTTTTTTTGTACTATGTATAAGCCTGTGTTTGACCACAATCTCACCATGGTAAGTGATGATGTGTCCGAAGGTGGTGCACACACAAGGAGCTGGCTCTCAAGTGCAGCTGTCGGAACACACCGATAGGTGCTTGACAACAGATTTTTAATCTGAGGCTCTTATACATTGTTCGTAATAATCGGAATCATACAATCGAATATAAACACATATATGTAAGGTTAATTTTCATAAAGCGCAGACAACTGTCTCGATGGTATCAGTGCTTCCAGAACGCGAAAGTAAAATTACAGTGCTGTCAGCTAAAAAATACAGTATATTCTGAAAATATTCAGTAGTTTTCTTAATGTTTATACAGTTATAATTAAAAGTATGTTATATCTTTATTTTATTTTATTGACTTGTTGAGGCTAAAATAATGTTTTTTGCCATATTTTTCGTTTTTTGTGATCATCCTCGGCAACATTTCTTTTATAGGCTTGAAATTGACATATACCCGTTAAAGCAGCTTAAAAATCACTTTCTTTACTACTTGAGCTTATAGATTTGTATCCTTTTTTCCGATATTATAACAAAACTAAAAATACGGGTTATGTTCACGGTTCAAGAAAAATCTGGCTGAATGAATAAATTAATGAATTAGGAAGTAATATGTATAGTACCGACAGATACCTTACAAAAAATAAAGATGCATCGTATTATTCCTTTACATGATAGAGACAACTTAGTTAGTTTATACTATCACTCATTGTAGACCTAACCTACTGATTCATCGGGGTTGTCCCTCCGAACAAGTGTATGTTCGTTTTGCTACGTTTCATTGATTTTGTTTATCACAGTAGATTCCTACATTGTATTTTTTCATTGCAGTAAAATATTCAAAATTACAGTAAATCTACTGTTTTTACTATGAGTCTGGAAACACTTGTCTACATAAAAAACATATTTATATTTGAAACTCTACGCGGGCTCAATAGATGGCGTTGTAAATTTCGTAAATCGCGCTATGGTTTCGTTCTCACCCGTAGCATATATGCTTTTAGAAGCCCCAAAACTCTTAACAAACATTCAGACAAACTTTCTGTCTTTAATACTAGCTTTCGCCCGCGGTTTTACCGCGTATTTTTGAGTAGTCGTGCAGGGGAGACCTTGTTACGGCCTAACAATGTCTGAATAAAATTAATAAATGAAGCAAACAAGCATAAGGCCCGCCTGATGGTAAGCGGTCACCGTAGCCTATGGACGCATGCAACACCTTTTTTTTTTACTGTTTATAGACCAGTGTTTGACCGCAATCTCACCATGTTAAGTGATGATGCGGCCGAAGGTGGTAAGCACACAAAGCCTAGAAGGAACTGGCTCTCAAGTGCAGCTACCGGAACACACCGAAAGGTGCTTGGCGACAGATTTTCAACATGAGGGTGGTAGCCAGCCAGGCGGGTACTACATAGTACCCTACCACCGTGATATGGTTTCCTCACGATGTTTTCCTTCACCGAAAGCTCAAGCTCATTGTAGGATTCGAACCCGGGACCTTCGTCTCGGTATCCGACGTCACTACCACTGAGCTATCATCGCCTTAAAACCTAACAGAAATTACAAAAATTATATCGCATTTGTAATTCCTATAGCTTGAGGGTGGTAACTGCTAGGTGGGTACTACAAAGTACCCTACCACCATACTAAGGTTTTATTAAAACAGTAGTCTATAAAAAACAAAAGAAATATTCGATAAGAATTTAAAAACCACATATCAAAAATTACGATAAGTATTTCTCTGGTTTCAAAATGTAATATTTACCATTTGTGCCGCAGTTGTTCTTCAAATTGTCTAAAGAGTTGCTATGATGACCATATTTGCTGTTGACAAGATTATAATAATATTAATATCCTTGGACATTCCTCACACACGGTCATCAGATCCCAAACTAAGCAGAGCTTGTACTATGGAAACCAGATAACTGATATAATACATATACTACTTTTTGTTTGTAAATACATACTTAATATACATAATTACACCCAGACTCAGGACATACAGATATGTTCATGCACACAAATGCATGTCCTGTGTGGGAATCGAACCCACGACCTGCGGCGCGTAAGGTGAATCTTAACCAACTGCGCCAACTGGCCCGCCAATATACATAGGTAGTTGAATTTAAGTTTAAGGATCGTTATCGGTTAAAATTAAAACTCTTATATCTTTAGTAATAATGACGCAAATACCTCAAAGCTTTGCATAGCAGACCCTCCCATATGGAAGAAGCCATCACAGGTAATATTAGCTTACGAAATGATCTATATGCCCAGTTTGGCAATAAAAAACCTACCATTGGTAAGCAAAACGATTCGTTTTTGTTTATAGGAACCGGGCATTAATTCGTAAACGTAATAATGAATGCCAATTTCCCGTTTGTTATCGATACTTTTACCAAAATATGACAAGGAAATCACTATCGAATTTTTTTCTGACAATAAATCACTAGTGATGAAATTATTAATGATAGGAATTTGGAATGAAAAAATTGTGAAATTTAATTTATTACTTATTTTAAATATGACATATTGTATTATTTTAATTATAATTAGTAATATAATTCTCTGGGTTTGAATGTTCTTTATAGATATTAATTTTTGCACGCTAAATTCATATCAGGATCTGCAGAAAATACAATTTAATTTAATTTCATTTATATTACTATTTATCTATGAATGCATCTATGTATATGCAAGCTGCTAACGCTTCACACAATGTATAGTCCTACAAACTTATCTGGCCCGGTGGTCAAAAGAGAATTTAACGACGCCATTTTGAAATGTCAATCGCCATTGGTCAAAGAGTATATAAACACTACGTTAATTGGTTGTTTGCTCCACCAATGATAACTGGGACTCCCTCACTGGGCCAGATAAGCTTGTGGTACTATATTGTTATTACCGCCATCATTTTATTAATATTTGACGGGCCAGTTGGCGCGGTTGGTTATGACTCTGGTTAAAATTCCACCTATCGCGCCGCAAGTCTTGGGTTCGATTCCCACACAGGACATACATTTGTGTGCATGAACATGTCTGTATGTCCTGAGTCTGGGTGTAATCATGTATATTAAGTATGTATTTACAAACAAAAAGTAGTATATGTATTAAATCAGTTATCTGGTTTCCATAGTGCTTAGTTTGGGATCAGATGACCGTGTGTGAGGAATGTCCCAGGATATTTATTAATTATATTCTTACTCTATGAGTTGAATCAAAATAGATTTCAGTCTATGGTCAAAGTAAAAAAAAATACATACCAGTCACCTAAATTATTCAGGGAACGAGTCAACGGAACCGCCTGTATCGCGGTATTTTGCAAATCAGCTAACGAGCAAGCTTGTCGAACTCTTGCTACTAACTTATGCTGCATCAAATTCGGACAATTCGATGAGCATTCACCAGTTTTCTCAGCGTCATTTATCGTAATTTTCGGAACACC